>JAHREE010000285.1:3360113-3517844 GCA_033628505.1 Tringa tobata
GGGGGAGGAGGTCGGCGCCGCTCCGCGTCCGCGCCGCCGAGGATGCTCCGCTCCGCGCCGCTCCGCCGAGGATGCTCCGCTCCGCTCCGCGCTGCTCCGCCGGGGACGCTCCGTCACATCGCCCCGCTCCCGCACCCCGCGGAGCCGGAAAGTTGCTTGGGGCGCTGGCGCGGAGCAAAGCGCGGTGCGGCGGCGGCGGCTGCTGCCCGGGGCTGCCGAAGCTCCGCCGCTCCTGCCATGCACCCCTCTGCGCCCGGCCGGCGGCGGGGGAGGAGAGGAGGAGGAGGAGGAGGAGGAAGGGATGCTAATGACGGAGGCGGTGTCAGGGCTCCGGCGGGGAGGGGGCGGCACAGCGCGGTCTGGCCGCGGCGCTGCGCAGCGCTGAGCACCGGCACCGCTCCCCGCGGTTGGCAGGGGAGGGCTCAGTCCCCGGAGCAGGTGGTGTCCCCTCGCAGCTTCCTATCTGCGCCTCACCTCAGTCTCCAACACCCTTTTTTCTCAGCGTCAACATTTCTTTCAGTACTACCCCCGTTCCCCGAGTTTTTGTAAGTGCTGTGGAAAAGGCTGAGCAGTTGGTGCATCCCTGCCTGACACCCAGGCTCAGCCAGACAAATGGCTGGCTCGTCCCCATAAACAGCATAATGGGATCCTGTGGCCTCTGCAGTGTGCCCTCCCAGGGGAGCTGTGAATCTGCCACTTGCTCTGACGGGCCAGATGGCAGGGGACACCCTGACATCTCCAGCTCCTGCCAGTTCAGCATAAAAAGGTACTTCATACCTAGCATCTGTGTTCCCCGCTTCCTATTAGCACGTTAATACACTCAACAGCTTTGGAAATTACCTTTAAAGTTGCTTTAAAATGGGAACTCCATGAGTACTCTCTTTTAAAAAAAAAAAGAAAAAGATAAATAATAAATTGAAATAATGAAGAACTGGCAGAGATGAGAAATTGCTTCTAGATGCTGCCGGGGCAAACTTGTAATGGACATTGATATGACACCTTCTGCACAAATAGATTAATTCAGCAATGAACCGTAGCTGCTTCTGGAGATATTTAATATCAAACAGGACTAGAGCAAAGCAGGGGAGGAGGCGAGAAGAAACCTTTGTCCAGAAGAAACTGGTTAAAGAGAATTGACAGGGAGACTTTGCTTCCCGCAGGCAAGTTCGTGCTACCCTGTGTCCCAGTGAGCTGGGCTGAGATGCCTGCTCCAGCACTGGAGAAATCAGAGGGAAAACCCCTGGATTACAGGGCTCAGAGCCTCACCAAATACTGCTGCTGCTCAAGAGCTCTGCTTCTCTCCAAAGCCAAGTTCAATTTCTTTAAAGCCCAGCCTGGTTCCACCGGTGCAGGGAGGGGAACGCGAAAAGGCAGGAGCTCCCCACGCCCAGGTGCTGAGCGATGGGGCTGGCAGCTCCTGCTCACCGTTTCATTTCACTTTGGAAAAAGGCCCACAGCCACCTTGCCACAGAGCCCCCATGTCCCAGGGGGTGGTTTCCCCTTCTCCATACGTCCCTCTTCCCTTTGCAGGAATCACTCCTCCTCTGCACATCTCCTGCTGCCCTCATCTCATCCCATCCACACCACAGCTGCTGCTGCTCTCAGGGGAGGATCTCCTTCCCACCTCCAATAACTGTCACACCAGCCCCGATGAGATGAGGATTATTATTTGCTCTATTCCAGAAACCACCACTCACGGCAGAAAGCAGCAGCCACCCAACACCCCTCGACCCTTCCCGGGTTTTCCGGCAGAGAAGCGTTATCCCATGCAGTCAGGCCAGCCTGGCATTGCTTAGCAACATCACATGTAGTAATTTCCTGCTAAGCAGTTCCAGAATCTCTTCTTATTAGGGGTCATTTCTCTTGGCAGTTGACATGACTGTGGGCAGATCAAAGTGATCCTCGGGAGGAAGGCAGAGGCATCGCAGCTGCGCAGGGGTGGGAGGAGTGTGCAGCAGTGATTGAAAAGCCCAGCATTTAGGACAAGCCCACAGCCCTCAGGGTGAGCAGCTTCTGCGGTGATGGACTCCCCATGGCAGGAACTGCCAGCACAAGTTCACTGACCTCAGCAAAGGCCACGAACTGGATTTAGGGTTACAACTGATAAATACTCCAGCACTTGGGAGCAGTTTCAAGGGGTTTGGGGGCCTCTTACAACTGCTCAGCACAAAGAAACTCTGTCCCTCTACGTGGCACAGTCTGGGCAGCCTGCAACTCTAGGGCTTGAGCCTATGCCATACCCCTGGTGCCACCTCTCCTGCCCTGGCTGCATCGTCCCATGGCAGCAAGGCTACCTCAGCTGCCTTCCTCAAGTTTCTGGAAGATGCTGCACATTCCATTCCAACATTTAATCCCATTTTGCAGATGAGGGCAACAAAGGATAAAGGTTCATTGGGGGCAGCTTGTGAGCTGTTGGACCAAAGATAAAGGCTGAGCCCACTCCAGCTGGAAGAGTTTTGCTCTTAACTTCAAGGGGTCAAGATTTGAGAGCACATCCTACCATTTTATCTTCACCTCCAAGGTCATCCTTTTTCACAGCAGCACATCAGGGACAAAATCTTCACAGTTTCCATTAGACCGAGTCTCTTAAGCAGATTGACAGCGGGGCAAATGGAAGATGCTGCTCCATGTCAAATATAGTTTAATCCTTTTTCAATCCTTTAATTCTTTCCTGTGGCACTAAATTTAAGAGCATACCCATTTCTACCAAATCTAGAATATATTACAACCTGCCTATTGCAAGAGAGTATTTTTTCCACAGTTGTTTCTCATGTACACGTATTGCACACAGAGATGGGCTGTAATTGCTGAGTTTTGGGTGTTTGCAGAACGTTTTGCTGCAGCAGACTCAACCCAAGCTGCCAGCTCCATCCTCCCACAGAGGAGCACTGTGCAGAAGCTCAGCTTCCCACCAGCTCTCCTTCGCACAGCCCCCTGCCTCCAGCACACCAGCAATGAGTTGCACCCTGACTGGGGTGGCTTGGCTTTTGATGGAGCAGATGGCCTCCAGCCGTGTCAAAATAAATAAATAAATTAGCATCTTGTATCTATTCCTGTTAGCAACCCTTGTTGGGGAGGACTGTAACGTTCGGGTAGCCGAGAGCCAGGACTCACAAGCAGCACTGCTCAGTTTGAGATGTTGAGTCTCCTTTAGCATGCCAGATGGGAACTGGATGCCAGGAGAGGGGATTTTAATGCTGCACACCTGCAGAGGGGAATTTTGAACTCCTGGGTGGTCAGAACAGTTTTGTTTGCAACTTCAAATGCCCAAGTGCTGCCTGGTCTCCTCTCCGTGCAGCAAAAGGAGAGGTATGTCCAGGGGTGAGGAGAGAACCCGCTGCTCTCCCCTGCAGACACAGTGCCCTAAGCACTCAGCTTCATGGGGCAAAGCTTTAGCTAGTGGTGGCTGGGTGGGATGGGCAGCACCCTTGGTCCTGCTTGATGAAGCACCTGAGCTCATGGCTCAGCATCCCCACTTGCATCCCGTCGGGTCCAGGGCTCTGATCTGTGCCTCTTCCTCCAACTGGGACTGAAGCAGAACCACATGCGGGGCAGGTGTTCTGCAGATCTGGCTAAGATTTTCCAAGAACACAACCAACCAACCCCAAAAAACCCTCGAAGATTTTAGGTGGCCAAATGCCCTTGAATTTTCCAGCCTCTGACGCCTGCAGTTGCCAATAGCTGTGCTGTTTCACCATCTGCCCAGGTATTAGTTATGAGCTCTGTGTTGTGACAGCACCTCGGAGCCAGTCTTGCACCATAAGAATGTCAATATCTGTATACATGGGATGACCAGGTGCTTTGTCCATACCCTACAGCTATTCAAAGCTATTCCCAACATATTTATAAACATTTTTAGTAAGCACTTATAGAAGACAAGACGGCAGATTTCTATGTGTTAATCAAAGGCTATGTCACAAATTAGGACACCAAAAAAAGTCTACAACCATATCGTATCAATAGAATTCTCCTGCAACAAAATTATACTTTCTCCAACAAAACACTGCTTGATCATCAAGACCCAAAGAATTCCCAGAGAAGATCTAAACCCTCAGACTGTTGTAGGATATATATATATAGTCAACTTTAAGCATATGTGTAATCACACTGACAACACTCTAATGAAATAAATGTAATAAAAAGTACATTTCTTCCTGGGAAGGTGGAAGCTGTGCACCGTGTAACAAAGCAGATCTTATGGATGCCACCAGCTCCTCACAGCTACAGAGAGCAGAGTCAGTCTATATGAAGAACCTGGTTAGAACAAACTGAACTGTAAATATTTTTTTTCTCTTTCCTTTTCAGTCAATAAAAGGAAAAAACACCTCAATGGCATAGCTTAACTCCACACACGTGTGGTAAGAACAATATGGGTGTAGATAGAGTTTTCTTGCCATTCATTACCCAGGTGAGCCGCTGAATAGAATTTATTTAAGGAAGGAATGGCATGATGATTTTAATTCTGTTAAGTGTACCTTCCAAAATGCATTCTTTATGCTTCATTTGTTGCAAATGAATGACTCAGTTAAAACAGCATTTAAATACATTTTAGCCAAAATATTTGCTTTGCACAACCACAAAATACAGATAACTGCAATCATCCATAAGAACGAACAAGCAAATTGACAGACACAGCAGATAGACTATAGGTATCGCAATAAACAGCTTTTTTAGCACAAAACTTTTATGCGAGACAAGAAATGCTAGTAAAGCTGATTTGCAAGTTCACATTTCCCTGATCTGTCTGATATTGTTGGTCGTTGGAAATAAGCTGTAAACAAGTACATGATATCTGCTTTCTTTCCACGTGCATTCCAACCAAAACACATTTACTTAAAATATTTTCACCTTTGTGCACCAAGATGGTGAGTATGAATTTAAAGTGTCATTATCTTCTTACTATATATGCGATGTGCAAGATTTTTCCTCTCAGTGTCTTTATTATAATTAGCATGTATGACAACATTCAGACGATTTAATTTCCCAATTACACAGCAACACTGAAAGTATCCTTTGCATTAAATATGCAGCAGTTCTTATCAGTAGATACTCCACAACTTCTTCTGCCCTGTTATATCACTGCAGATGCTCATGTTTCTGGCAAGTTGAGAAATGATAATTTTCTGCCCTATCAAGCAGGGAGATGCAATCTCAGCGCCGCAGCGGAGCGGGGGCCCAGGGTGACGCCGTGCCCCTTCTCCGGCAGCGCACGCAGCGTTCCCAAGGGACAGCCACATAGCACGGGCTTCTTGCTGACTCCAAGTGGGGAATCAGTTTATGCTGTGAAGTGTGAGAACGGGGACATTTGTGATATTATCCTGCTGTTCTCCTAGAAGCTTTGGTAGCCATGGGAAAATCAGTAACTGGAATCCGATTTGCTTGCTTGCAACTAATATCGTCCAAGAGCTACTTATTTGCTTGCCTACTTTTAGGACTGATGGGTCACCAGTGATAACAAAACAAAATAAATTATTTTTCCAATATCAGTAGTAGACATAGTTGCATATATGTTAAATACTACTTACAGAAATTGCAGAAATTTTTCTTTTCCACAGGTAAAAACGAAGCAGAACAGGGCATTTACAGATGGCTTGAACGTATACAGATTTTTTTTTTTCCTTCCTTGTTCTTTGACTGAAAAAACAACCTACTGACTTTTCTTCAATAGCTTATATGAAAGGAGGGAAGCCAAAATTAGGAGTAGGGAAACCAGTATTTTCCTGCAGGGCAGGGCTCTGGAGCAGAGGGATGCTGCTGAGATGTTTGCAGTGCCTTTGGCCACAGGACTTTTGTTCTCTGCATAATCACACACTGGCACAAAGGGTCTCCAGCATCTCATGGACATCCACCTGCCAGTTCCAGCTCAACAGGCCATGACAGCACTAACCATCTCCCTCAGGAGCTCATGCCTCTTGAGCCCGCTAACAACACAGCTTAGACCTCTCTAACCTGCCCTAAGGTCTAAATCTTGCAGATTTCTCCCACATAACACCTGAAAAATGCAGCCTTCCCCAGCTTCCCACACAGCTGCAGCTCTCCCCAGCTCACTTCTCTGCTGTAAAGCCCTTTTATCTCTCCCTGCCAATCACGTTCCTACAGGTACCTGTATCAAATGCTGTTTCAGAGGTCTTTTTCCAAGCCTATCGCTTTGACCATCTCTCTGTGCTCCTCTCCGAGAGGCTTTCTGCTGAATTCTCTATATCAGATCAAACATAAACTGCTTGTCTATATTTCAAAGGCTTTCACAGGCAACTCTACTTTGTCTTTTATTACTCATTTAGCACCAAGAAATCAGTTCCCTCCTCCAGCTGGCCATGAAACCAGCCTCTCTCTTCCTTTGCTAGACTCTCAAATACTCACGCTCACACTTCCTTTCATGCTGCCCCTTCTGCATGAGGTTTTTTATTTTCCTTCTAAGCAACCCTAAATCAGCCGTGCTCTCCTGCCTTTGCCAATGAGTATACCCTATCAGATCAGGACATCCCCCCTCTCCCCAGTGTTTTTTTTCCAACACAACTCTGCTCCAAGAAGTTGAGCAATGTTATTTTGGAGTTGCCTTCATCTCCCTCGCTTGCAGTCACGCCTTGTTTTGTGTCTTCTCCTGGAGTTCCCTGGCACTAGAGTAATGTCGTTGGTGGCTGCTACATCTCATTACTCAGCTCATTGCCACCAAGCGGAAGCAAGCGCACACCGTGTCGCACAACACCGGCCACTTCTGCCTCCCCACTGCATCGTATACTTCTCACAGAACAGTGTCTAAGACATTAACACCCATGAATTATAAAACTGTACAAGTTCTCCAGGCTTAGCTTTGCTGCAAGTTTCCCCAAAACAGCAAAACCTCTATCAAGATCTTGTAATAACGAGCCAGGAAGAAGGATGGGCCAGACTGCCATGTCAAAGCAAACTGAAGTGTAATCATCTCCTCACTAGCAGCATTCCCATCGCTTTTTAATAACATCGATGTCCTTTCATGCACTGTCTTGTTTAAGTAATGAAGAGAAGTCTGGAGGTTAATTAACAAGAAGTAGAACATAGTCACTTTACTCACAAAAAAAAAAACCACACACACAAAAAAAACCCACAAGAAAAAAAAACAACTTTAAAAGCTACAAACTAGCATTTGATGGAATTTTCTAGCGGGAAAAAAATATACTAATTTTAACACTATGTAAACACAACAGACTGTCCTTTGGCTTTGAAAAATCATGAAACTTTTGACCTGCTTTTATAATGTTTTAATAAGTGTTTACGCTTTCTGTCAGATAGGAAGACAGCAAATTACGTGGCATACATCAAGAGCCAGCAATCCCTTAGGTGCACACTTACACCGTAGCCAACAGAAGCAGATAGGCACTTTAGTAATGGCAGCAGGTGTTTAAGGTACTGAGAGTCCTGGGTTTGAACTCTGGATAAATCCTGGTGTCCTTTACCTTCTGGTTCCAGGAATCTCACTTCCAGAGAGATGGGGATTTTTCGGTGTTCAACAGAGCGCAACAAAAAGCATTCAGATGTTTTATGGGAAAGGACTTAAGACTGACCATACCCATCTTTTAAAGAGAAAATATTACCAGAAAAGAAAAGGCAGGAAAGAAACCATTCAGAAGGATGGGCACAAGCAGAAAGGAGATTTAAAACAGAAGATGAAAGATAGACATTATAGAAAGCTGTGAGAATAGTGAAGTATTTAACCCCATTGCCTGGGAAGGCTGTGGGATTCCCACCATCAGACCAGAGGCTCTCAGGATCTAGGGAGGGGATTTAGAAGCCTGAATATTCAAATTCAGCCTTTTCTTCATTAAGCAAAGAACCTTTAAGGAGTGTTTGAGCCACACTCAGAGCCAAACATTTACCAAATCGCACATCCAGAAGTTTTCCCTGGCCCAGTTGGTTATAAAGCCCAGCTGGCAATCATGGAATCTGTTTTGAAACGTCAGCAAAACCCAAGGACATTTTGGAGCCAGTGTTGCAAGTGCAGGGCTTTTTCTTACTATAAACAATTCATCTCGGGAAGGCGCTGCCCACAAAGCCGGCGTGGCCCTTAGCAGAGCTAAGCACAAGTGAGGAGAAACGCCAGCGCTGCTCAGCTTCCCCGTTAATGCCGTAACAGGAAAACCCCACATCTCTCAAGCAAAGCTATTCCAGCGTGTCAAATCCAGACAAATCAATACTCACAAGGCTTCTTTCTCCACAGCCTCCTCTAGACCTTCTCAGCAAAACTACCACCACAGGAAAGTTTAACCCGCTTGATCGGTCCTCCCTGCTTGAATCCTGCGGGGAGAGTGTCAGTTAAACAAGGCAAATGCTTACTGTGAAACCTGTTCTTGGAGACAAAATTAAATTTTTGGGGGGTTTTGGGTTATTCTTGCCTGTGGAGAAGTGGCTTCTCTTGGAAGAGGAAGGCTTCACTGTTGGAAACACAAGGCACTGACCCAGGAGGAACACCCTTCTCTTATTCTGCTCTCCCCTGGACTGATGAAGGGACAAAAACCCCATTCAGACTGGGAGGATTATGCCTCTGTATGTCAGAAGAATGTGAAATAAACAGCAGTGTAATTTGTGGAGCAACTTTGGGAACTTAATTATTTCTCAGGATTCAACTTTAATGACTCCTTTCTACTTGCTGGACCCTAAGCAGCTAGTTATGTCATGCTGCATTAGAAGCTGAAGCTGCAGCAGACATAACAGCATCAAACCTGAAGGGAAAAAAAAAAAAAAAAGAAAAAAAGAAAAAAAGAGAAAACTGAACGGTTTTCCTTTACCAAGAACAAACATACGCAGTAACACAGTGCTTTGGAAATAAATTGCTCATGAGCCTTCTGGCTTGGAGCTACCAGTAAATCTTCCTGTTTGCAATGATGCCCAGGTATATATGGCAAAAAATTTCACTGCTCTATTAAAGGTCTTACTGAAAAGTCTCCCTGCTTTACAGAAAAGCTCTTATTTACCCCTTGTGTCCTCAGAATAACAGATTACCACAGCTCCTGGCAATCACAGCACAGCTCAGCCCTATGTCCATACTGCAGACTAAAGTGCATTACATAGATTGCAAGCTGTTACATAAACCAAACTTTTATTATGGTGGTTATAGCAGCAAGATGTCCAAAGGGATGTTTTATATACAGCCTCTCTCTGTGCTTAATCAAAGCACAATCAAATGCCTTTTTTTTTTTTTAAGCTTCACTAGAGAAATATTTTATTGTTTTTAAATCATCCAATACTTTACTACTAATTCCCTGTGTTATTAAAGCTTGAACGAGGAGACTAGGGTCTAGCTCTTGCAAATCCTCAGTCAATTGAGTTTGGGGTTTCTAAAGCCTCAGTGCTGAGTTATTGAGACCTGACCCATCAGAGGACAGCTGTCAGTGGACAGGAGGCTCAACACTGTCCAGCTCTGCTCATTATTATTCCTGCTTTGTCCTGAGAATAGGCAGCTACTTTGCTTAGGAGCAGGACAGAAAAGGTGGGCAAGCAGGTGATGCCTTGGCCTGGAGATGCCCTGTGGGACTGGGCACAACCAGCAGCCCCCAGTCACACAGATCCGACAGCAGCATCATGTTTCTCAGGTGCCTCCTGTGAAAGATACAGGACAGAGCACAAGATGTTCAGTCAACGTGGCAATGTGCCTGTAGAAAGAAATTAGGCGGCTACAACAAAGGTCTGGGGTCCCAGATCCACCAACCTCCAAGAAATACTCTGGTCCTGATCAACACCAGTGGCTGATCATGCTTCCCTCAGCTGTGCCCAGTGTGTGGGAGCCATCAGGAGCATGCGTGGACACGGGTGTTGGTGCTCTACAGTGTGTGTGCTGCATCACAGCACCTTAAATACCCACCTCCTGCCTTGGAGCAATACACAGAGTCCCAAACACTCTCCCGGAGCCATCCCCCAGGGGCTCTCAGTGCACACAAGTCCCCTCCCGGGGGACAGAAGCAACTTTCCCCTGCCCAGCACGAGCCGGCTGTCTCCTGACGGTAAAGCCATACTAATTGCTGTCTGGTACAATTAGGCTTATTCCTACTTGTAATTTAATTTGTGCGAGAATGCTAGTTCAGCACAGGAGTTTGCATGCATTTGTGGCTCCTTCAATTAGCAGCATTTTGTAGTCACTCAGACAACAGCCGCGCCAGAGCTTTGTCTCTTCCCTCCTGGAAGGATGCTCAGAGGGCAGCAGGCACAGGGCTGGTGGGACCAGGGACATGTCCAGCCCTGTCCCTTGGGGACACCTGCCCAGGGCAGGACATTGGGGATGAGTCAACCCTGCCGTGACCCTGCATAACAGCAGAAGTCACCAGCCAGGACCCCTCCTGGCTCCCTGGCGTCAAAGACAGCTGGACAGGTAGAGATGGGCGGCAGGTAAAGGATGCTGTGCTTAACTTAGGAAAAGGAGGAGTGAAAAGACCTAAGAGGTAGAAATCAGAATAAGATTAATGCAAAACAGTGTTTCCTAGCACTTGTGATGTTGCACTTTATATATTTCTTGTGGGATCAGGAACATCTTAGGTACTGTGGGAGGACAAGTGTTCTTGACTAAATAAGCAGATCTCCTGACATCCGTATTTCACATCCTTTGCTCTCCACACAGATACAAGATGTGGGAAAGCTATTGTATTCCTCTGACAAGTTCTTCCTGTTAAAAAAATAAATATAATATTTCCTTAGCCTTCAAAAAAAACCAAAAAACCCCACAACCCAAACAACCTCTATTCGGAAAATAAGAGACCTGCCGAGGTCTGATTTGAAATTTATCACACCATCACACCTCCTGCTCCAGACACATGCCTAAGGACAGATACTTCAGAACATATAAAACTCTTTTCAAACTTAGCCATGTCCTGCCTGTCTGTTTTTCTGTGATATTTTCTTCAAGTGAAGAGCAACACAGGGGTGGCTGCAAAGACTTTAAAGGTAGAAAAGACCCCTTTGGTGCCAAGAGAGGCAAGCTGTTCCTTAGGGGGAGAAATACATAGCATTGTATCAACAAGGAATTTGACAGATAAAGAGTTTTATTTGTAGAAACTAGAAAAAATAATCCCAAACAACTCACTGTCCACAATAACTACAGAAATTAAGATAATTCCTTGTGTGTTTCCCCCACTTTTAAAAAAATCTTGCCAAAGCAAAACATGTTTCCTTCATTCTGATACCTACAGGACAGCCACAAAGATTTTACAGTTAAAACAGAACCATTTATTTCAAGAGGTTGCAGTAAGAGATATATAATTTTAATAGCAATTGCCTGTGGGCAGTGGAAAGAGAGTTGCTGAATGTGCCATCAGCAGAGAGACTGAAGAGAGGTTAAAGAGGAGAGCTGGGAGAAGGCATTCACCTTCTGAATGGGCCATAAACTCAAATGACTGACTGCAGCCAGCTGAAAAGCAAGAATATTTCCATTGTGCACCAAAAGAATAAGCAGGAGACTTGCTGGAGCCCTGAGGATGCTTTAGAGGAGCATCTAATGTGAAGTGCTGTTTAAAAGAGGGACCAATGCAGTTGTCACACACCACAGCCAAAGTCCCAGGACCTGAACACCAGTGGGAGCATTGGCCTCTTTAGGTAGTGCTGTTGGTAAATTGAGATCTCTAACACCAGAACCCCCACAGTTTGCCCATCTATTAGCCATCGACAGTCATTTCCCCTTTCGCTCTTAAATCACTGATAGCAAGTGTGGGGTGTCCGGATGCACTGATTTGCAGGTTACTGGTCCCCAGTCTTAGCCCAAATGAAAAGCACGTTGTGGTTATGCCAGCCTTTGTGGGATGCTCAGCGGTTTCTGGAACTCCAGTCTCTCCTCAGAACTGTCTCAAATCCAGGTCACCTCCCTCACTGGAGACTTGGGCCCCAAGAAATCCATGTGGGTGGGACGAAAGGATGGAGGCAGGATCTGGAGGCAGCAGTGTCCCAGAGGAACAAGTGCCAGCATGGGAAGATGCTGCTGGAGCAGCAGCAGGGGAGGCTGAGCACACGTAGGCTTTTGCTCATGGCCGTGGATATGCCCAAGGCTGGGGCTCTTCACATGGGGGAGGATAGAGCCAGAGGAAATCTGGAGCCTCCTCCCAGGCAGTGACCAAGTGGAGCGGGAGACACACCAGTGTCTTGTGCAAGCCATAAAGAGGAGAGACTCTCCAAAGAAGCTTGCTGCAGTGCTTGTGTCAAGCCTGGCAGTGTTTAAACTCAGCAAGTGATGCTTCAAGTCAGCTGCCTATGCTTTATGAGAGTTGGGAGCCAAACAGCAGCTCCCTGCTCACAGATTTACAATGCCACAGATTTACAGCACCTTCCACCATCTCACCCAGGAAGCCACTTTGGGATGTATAAGGGCACTGTGGCCCCCTCAGCATCCTCATCTCCACCGTGGGGGGAGCTGCCCAGCCAGGGGCACAGAGCATCCCCCGTCCCAGGGGGGCTCAGCCCTGCCAAGGTTCTGCTTTGCACCGACAGCCACAGCACTTCTTCACTGCTATTGTTGTTGTTTCCTCTGTTTTCACCCCGCCACCAAACAAGCTTTTCCTTTTCCTCACAGCTCCCATCATCTTTACAGCTGCAATCAAGGGGACAGAAAAATTTTGCCATTGTGTGAGAGCTGGAAATTCTTTTAAGGGCAGCAGAGAGAAATGTGTTTTTATTGACACCAGTAACCAAGAGGAGGGAAAGAGACCTACTTCTTTATAGAAGATTTATGTACATAAATTGCACACAAACACAGCAAAAGCTTTGCTCAGCCCTTGTTTGGCTCCACACAGGGAATAGCCCAAAGAGCCTTCCCGTTTGCTCCAGTGCTTCCAGCCTGGCTCTCCCAGAGCTCACAGCTCTCAGCCCAGCCCCAGGCACCCCAGCAGCCTGCCAGAGCTTTCCCACCCCAAGGCACTCAAAGAAACAGCAATTACTCCAGGCTGGTAAATGGGACTGGCTGCTCCAGAGGGCTTAAGAGAGGAAACGTGACACAGCCCAGAGTGACCCCACAGCAGCAGGACCCCAGGCATCCAGCAGCAGAAGAAAAGCTGCCCCAATAGGATTTTCCTAGTATATCAGAACTGAACAAGGAGGTGGCAGTGAATCCTGTGGGTTTCTACAACTTCTTCGCACCCATATCACAGGCATTGATTGACAGATTGCATTGATTGCATTGACAGAGCCAAGGTCTCATCACCCACCCCAGAGCATATTTATGCCCTGGTTACAATCAAAATCCATCTTGTCTGAAGGACCAGGAGTGGGAAGGGTCTCCACTACCCTGAAGTGCTCAAAGGGAAGAGCCGTGGTCAGGTCTTTCACCACTACAACAGCCAGCAACCAAAGTCCAGAAAGAACCAAGTGGCAACAAGTACAAGAAACATATCACTGAAAACCAGTCTGTTTACAGAAAAAAAAAATAATAAAATACCTGAAATGCTAAGAAACCAGTTATCAAATGTCTTCTCTTATCTGAAAGAGTTAGATGCCAAAGGAACTTCATTTGCAAAAAGATACATATTTATTTTAAAACAACCATTGTTTTCTTTAAAGGAAGACTCCACACTTCCAGAAAAACAAAAATTGCACTCTGAAAAAGCAGAAACACTCCACTTTCCAGCCCCTTACTAACTGCACTCCAGAGCACATTTGCCCTTTCCTATCTCACTCTCACCCCCTCTCTCACACTTAACACACCTATAGAAATTATACAATACATGTTTGGTTTTACCGTTTTCCCCTCTGTGCCTTTTCCCTTCCGACATGCTCTCCCACATCTCCAGGCCATACTTGCTCCACGCCTCCCCTCTCCTGCTGTGCAGGATCCAGAGAGAAATGGCATAGGAGCTTCAGGTACCCAGGATGCTGAGCCATTTATGTGAACTCTCAGGGGCTTTTCCTCCCCCTGACCAGGAGCAGCTGAGCCCCATCACTCTCCCTGAGCTGCCTCCCAGCCCCAGGTCCTCCATATGAAGCAATCAGACATGCCAGACCTTGCAAATCTGCATCCCCCAGCGATGCAAACCTACAGATGTGGCTTAAGAAAAATCTTACCGCGGGGCACAAGCCCCCACCTGCAGGGTGTTGGGAGACTGATGCTCCACTTAAACAAAATTGCAGAAGACTTTATATAGATGTAAACAGGCATTGATCTCTTTCCTCCTGCTTTTTAAGATGCTTTAAGCTATTCATTTAAAAAAAAAAAAGTTTTAAACTATTTGGAGTTTTCTACCAAAAATGTATGGCTTTATTGTTTAAAAATATGAGGAAGGGTCCTGCTGGCCTCATGCTTAGTAGCTACCCTTGCACGTGTGGGGCTAAAACCTGACCCTTTCTGGGGAACATCCTCCCTGCATAGAGATGAGGACTCTGCAGTGGATGGGAGGGTCAGGGATGGCCGCTGTGTTTTATGGATGGAGAAATTCAGGCACAGCTCTGCATTGGGCAACCTGCTGGGACTGGGGCTGGAGAGCAAAATCCCAGCACACTGGCAGGCTCCCATGGGGAAGGTCCTGCTGGAGTGGGGGCCGGTGATGCCTGGGAGCTCCAGCAGGCTCCTGGCAGGAGCAGCTTCACTGCCACAGGCAGGGCAAGAGCAAGCAAATTCTGAGATGTTGGGCACGTTTGTATTTCGATGTATTATTTTTTCCTGAAGAAGTAAGAGGGTTGAGTCAAGCTTTATAGCTCTGCTTTAACAGTTTGGCTTTCCAAACATTTTCATATCTGGAGAGGAAAGAAACACCTCCGGAGCAGCAGAAGGCTGGAAAGGTCAGCAGCTGGGGCAAACAGCTTTGATGGTCTCATCCATCAGGTGCAGAGCAGCCAGTGGCAGAGGCAGCTGCGAAAAGAAGTCAGATATCCCAAAGGCAAAGCCAATTTCATCCACCACATCATGCCCGGCACCGCTGGAAAATAGGAATTGCCCCCAGAGACAGCTCAGCTCTGGTTTTGGAGCCTGCACAGGGTTGGGGCCAGCTCCTTCCCAGGAAAACGGCCCCCAGTGAGAATCCTGGGCTGGAGTGAACCTGCTGGGTTGGATCCCGGCACTGACAGGTTTAGTTATATATTGTGTTTTGAGCTGAAATGCATAAGAGGAGCTGAAGAAAATGAATCATGGGAGTAAATGATAAGGTGAGAAATCTGCTCAGTAAAACCAACTGCCCTGGGGCCTCCTGCACATGAAAGGACTTGAAACGATACTGTGGCAATGGAGAAGCAGTGGAGTTCCAGGAGAAATCCCAGAGAAACTTTGTTTAAACTTGGAGCACTTGAAAAAGCAATAGGAAAATTGGTACAGAAAGCTTTGTGCCCTGGGCCTGCCGCCACACACGTGCATCCCTGTCCCCTGCCGGGGTCCCGTGGCTCCCACAGGGGTTGCGTGTGTGTAAGTGTGTGCACAGCCTGTGCCATGACCAGGCTGCTGTCATCGCCTCAAAACTGCCAAAAGTCACAGGAGAGCTCCTGGCCCCCACCTGCACTGCGGTTGCGTGGTCGGTGCCCACCACTTTTTATGATGGGTAAGTTAAATGCACCCGTGGAAATTGCGCTGGATGGGATGGTGTTAGTTTTGATCCAGTCCTGCTAGAAAAGACACCAACCCCTGCTCTTCCCACTCCTGTCCTCAGCTTCCCCAGGCTGGTGACAGGGCTAGGATGTGGCCACTGGCACCAGCAGGACTGTGGGAAGCTGCTGGTCTCGTGGCCATGGAAAGGGACCACCCTGGCTGGGCTGTACCAGCTCTTCTGCCCACTGAGCATGGGCTCTGCATGTCTTTCCCATATGCAGAAGCAGTGATACTAATGCAAAGCTTGATGTTTCCCACAGGATGCACACTGCAAGTGTTCGGCCCAGGGTTCAGGGCCAGAGATAACACAATAATTTGAGCAAGAGGAGAACAGGACTCTTGGAAATGTCAGCCTTGTACAGCTCCAGCGTGATGGGGCAGCATTTCCCTGTCCGCAGAGCAGGCAGGGAGTTAAATGTCAATACTTGTCTCCTTTAGCAAGCATCCAGGGTTTTCACTGCACGGATACCCACCCACTCATCCCAAAAACCAGACATCGCAGCCAGTCCCCATACCTGGGGAGGAGGTGGCTGGAGGGGATCTGAAGGCTTCCAGGATGCTGGAGGAGCCCAGACAGTAAATCCAGGTTTCTTGGCTCTATGAGCAGCTCAAATCCAGCCAGAGCAGGTCCCATATCCAGTGAGGGTCTGTCCAGCAAGGGCTGTGCCTTAGGCATTGCAGAGAAAACTCCTGCCATGGGACAGTTTCAGGAAAGCTCATGGGCACCATGCGGTGAGGGGTGATGGGCACATCACATTGGTACGTGGCTCCTCACTTCCCAGGCAGCTTCCCACAGATACCCCACTGAAAACACCCCCCGCATGCCCAGTCTGGTCAGTCTGGTCTTGCTGCTGGAGGTTCATCAGCATGGGAGCAACCCTACGCTGAGCACAGGGTGCCAGAGCCTGGCAGGTCTCACTGCAGAGGACATCAGGGAATGTCCCATCCCACCAGAGAATGTCCCCGGCTGATGGCAGCACTGCAGCCCCTGCAGGGCTGTGCAGAACAGGCTCAGGCACGGGCCAGATCCTGGGCTAAGAGGTCTGAAAATTCCATCTTCTGCCGGCTCATCCTCCTGCAGGCTGGAGAGCTGGTGTGAACACAAGGAAAGGCGCTTGATCCCCATTATAATGCTAATCTCCTATAGAGAGTGACATGGCGTCGCTGACTCCCAGTAGGAGCTGAGTAGCATCCTGTTAATGAAATTATAACCACGGCTCACACGGTGCATTTCTGCTGAACGCATCTGAAATCTCTTTCCCTCAGAGGCTACATAACCAACGCCTGGGAGTTATCTCACTGCTGTTATAAAAGCAACACGATTAGAGTGCTGAAGCTAATTTAAATCCCGTTGGACGCTATTGTAAAGCAGCGAGAGACAAGCTGGTATATAATGTGTCGGCGAGCCATCCTCAGAGTGGGCACATCAGTCTGATACCCAGAAGTTCAAGGGCTAAACTCAGAGACTTTAACATAAATTGCAAATCCTGTGTGAACAGGTTCTATTTGATAAGACTTTCAGGTACTTAAGGTACAAGTCTCATTTAATTGTGTGACCACTTGAGGACTCTTAGCTGGCCACAAAATGAAGTATCTTCTTGGATCCTCCATTATCCTGAGCATCCTCTGGGTACTGTGACACCTCTGCTCCCAGCGTGAGCTGCAGGAAATGACTGTGGCAAGTCTGAGCACTGGTAGTAAGGCCAAAGTAGAGATTAATTGTACAGGTCAGTTGTGCTGGGGGATTCTTCTAATGCCTTTGCTCTATGGGCTTTGTAGGGATTTCGGGAGGAGGGTGTGTATATGTTTTGTAGCTCCTAAAGAAGTGTCTCAGCCTCTGTCGAAAGGCCACACCATTCCCAGGCACAGCCAGGATGTCACCCTAGGAGAGACAAAGGGGGTCCCAAACTGCAGAACAGCCCCGTCAGCACAGATCGTGACAAGCAAACCAGACACTGAGCTAAGGTTTTGTTGTGACCTTTACGAGCTGCCTCAACACCCCAGAGCTCCATCAATCGCCACCTCGCAGAGTCTGAGCAAACAAATTGCTGTCTCAGGGGGGAGAAGGAGTCAGTCAGTACCGAGCAGGACAGCAGACTGCAGCACTCCACTGCTCTCCCCAGCCCGCCGGCGCAGAGACGGGCTCCTAACATTTGCATTTTATAATTGTCCCTGCAATCTGGAGGAGGGTTGAATCGTGATGCCTTCTCCCTTTGCTTTCCCAGGGCACCTGAAGGCAGATCGCAGAGACACAGCCGGGCTGGGGATTGGTTTTCCCCGGTGCTGGGCACCCAGTTACCCTGCAGACAGTCCCAGAGCATCTTGTTCCACCTGCAGCCAGCTCCAGCGCTGGTTCTTGGCCGGGTCCAGCATGGATTTCATGCTCTGCTCCGTTTCCCCCTCACCTGACAGGATCAGGATGTCCCCATCGGGCTGACGGGCAGCATCGCATGAGTTTCAGCCCTTTGCAGGAACTTTGTCCTGGAGCCATTGCCCCTGGTCCACCCAGCTCATGATTTCCTACTGCATAATTTAACATCCCATGCCATAAAATTATAAAGTGAGTGTGGGGAGGGGAAGAGGAAGGAGAAAAGGCTACAAGTGTACAGAAAGACAAGCAGCAAGGAAGCCTGGGCCGTTGCCTGCAGACCACAAGGGTTAAGAAGGAAGGTTACCTGCCTCGAGGAGACATAACCCTTATCCTGGGCACGTTCCTGCCCTGTCAGGAGTTTCACAGGCTGTAAAAAAACCTGTTGGGTGTTGAAAAATTCAACAAGAGTGATAAGTAGACAGAACTTTAAAACAAACTTGGCTTTAGGGAGCCACCCACAGAGGGCACCACCAAAGCAAAGAGGCAAGGGGGTCTGCCCTCTTGGCTTCCCACCCACAAAGCAAGGCAGATCCTCACCGAGAGAGGTTTGATGGACCTTTTCAGCACAAGTTGAATGAAGGTCAGCAGTCTTGGAAGACTAACTCCACAGCTGGGTTCCTTGAATAACACTGCTGTACCTCTGGCCTGTGCTTTCTGGGAAGCTCCCGTGGCTTCTCCTAGGAGAAAAGGTCAGTGCTCTAGTCTCACAGTCTGCACCCTGTGAATCAGCTTCTGACCCTCCCACAGAGGTGGGTGGGACTTTTCACATTGACCTTAGTGAAAGTGAGACTCTTTGCTCATCCATTTACTATTTTATATTTACAATCCATTAAAAATACTTAATCTTGTGATATTTTCTTCTTGGTGCTGAAACGGGGCATCATTAAGATCAGAACTCAGTTTAGTTACATGATGGGGAAAGACTCCCCCAAACTGAGGTATCAGCCTCAGTTCAGTGGCAGAACTGGAATCTGGGTTCTTCTGAGCTTTAGAACCCAACTAGCCCTCAAAATCTCCATCACTCTTCATCTTGGTCACCAACATCACCCTGCTCTTTGAGAGCTGCTGGGGCCAGAAATGTACCTGCTGTGACTAGAAACAGCGTGAAATATTTTGGGAAGGGATTTAACACTCCCCAAATGAACTCATCCTTTCAGTTCATGTGCTAGCAGCATGGGCTGTCACAGCTTTATTTTTAAATGGCCTTTCCCTTTATCACCAGAAAAATTCCTTCCCATTGACCTGAACAGCACTAGCAAAGTCAAGTGGAATATATATATTCTTTCCTACTCACTGAACATATTCATTGTTAATCTGAGCATGTTAAAACCAAAAGGGACAAGACGTGGAAGGTGGTTAACACTAACGTGATGGGAGAAAAGGGGAAGGGGTGAATAACCAATCTTGTCGAAGGCAGAGTTAGTTGTTTAAAATGGAAGTGAAGAGACTACCCATCTTGGACTGGCAGTACCTACCTCTGTCTCAGGGAACTTGGCTGAGGCACAGATTCTTGGCTGAAAAGAGACAAAGAACCAATGGTCTTGTGGAGCTACCAGCAGCACAGGAAACATGGGTACTTGTTCACATGTATAAAACTGTGGGAGATCCAGAGTAAGAAACCAGCAAGAGCAGCTTGCACAGCATTTGCAGAGCACACTGCTGTCAGGTCACTGGGAAAACATTTCGTAGCCACTTTGAAAACTGTGAGCCAAGACAACAGATACTCAGAGACCCTCTTTTTTTGGAACATTCTTTTCTTTTAAGTCAGACCTCTGCATAAGTTCAAGGCCAAGATCACAATGTTTTTTAAATAAACAGGAAACAGCAATTAGCTATGCAAATAATTCGCATAAAGAGCATTTGAGGGTCAGTACGTAGCAGGACTGTCTCATGTGAAGCTGAAGGGAGGACCAGCCCTGCATTCAGAAGAACTCAGCCTGGTGCCAATTTCCACAGTGCCTGGCAAAACAAAGTCACCTGGAGCCCACTCTCTGAAGTGGGCTGGAAACCATCCTACAAGCTTTAGTAGCTCTCCCTTTCCAAGCAGAGGGGAAGGAAAAGAAAGAAAAGCCCAGGGGAAGAGTTTTAGCATGCAGCAAGCAGAGACGGGAATGTTTGACTTGCTGAGAGAGGACAAGCAGACTGTTCTTTCCATCCTGAGAGTTTTATTGGAGTACAATGTACCTGTATAATCCACCCAAGGCCTGATAGCGCTTGAACCAATCCAAAGGCATCTGTGGTAGCTGCTGGAGGGGAGAGGGAAGAAGCTCCAGAGCAGAAGGGATTGACCGCTTCTGCAGGACCCAGAAAACAGGCAAGTCTCCCCCCTAAAACCAATCCCCACCAGCCTCCTCCTCTCAGTATTCATGTGAGAAATTCAAAAGCAGGAGCCAAGCTTATGCATTCGGGATGATTTCTAACACAGCAAACTCCAATTTTAACAGTGAATTTCATCTGCAGGAAAAAAAAATAAAGCAGGAAGTGCCAAATCACACCAATCCATCAGGAACTGTCAAACTGTCTTTGCTGGTACAAACGTCTGTCTTTCTCATTCACACAGCGCTAGAGGTTTAGGGCAGAGCAGAAAATGTCTTGCAGGGTTCTTCAGATGGTATTTAACTATACTACAAAACGTGGGTCTAATTAATCCCTGAAATTGGTGACATTACACTTGGGGTGAGTCTGCTTGTTAAGCCTGAGGAGGTGGGAAGGAAAAGAAGAAAAATATACATACGCTTAAATTTGATTTCAATGCAGCCAAAGACCTAGCAACCACAGTTGCTTATTAGAGATTAGTCTTCATTTAAAAGTTAATTAGAACTGTACTGAAAAACTTAGGGGATCAAGATGGTAAAGGTGAACTTTAATGAAGGTTCAACCACTAGAATGACCACGAAGTACTTTGGTTTGTGTGCCCTTTGTGGCAGTGCGGAGCTGCAGTGGCATCTCTGCTCTGGGACATCAGGAAGAAATAGTTGAACAGCACAAGGAACATCAAAGTTCAGAAGTCCCCAGAAGACAGAGGGTTTTGTACAAAGCACTGCAGAACAGAATCAGACTCTGTTTCACACAGGGGATCACCATTACTCCACTGCCAACATTGTTTTAACTCCAAAAGCCAAAGTGGCCTCATTTCTGGAAGCGATGAGCCGAGCTTCATTTTGCCTATAATGGCAGTTCAGTGCATTAGTACCTATACCTCCTCTTTAAAAACGTGTGTTACCAGCCTACAGCAAATTCCTGTTAGGAAAAAAAAATTATGAAAACGTCCTAACAAAGTGGGACAGAGCTATTTTAATGAAAATGGATGCAATTTCATTAATAAGCAAAATATTTGCTTTTTCCTGGGCACATCACTGTAGCAGCCACAGCAACTTTGTGACCCCTGCAATAAGCAACACTTTCTAACTGGAAACAGCAGCAGCAATACCCAGTGCATCTGAAAAAATACTTTATCTTCAAGGCACTGCTAATCACAGCAACGAAGTCACAATGGATAAGACCCATTCCATCAAGATATAACTTTAATTAATTGAATTAATTTGAACTCCAAGTTCATACTAACATGAAAATGACAGGTCTGACAATATATTTTTAAATATCTTTTTAAAAATGACCAAAAAAGTTAGTATCAATTATCTGCACATAAGTCTAAATAAGACAGTCCATCTTCTGTTCTCCAAGATACCCGTTGAGCTTTCCCACTGAGGCAGACCCATCCCACTCCTGCTGGTGTCCCCCGTGCACAGCTGAGGTGCTCAGGGCTCAGAACGACCCCAGCATCTCCTTTTTGCCAACGAGTCTCTCTGTACTCAGCTCAGCTCACTGAGCCCCATCCTTCTCCTCCCGAGCAGAAGGGCTCCTGTGTGCAGGGCCCTGGGGTCCTTTGCTGGATGCTCCTACCCAAGCGTGTGGTGTGCCAGAGAACCAGTGTCACTTCCCAGACCCATGGCTAACTCATTGTTCGACGGGGAGTAAGTCTGACCTTGGCCCAACCATTGCCTAGGTCCTGCTTCCAGAGATGGTGCCTCTCCCTTCGGGTTCTTCTCTTCTGGTTGGCTGCTGGGAGGTGTCTTAATGCTTTTTCCAGCTGTTACCCCAAAATGGAGCACTCTTGTGTCTCAGTATCCGTTTCTTTGAGGATTTCAGCTTATCAATCACAAGCGATGCAGAGAGCAGCAGCCAGCCAGGCCCCCACAACCCGGCAGTTCCTCTGCCTGCAGGTGCTGCCCAGCCCCGTGGCTCCAGCCACCTCACCAGCAGAGCTGCAGCACCCACCGGCGCCGTGGAGAAAACCTCCAACATCTCAACTGCTGCCTACCAGTGAGCTCTGCCAGCTTTGCTGGCTTTGACAGTTACTGACTCTAATCAGGTATCCCTAAAGATTTTAATAACATGATTATATGATGGCAAGAAAAACCAATAATCCAAACCCTGATGTAAGCTGTTTTTGTCACAATCTTGAGACTCCTGCTTGGAGCAGATGCCTTATTAGCCATTTAATTCTCAGCTTCACGGCAAGGCACTACAATGAGAGGAAACATAAAATCAACAAGGCAGCTGCAAACCATCTTCATGTTCTCTCTCAAATTTAATAGAGATTCATGAGGCTTTACACTAATGTGCTGAGAGGAAAGGATTACAGGGCTCTTGCACCTCGCTTGGGTATGAGGGAGATGAATATCAGCAATCAGCATACAGATGATAAAGGCCTGGCAGAAGTTATACCAAAACCCAACCGTGCTGATGTCAAACAAGGCACTTCAGCTAATGTGGTGGGTCCAGCTCAGGCCAAGCTGCTTGAGAAACACAAGGCCAGTGGTAGAGGAGCAAATCCACAACAGAGGACGCATCAACGCTGTGTGTGATTGAGATTTTGGACCGTTTTCCTTCTAGAGAGCACGTGCAGCAGGAGCCGCAGCAGAGCTGCCCCAGCCAGGGAACGGCAGGGGAGAGGTGACTTGGGTGTTGCTATTTCTCCTTCCCCACCAGGCCAAAAGCAGAGGAGGCCAGCAAATGTTTAAAAACAGAAGATTGTACAGCAAAGTTTTGCTTAACCAAATCAATAATTAGTGGGTGGACTGGAGGGAGAGGGTGATGGTGCCGGTGGCCGGCAGCTCCCCAGGCAGCTCTGCTCAGATCTGCAGCCCTGATGTGGGCAAAGGTGGGTGGCATCTGCCCTCCCTGAGACTGTGCAGGAGCCAGGTCTGTTCACTCTCGGCCAAGACGCTTTTGGCCATCAGGCAGTCGTGTCCCCACGCTCCCTGAAGCTGCCCATGCTGGCGGGCTGTGCCAGTCCCACCGGGTCCCACAGCGGTGCCACCACCTCTCCCCACGCACGCCGGCGCAGGGCAGCACCTCAAGGGGCAGAACCAGACCCACATTTCCTCCCCTTCCCTGGCGCTTGGCTGACGTCTCTGGTCATGCTCAGTCAAAACCCAGTGACACAACCGACTCGGCTACAGCAGTACTACCTACTCAGTCACCCAGCCACCGCTCCGTTCCTTTAACTCTTGGGTATTTCACACAAGACAAAAAGCAGCTGAGCGTTAATCCTGCGGCCACTGTACTATGGTACCCAGTCCCCCGCCTCCCCTCGCTGCCCCCAAGCGTCCTCCTGCTCTTTCCCCTCTCACTCCAAATGCATTTTTCCGTGGGGGTGCCAGGCTCCCACCCAGGACCTGCCCCTGGCATCGCCGCTGCGGAAGCGAGCCAGGAGTGCCTCGGGGCGAGCTGGGCACATTAGCAGGGCCTGGATGCTGAACTGCAGATCCAAGTCAGTGAGCTGTCAACCCCGTCAGTGAAGTTCACAGCAGCAGATGAGAAAGAGAGTCCCTCGTGCTAGAAAACACACCCTATACACTTTCCAGCACATAAGGAAAATGGATAACCTTTTTATTTTAAAATGCGGTGCACTCACATGAAAATGAACGTGTCCTAAGAAAGACTTTCCACCTTGCATCCTTTGCCGTACTCTCAGTAAGTCATAAAACTTGCCGCTATATATTTTCTTTACCAGGCAGGGAACCTTGGCTGCCATTCAGGAATGCGACTGGCATATAACTCTACCATCCAGCCCCAAGCCAACCTGCATATGATTGTATTTATGGGTACAAATACAGCCCTGAAAGGGCTTGACTGAGACCGGACCGTGCAGTAGTAGGTACAGGACACAGCTGTTAAGGGAGAATCCTGACCCTAAAAACCTTAATCAGGCGGCAGGAAGGAGACAGGAGTTATTTTTACTCTGGTTTATTGGTGTGGAAGCTGCTTGCCAAAGGATGACATAAATTGCACAAACCTTGGGCTGAGCCAAGAGAGAAGCCGGAGGAATAACGCCGATTTACTGCCCTCCCTGCAGTCCTGGAGCCGTGCTGTGAGCGGCTCGGGGCCACCAGCCTCGCTGCAGGTGGGGACACTTGTTAAACGTGGGGACAGTTGTTATATGACTGCACATTCCGGGCTGTTGTATTTAAAGCAGGGCATTACACAGTAGTTAATCCAGTGCTGTTTTGCCGATCAGGTTGAAGACACCAACCTGTTTATGCTCTGCACATCTCTTATTGAAAATAATGGAGCAGATTTCACCTTAGTGGCTGACTTCCATCGAGTCAGCCTCCGTGCCCCTAAATGAATGATAATAGCTGCCATGCCATGGTAATTCCCGTGCAGTAAAGCATGTTGAAACCTGTTACCTCCTGTTTGTTCTCAGCATGGATCATTGCTTCTTCCACTGCTGCAAGAGCCGGACCAAAAAAAACCACCCAGAGGTCTCCCAGCAGAGGTGTTTAATGAATTTACCACACATCTGTGAGGAGATGCAGACACAGGCATGGGAGGCTCTGGAAGACACTGGAGTCCCCAGTGCTGGTGTGGGACGTTCCCCAGCGCCTGGGAATGGCCAGCCTCCTTGGCAAAAGGGAACCCCTCAGTCTCAGCCGGGGCCAGGGGCACAACAAAAGCTTGTCTTTGCTTATTGCTCCAATTTGCTTTATTAGAGAAAGGAGGGCTGCATTGTCTTTTTTGTACCTCTGGGGTACTGTCAGCCTTAAGCCAACAAGATATAATGCAAGAATTATTTTGAGCAATTCAGGCTTGTTTTTTGTTGCCTCTTTTTTTTTTTTTTAAACTTTCCAGAAGCAATCCATTTTTATTCTGCACATAGATACATTTAATATTGCAGACACTGAGTGCACTTAGGCAAAGCAAAGGCAAGAATTCATGTGAAGCAAAAAAAATAATCTGGGTTTTTGACCAGTCTTCCAATTAACTTTGCTGGCAATTTGTAACAAGGAATTCATAAAAATCCTGAGGCACTTTTTATAGGCAAGATGGAAAGTGGTTTATTTTTTTTCTTTCATCTTGCGGGAAATTTCCTTTTCTTTCTCTGAAGCAAAAGAAAACACATCAATAAATAAAGAACGAATCTCCAAAAACTTTCTTTGACTCAAAGGCAACCTGAAATTATACAGCCTAATTCACTTCAAGCACTCCTGGCTCGGCCGGGTGAGTGCGTCATCCCCAGAGGCAAACACTGCATTTCTAAAGGACAGTCCATTAAGCACCACCAAAGTCCCCCCCTCTGCCTTTGACATATTGGGTTAGATTGTACATCGCCTCGATGTCCTCGTCCCCTCTCTGCGTCAAGTCCCTTCACTCAGCTCTGATTGCTGGCACAAGCATCACCGTTCCTCGCCGAGGTCTCTCTGACACATCCGAAATCTGACAAAACAAAAAGAAGCCCTGGCTGTTCTGGCTGAAAAACATCCGCAGAAAATGAGCCGGGGGGGTTGCTCCCTCCCTGCCCTCACTCAGTGCCTGGCTCTGGGGCTCGACACGCGTGTTGGGATGGATATTAGTGGGGAGGAACAATGTCAAGCGGGGACTGCAGCTGGCCACTACCTGACTCCCACCCTCCGAGCATTTCGGCGCTCACCGAAAGCATGTCGGCAATTTTAGCAAATCCCTTTGAGTTCTGGAGGGGCTTTTGTTACTGAAAAAGAGAGTCAGATGTCATTTCCTTCGCAGGAAAAGCAAGTGTCATAAAAAGGCACTTGAGCTGCTCTGGTTACCTCCAGCAGCCAGGAGTGTACCAGGTACGTCAGGTCACAACAGGCAGCAAAAGGGGCAAAGGTTTTGTCTTTCCACCTGTTCAGCCTCTGAGAAGCTGGGAGTTGTTTGGAGAAGGCTTAAAAGAGTGCACACTGGCACTGAGACAACAGTGGGATTTCCGGGGGGGAAAAAAAAAAAAAAGACTTAAAAATTAGTTCTTGGCTCTTGGATTCAGACAGAACTCAGGGTTTCAGGGCACTTTGTGGAAAGGACTGTTAGGAAGTGGCCATGCAGAAAGGCCACGTTGTTACCTCTTGAAACTACATCTGCAGCGTCCACTTCTCACCACGCCNTCTCTGCGTCAAGTCCCTTCACTCAGCTCTGATTGCTGGCACAAGCATCACCGTTCCTCGCCGAGGTCTCTCTGACACATCCGAAATCTGACAAAACAAAAAGAAGCCCTGGCTGTTCTGGCTGAAAAACATCCGCAGAAAATGAGCCGGGGGGGTTGCTCCCTCCCTGCCCTCACTCAGTGCCTGGCTCTGGGGCTCGACACGCGTGTTGGGATGGATATTAGTGGGGAGGAACAATGTCAAGCGGGGACTGCAGCTGGCCACTACCTGACTCCCACCCTCCGAGCATTTCGGCGCTCACCGAAAGCATGTCGGCAATTTCAGCAAATCCCTTTGAGTTCTGGAGGGGCTTTTGTTACTGAAAAAGAGAGTCAGATGTCATTTCCTTCGCAGGAAAAGCAAGTGTCATAAAAAGGCACTTGAGCTGCTCTGGTTACCTCCAGCAGCCAGGAGTGTACCAGGTACGTCAGGTCACAACGGGCAGCAAAAGGGGCACAGGTTTTGTCTTTCCTGTTCAGCCTCTGAGAAGCTGGGAGTTGTTTGGAGAAGGCTTAAAAGAGTGCACACTGGCACTGAGACAACAGTGGGATTTCCGGGGGGGAAAAAAAAAAAAAAGACTTAAAAATTAGTTCTTGGCTCTTGGATTCAGACAGAACTCAGGGTTTCAGGGCACTTTGTGGAAAGGACTGTTAGGAAGTGGCCATGCAGAAAGGCCACGTTGTTACCTCTTGAAACTACATCTGCAGCGTCCACTTCTCACCACGCCTGAGCCCATGGCTTTGGCCAAGATCAGTGCACAGCCCTGCAGGGGAACGGCAGCACCAGCAGCCACCATCCCCACAGTGGACTCTTTGGGGATGCTCAGGGCTGAGTCCTGGCAGACCCGGGCTGGGGATGCCCACCTTAGCCCCTCTGCTCCACATGCTGGGTGCCTTGGGCTTGAACAACATGCAGAGCAGCTAAGACCCAAGTCTGGGTTCAGATCTCAGGACACAGTGTGGACACACCAAAGACAGTTCTGCTGCAGCACGGCAAGGGCTACCTGAGACATTTTGGACAAAAACCCAACCCGTTCCACCTTGGCAGACTGTCCACGGGGGTTGCTGCAGGGAGGGATGGCAGGAAGGGAGGAGGTGGAGGTTTAGGGTCCTGAGCTCTGCTCAGGCTGGGTCTACTGCCAGTCAGATGAACACCTTCACCACCGAGACCATCATCAGCTTTTCCCTGATCAAACGCATATTTAATTACGCCGAGCATCTCAAGCCCAGGGGACCTGGCTCAGCTTTTCAGCCGCTGTTTCCTGCTCTCCCTCCCCAAGAGAAGGCAAACCTGCTCCCACAGCCAGCCCTGTCAGTTCTCCTGCTCAAAAGCTGGTGGTCTCGGACCACTCCTCCGAACATCTCCGTTCAAGCAGCTGTCCCACTTTTCCTCATCCACTAACAGCTACTTCACAGGCTTCGCTCTTCCCAGCTCCTTCGTTTTTATCTCCCATCTGCTAACACCTCTTTTATTACCCCGAGCACCTCTCCAGTCAGCGGCTGCCATCCACATCCCCTTCTACCTACAGCTGCCAGCGTCTGCAGTTTGGACATATTTTCTGATGCCTGTTTGAAGACTGCCTTAAAACCTTAATCACAACTGTTTCTCCCAGTCTGAGATAATTGGGTGTTAGAGACTGCTTCTCTTACTTATTTTTAGCAGAAAGTAAGACACTTTTACAGGTGTTTCAGCGCACAGGGGGAGTGGAGAAGTCAATTATATGATCAAAAACTTTCCATATTCCACTCCCTGCTCCCTCCCCTCCTCTGCAGATATTACCAGTGTGTTGAGGCGAGAGGACATGCCCCAGCAGCATAAAGGTCATGTTTTACCTGTCTCAGAGGTCCTTGTCTTCAGCCATCAGCCAGTTCCCCACCATTTCCAGAGGGTATCAGCAAAGGCAGAACAGAAAATGCTCCAATCTAGCTAATTTTAAATGAATTTAACAATTATTCATCAACCTTGTATAAATGAGTGTTTCCTTGGGTATATTTAGCTAATTATCTGGGATTTTAAAGTGGAAACATGACATATTGTTCAACAGCCAGCAACAAAAAGGATGCACTCTGCGTCCTGCCTGGTTGGTAGCGCCTCTTGATCAAAAAGGATTTAAATAAAGAAGAATTGATCAATGTACCTTTGCGCATACAAAAAAAAAAAACACCAAAAAAGCCAGGAAAAAAAGGAAAAAAGGGGCTCATGGGGGCTTAGCTGCTGGCCAGGGTCAACCTACCATTGTCCTTTGAACTAAGGCCACGGGACAGGAATCGCTCCTTGCCTATGTTCCTGTTTGCAAACAGGGACTGGGCAAAAAGATTGTTTTGCCCAAGGTACTTTGGAAATCTTTTGAGGTGAAATCTCAGAACTGAATTCAGATTTTCTCAATCCTCCCCTGGTTCTGTAGCAAAAAGACGATCACCAACAGCATACGGGTTTAACCGGCTGCTGAAGAGTAGCTGAAATGCCAATGAAAGCAACAGAACTGCACCCACAGGCTACAAACTGAACTCTGTAGGGCTGTCTTCTGAAATAATACACATACAGTCATTTTTAAACTATATTGACAGTAAGATACCAGTAAACCTGCCATTAGCAGTGTAAATTAGTATGATTTCTAATAATAACCATCAGAAAAAGGTAATCTACATTTAGCAGAGGGAAGAATGTAATTATTTAAAGGAATCTCTTTGTTTTTCTGTGCTGTGTACAAAATAATGTGGGTACGTGCAAAGGGCACAGAGAAAATAAATGCGATGAAGCCCTCTGTGCACATAAGGCTCCTTCTGCAGCAGTGGAGGTCACAGCGTGGAGGATGGATGAGAGCTGCAACGGGGCAGCGTGGATGAGGCATCCTGTTGGCTCTCTGCGTAAGGCAAGGATCACTGAGATGTCTGCAATGATCTGAGGCAAGGATTTGTCCAGACTCAAACCTGCTTCCCCGAGGAGTGCGGTGTTGTGGGTGAGTGAGATGGGGCAAAGAAGGACAGAAGGACAGCACAGAGCCAGCAAGGACCGCTCTGCACCCACAGCTCCATCTTTGCAGTCCCCATAGCACACCCAGACACACTGCCCAGTGGGAAGCCCTGGTTTGCTGCAGGTTTCAGGACTGGCAAGCTGCTCCCAGCTCATTAGCAGACGTGAATTCACCAGCAGCTATAGAAATATTTGTACAGGGTAGTCAAAGGAGTGGGTGGATTTCTCCATTAAGTCACCCATCTTTTATTTCTCCTGGAAAAAACGTGTGCATTGCTTCAATTCCGCCGAGACACTTGTAAAGAAACTGCGAGGGTCAACAAATAGGCTGTTAATATTACACACGTGCAGAGATGAAGGCAGCAGCAGTTTGTCACTCCTGGGAGAATCTGACAGGAATATGGCAGTACAATGGGGTCCTGCACACGTTCAGACTGTAGCACTGCTCTGAACACGGGCACCTTGTGATAGCTTTTTGTCGAGGAGGAGAGGGAAAAACAAAGCTTTGCTTTGCACCTGATAAATGGATCTCCCCGGAGTACTCCAGGAAGATCTGCAAGGGCAAAAAACAGCACAGAATCCTGTACTTACATGAATCACATATCAGGAGCTTTTGCAGGACTGGAGCTTTGTCATGAAACAATAATTTTCAGAAGAATAAGGAGAGGTAGGCAGTATGTGTTTGAAGGTTGTAACAACGGTATAATGTGCTATGGAGATGGTCACAAATGCTTGTATTTCCCTGTTTATCCACACTTGCATCTATGCAAGTTTATACAGGCATGCACTTTTCTCTGCTTGGACTTCTCAGTTTTCCATATTTCTGCCCATTCCCACTGCTCCTGTATCCATTTCTCATCCCTACACCTCTCAGTCTGTGTTCCCTGGACTCCCAAGCTGTCCTGTTAGAAATTCTTCCCTCTCAATCTCTTTCCCAGTCTGCTCTAACAACCCAAGCCGTCTTGGCAAGTCCCTTCCAAGTGCTATTTGACCACCAAAAACCAAACCCAGCAGACAAGAACAGAGCTGAGTCACTCAAGTTCATTGCTCAACAAGCGTCTCAAGCATAGCACCATTTCCTTGTATCACCTCTTGGGGCCACTACCTCCCAAGTCTGGCTTTCTGAATGCTAATGGGCTTCTCATGACTCAAGAGGCTGCAAAAACCCACCACAATTGCTTGTGCTCTCTTACCTGGTGGACTTGCAGCTTGGAGGACAAGCAGAGATTGTGTGCTGATGCCAGTAATAACAGCTAAACGCAGCACCAGACTCCAATGAGCTCCATCACCAGCACTATTCCTACCAAGGAGAAGGAGATCCCGTCACACCATCCATATGCTGCTGTTTCCACGCCATCTCTCCAGAGAAGGAACCGGAAAAAGCTGTTGCATTGTATGGTAATACTCAAAGAGTAGCTCAGAGTAAAAAGAAAACCATATGTTCAAAACCCAGCACAGTGATTATCAAATTCATTGCTGGTTTAAGAGAACACAGACTGAACAGAATTAATGAATTGTGCCAGCTGCAAAACTTCCGGCAGATGGAGCAGAAAAAAAAAGCAGCCCTGGATGCAGGGAATGATCTTCAGGTCTTTTGAGGGAGATATTTCTACAATGAATATATTTAAGTGATGAAAAAAACTCTTGTGCAAGGATGATCTTGCATTTCTTCAATCTTTCTTTGAAATAATTATTTCAAACACAACAGCTCTTCAGAAGATCAATAGCTAGGATTATAAAAATATCCCAGCACAGACTGATTGCTGCTGAAGAAAGAATTATTACCAAGGTTCAGCTTCGCTTTTTTTTCTATTAAATAGAGACTATTTACAGCTCAGAAAACTCCATGTTTCAAGATCTGAGATGTCATTTTTAGCTATGCATTCATCTTTTTGGTTCACATCAACCACCATCATCTGTTAAGTCAATAGTTATCTTCCCTACCTACCTCCGAGATGTCCTGAACGAACACATCACTCAAGGAAGTCTTCTTGCTGCTGGAAAGAAGAAAAAGCACACACATCAGAAGGAACCAGGCAAGAAAAGTTTCTTCATACATCATTGCTGAGCTTGTTTTCTTAAACAAGAGTACAAACTATTGCCTTACCTGTGTGAAGATATTTATGATGCAAAACCAAAGCAAATTGCTACGGTAGATTATGTGCATTTACTGTTAAGATTCTAATAGTCATGAATTTAATCTATTTTAAATTAACTCCACAGCCAATTTTAATGCCATGATGCAGCTGAAAATCGAGTCAGCTCTAAAAAAGGGGAAAAATGCAGTTAAAAAATTTAGAGAAGTCTCACACAGCACTTCTGGCACTAGGAAGTCTCAGTCCATCACTACACCACTGGAAAAGCATTTCTTACCAAACACCGTGCTGGGAGAGCAGGGGGGCAGACACCTCAGTATAGGGTTACTACCTGCATCACAGTGTGGGCCCCAGATGATTTTAGCCTCATTGCACAGTACAACAAATATATGGGGCTCACAGTTGAGAGCAGGAGTCTTCAACCATACATTACAATGGCAGCATCATACTTTGCTCTCCCTCTTGGGCTCAGTTTAAGCTTTTCTTTCTTGTCACCTCTGAGCTATGCTCAAAGGTCTCAGAAACAACACACTGCCCTTAAGCCCAGGGTTACGCACCACTGAACAAAGCAAAGAAGTAAAATTACCTCAATTTTTCTCGTGTAGAACTGGTGATCTCTATGAGATCACATAAGGAGACGGTTGGAGAGCCGAGATCTGTACACGCTCCCAGCAAGTGCCAGCCTGGTGCTGGAACCACACATCCAGGGAGCCAAAATTCTCAGCTTCATTTTTCCCTTTCAGATGCCCTGCTTGGCAGGTCCATATGCTGGTACAGGGGATAACGCTTCAGCCTCCTGATCTGGAAACATGCAGTCGGAGAGGATGGTGACAGGTGATAGGCACAATTCATGAAGAGCTGTTAATTAGCAAAGCCTTTTGATAATATTTATCCCAATAAATTAACAGGTAGAAAGCTCAGTGCAATTAGCAGAAGAGCCCAAGGCCTGATGTTGTGCACTTGGCCATACTTTAATTAGTCAAATAGCAATATTTTTGTACAAATCCTGACAATTAAAGCCAGCAGCTAATAACATTCACAATGCAAGGCTAAATTGTGCACAGATAAAAACTGTAATGAATGTAAATTAAAACTGAAGGTACAATGCAGATTCTTAAAGGCATTTCCTGCAGATCTCTTTGACCAGCAGCATTTGGGGATAGCAGAGCTGTGTGCTGTCAGGGCTAAGTTTATATTTTGGTTGTGGAAGGATTGCTTTTGTACCTTTTTTTGGTTTGTTTTGCTTTAACTCAAAAACTGAAATACTTCTGAGTTTTGTAGCAGCCAACAGAGGAGTGACCGAACACCTCCAAACATCCCTTCTTTGTGCCTTTACTTGTAATTAGTGCACCCCTGTTGTTGCCTGTGGCCCCAAAATGCACACACCTTCCCGCCAGGAGCAGGGACACGCTGACTCCCCACGCCTTCATGGTCCTCCTCCTTCATCAGTGGGGCTGCAGGACGGAGGCTGCAGGACACAGAACGGCTGAAGTCCTCTCGTTGCAGCCACCAGCACAGCCAACCAGGGGAAGTGCTCGCAGGACCCTCCAGCCCTCAGGCAGTGGCAACTCCATTGCCCAGGGGTCCTCCCCAACTAACCACCTGCATTTTTGCTATGGTTGGTAAAGATAACAGGAGATACTGAAATTTAGAGCTTCTCTTTCTCACCAAGTTTTGTTACTAAAACTCTAAGCAATATAATTTAGAATATTAAATAGAAAAGGCAAATTCCTCTGCTTTTCCTGTGGCAGCAGAAAGCTTTTCCACTCCCTTTGGTGAGAGCAAGTATTTTTGCAGAACAACTTTCAGTGCTGCTCCAAGGGAATGAGATGATTATTTTCTCCGGTAGCACCAGCCCTTCTCCCCGGTTCCCACCTAGCGCAGCACACCGTTAGCTTCAGATGTACAAACAACAAAGAACATTTTACAGCGAGGAATTAGCCTGTTATGATTTCTGTTGATAGGGAGAATGGGAAGGGCAGGCTGGCACTATGCTACAAATTAGCTGCTTTAATATATTCCTTTTCTCCTTTTTGAGTTTTCACGGGTATTTCCAGACACTGCAAAGGCTCATCCTCCAGACAGTCCAATTAAAAGAAAAGTTAGATTCGGTGATTCAGTGTTTCAATACAGCACTGTTTACAGCATTTTTCCTTGTTATTTCATGACATCAACAGTTGGCAGAATGAAACCCATGCAATTTGATTTGTTGTTCATGGGGCTGACTTCCTCTCCATTTACAGGCCACTGACTTTTCTGAAAGGTACATTTTTATATCACAATGACAGTGTTTCATTTTCTTCATAAAAACCGGTTTCCACATAGCTGTGGTTACAGTCTCACACTCGATCCAGGCTTAAGCATTTTAAGATTTAACTCTTACCTCTCCCTCCCTCTTAAAGTCTCCTGAATCCTTTGGTTGTCAGCACTGCTTTCTCAAAACGGTCCTGAAGTTATTTGTCCCGTCAGTCACGTAGGAGCTTAGCGCCAGCGTGAACCAGCAGAGGTGCTCAAGGAGCGTAGGCAGCAGAAGGCAAGGTCTCATTCAATGCACCTTGCTGGTGGGACAGCACCACACCGTGTCCCTTCCTCCCCAGCCTGCGACAGTGCAGCCAGTGGCTCCATCCCCAACCGGCACTTCTTGACCACTATTTTCATACTGCTTTGGCTGCTAAATATGGAATACTTCCCTCTTTTCCTGCCACTGTCTGAAGCCATGCCTAAGAAAGCCACCTATGTAACTTGAATTATAGCTGTGTATCAGCAAATAGCCACCTACCTACATAACACGGCATGACTTGGCACAATGAGTGATCATCTGGAATGCTTTTCAGAGAGCTCAGCTACGTGCTGAACACCGAAATACCCCTCTCTAAGAAGGTGGAGAAAAGCAATTGTGATTGACATGTCATTTTTATTTACTGGCAGATCATTCACAGTCCTGGCCTCTGTGGTACGAACAACAGGAGGATTTGGAAGGCTTTTTACAAGCAGTCCATTCTGCAAAGATCATGCATTTTCTGGGAGGTTCTGGGAAACCTCCCCACTGCTAATTTCTGTCTAGGCAACAGAAATGGTATTGAAAGCTTTTTATAACAGAGTGAACAAGATTTCAGTTGAACTCTATGTGGTATGGACAGAAAAAGTAACTATGTAAGAACAAGTAATGGGAAGCTGTTTTTTAAAGTAACAGTTCATTTATAGAAGACTGTTGAGAAGCTGCTTTTGTTCTGCTGACAATGCCTGAATGAAATCAGTGACTCTTCAGTGACTTTAAAGAAATTGCAGATAGATCCTGCTTTGCTGGAGCTTCTATTAAGGTGTAAAATTCATTACCAGCAAAGGGCTAAAAGCTGTAAAATTTTGGTCTTGAAAGTTCCAGTGTTAAGATGATGAGAGACCTTGAAAAAATGAGTTTTGAATGGGCTGTCAAGTTCAGAGTTAGAACTGAGCTTCGAGGCATTCATTATTAGAAACACAAAAACTCAGCACAGGGTTGCTTAAGGGTTGCACCTGCTTACTTCTTTACTTCTTTCCTAAGAGAATGCTCTGACTTTTGGCACGAGACAGGGACTCTCAAGAGGCCCAGGATGAAGTTGGACCAGTCATAAGTGAGTCACTAGCCAAGCAGAAAGCGCGTACAATAAGGAAAAAGTGATTATAAGCATCTGTGGACTAGCTGCTTTCATCCAGCAGAGATCTACTCACAAACAGAACAACACATTAGAGACTGCATGGAGATGCTTGGCTACAGGCCTTTTAAAGCGCCAAGAAAGTATTTCCCTGAGAGGATCAAACCAATTGATGGCTGCTCAAACTTGTCATTATTTTCAGACTTCACAAGAGGTTTTCCAGATCTCCAGCAAGGTGAAATGGAAAGGGACAACCTCGATGCGTGACAAATAGCAGCCAAGCGCATTACCTTCAGCCATAGCTACAAACCACTGCCAATGGAAGCGCAGCTCCCCGGGTGGGCTCTCACCCACACACCTACAGTGCTAGTACTAGCCGTACAGCATACATAAACAAAGACTTGATTTGACATTTCAATCCATTGTGAATCACCTGCCGTTGTTTGGATGATGTCTCCGCCAAGTCGTTTAATTTCTTAAGACTTGGTTTTTCACAACTCCGTTCTCAAATCTGTGAACATGTTAAATCACAGTACTGTTGCCCTTCTTCACTCCCAAATGAGAAAGAATATGAGTAAGTCTGAGCCAAACACAATGAAATACAGAACTACATCTTCTATTGTTAGATACTGACCTTGATTTTACAATATTAAAAAAAGAAAAGAAAGAAAAAGAAAAAAGCATCCAGTAGTGGAATAAGCTTGAACTATAGTTGAAACTGGACATCATCCTACTTGGTTCAATTTTACCTATGGTCTGACTTCCCAAATGATTTCAGCTGTGGGATCTAAGCTGTATTTGCCTGAACAAGACTCCACATGCAATCTGTTACACTCATCTCAATCTATTCTTGCCATTTTTAACTCTGTACACTATTTTAATTGATATTTAGAATACATTCTATTATCTCTTCCCATGCAGAGATTTCCCACAATACAACCATTATTTACGGATAAATAGTAGTATTTACTGTACTGCATATTCTTAAAGCATAAGGGCAAAGATTATTCCTTCTTTATTGAATAGTTGGTATCTTGCACTTGCTTGTGGCTTGAATATAGACCATCACATTTGTGCTCTTCTGCATTATCACAAGATAATACTGAGAAGTCAGCAAGATACCAAACCTAACCTTCAGTGACATTTCAGAGTGCCCTCAGCACACCATATGCAGCAGGACCGCGAGTCTCTAAACTGAGCAGCTGGGGAACCTCAGCACTCCCCTGCCTCATCGCGAGCAGACAGAGTATAGAGCAGAGGTCTCTCACCCAGGCACATCCTCAATAGCTGCTTCTATTTCTGTCTCTCTGTGAGATGTCACCCACTTATCCAGAGAAAGAGTAAACTCCTTATTGCTTCAAATAGAGATACAGACAATTACACCAAACCCCTACTTACAAAATGGCATTCAACCCATTTGCCCTCTACAAAAAATGACCTACCTAACTTAGATGTCACAGAAAGCATATTCCTAGCTTTCCTAAATCATAACTTCTGCTTTGGGCTTGGGGGACTGTCAAAAAGAAGAAACAAGTTCAATGACTTTGAAGGCCAGCAGCTCAATCATTTCTGTAAAGTGAGCAGCCTGATTGCACCCTGCCTGTTATCCCCAGCTCCATGTAAAGTAGTCATTATCCTGGGAAGGAAACACAGAATTGCTTCTGCCTCTAAAGATACAAGACTTCATTCATTGGCAAAGTTGCACTTGTCTTAAAATCCAGCAAATTTTCACTGTCACAGTGTGAGAAAAACAGCTTTTCAACACCACTTATTCTACCCATGCTCAAAAAACTATCACAGTCATCAAAATCATTAGGTTGTCAGAACTGAGTGAATGTTTCTTTGCCAGTTACGAAACACTGGACAAACGCCATCAGATTTGCCAGCATAGCTCACTCATTTTTACAGTATTGTCTCAAATTCAACATATAGTATCACTCTTTGTCCACTTTGTCTTCTTATCTACAATGCCTTAAATTAGAAATAGCTTTAGGAAAGGATGAAAGATGTGTTTAATTTTTGCCAAGTGTGATACCATTAAAGTCATTAGCCAATATTGGTTCCAATGGGAGATTACAAACAGCGGGAATTTAACGTGCTCCTTCTGCAGGATTAATAGATACATGTCTCATAACGTTTTTGAGCGCAATGACAGCTTGAGGCTGTCAAACTCCTGCCATTTCCTGATTAAAAACCATCAAACAAGCTTACACCCATTCAAGAAGCACAAACAGAAGATGCAACTAAAGACAAACTGCTACATGATGTACAAAGATTTAAATCATAGAAAGTTTTTGGCAATGGGATCTGTGGTTCAGGGAGTGTTTTAATTGGATCATGAAGCTGTCAGTGTTCGGCTATGAGGCTTCCCAGAACTAAGAGCATACTATATTTTTAAATGTATCTTTTGTGAAGGGGAAGGAGTTCAATAAAAGCTACTTTGGTATACTGGCTTTTTTCAGTCTTTGAGATGATTTCTCAATCGCATTGTTTAAAGACAAAGGGCATTCACCTTTGGATTTAATGTGCCTCTGTAAAGCTATTCCACAGACACAGGGGATACCTTCAGCTGGAATATGCAGAGTGGAGGCAAAACCAGTTTCCACCCCCGATGAAGATGGAAATCATCGCATCCAAGCCCTCGGGCTCAAAGCCAGGTGAGCTGGAGCAGCACGCCCAGGTCTGTGTGCAGTCTGGTTTTGACCATCTTCAGGGAGGGAGACTCCACCACCTCTGCGGTCAGCGACAACAGCCAGGGAGTTAGACTTGAGTAATGAGAGTCAAGGAGCACTGAGGGCCAACTGCTCCCTGAAGGATGGGAGGCAGGAGCTCAGGGTGCTAACGCAGGTGGCAGGGCAGGGACCTCACCAGCCCAGCCACAGCCCCAGGGGCCCCAAGCGAGCAGGTCAGGCCCAGGCATGGCAGCTGGGATCAGCCCAAAGTCTGGATTGCCAGACAAAGCTCTGAGGTCCAGCTGGGAAGTCAGTCTGTGGGTCAGGGTGCTGTCCACAGGGTGCACAGCCAGGCATGGCTGTGATGGACCTCCATGGAGATACCTATTCTCAGCATAGCAGGGAGCCAGGGCGATGAGCCGGGAGGGAGTCTCCAGTCAGAGGCTGTGGGTGAAGGTCCCATGTGAGGCTGGTTGGGGCCATTAAGGTCTATTACTGCATGGAGGGCCCTGACAGAGAGAACACAAATGAGCCGGAAATATCTTCCCACTGATAAATGGCAGCACAACTCACAGGGACAGTGTGAACCCAAACAGATAAGGGACCCGCACAAAAGAATAATGATCCTCTATTCTCTCTTTGCAATGGCAATTCTGAGAAAACTATTAACTTACAAACTCAAAGGCTTTCACAATTCACGATTCAACTGAGTAAACTGGTGGCTTCTTATTATGCAAATACATGAAATGTTTTGTTCTGGGAATATAAAACAATAGATTGGGGCATCTAAAGAACCTTTATTCCTCTGTCTGTCATTATTATGCCATCACACTTAAATTCCACATATTTTACCATAAGAATCCAAGGGAATAAGAGGTTTCCTGCTAGAAATACACCTCTGGAGTAGTTGCCTTTTCATTCCGTGTTGAGTATTCACAGAGAGAAGGTTTCTAGGTGAGGTCAAGGTCATGTTGCTTTCTAACTTCTCTTGCAGCATAGACAGCTTACAAGACTGAAATAATGTCACTGTGACACAGGCTTCACCCATCCCATCATTTTTTTTAAGGCAACATCTTATGATTTTGATAAAATCTTTTAATAGTTGTAGTTGGCAATTTATAATCTTCACTGTCCATAAGCTAGGGCACTCAAAGACCTGTGGAAAGTGTACTTTTGATTGTCTCAATAGCTTAAGGCTGAAATATCTTCTCACATGTACTCGACCCAAGGTGGAAAAATACTCATCTTTTCATCAGTCCTTACAAAACGAATTGCTCTTTTCTATTTTTCCTTAGAAAATGAATTAGACCATTGGAGCTTCAGAAAGGAGAAGCAGAGATTGCAAATTACTTTTGTTTCCTTCCTTGTGATGCCAAACCCCCTGACTTGTTTCTTGATTAGACCTAAGTTTAGGGCTTTTTCAAGCTTTAGCACCTCTGAAGGAAAAATAAGCTGCTACACCAAGTGAGAGCAATAATTTAACAGACAGTCCTACAATCACCAAGGCTATGTATTGTATCCTAATAAATAAAGTTGCAGATAAATACCTTTGGATTGCATTTTAACAAGAAACCTCAAATCCTCCTACTTTTTAATAGAGGAAATATGAGCATATATGGGACTTCTTCCTGGAAGAATACATCCTGAGAATTTATTTTATAAGAAACAGGACAAGTAAAAGCTTGAATCCCCAAATTACTCCAGTTTCACTGAAGTAACGTATCACATCTGCCACCCTATGTTGTCTGGGAAAGTCGGCGTCTGCCCCTCTCCAGTCTTACATACTGGAATTTCTTACCTAAGCAGGCAGCTGTATTGATAACACTGTCAAGTATCATCAAGAAGTCATCACCCTTTCTATTTAGAGATCAACAGTTACATACTCAGCATAAAGAGAAAAATGAGTTTGTCAGCACACATCTAGATGTGCAGCCATTTTGTCCTTATCAGAATAAACAAGTCGTAGCACGTCTCCCGAGGAGAGTATGGCAGCGAGCCAGCAATGGCAGATTATCACCAGCGCTTTTAAAACGGTCTGGCAGAGCTTTTTATAATGTTTGTCATGCTACATGTTCAGGATTAATTGTTGCCAAGAGATTATCATCTTCATTCAAATTGAAGATATTAAATTAATACCATGGAAGTTTCAAGTTCACTGGAAGGTAAAAGTGGATTTGTTATAAACAGGCAGGACTTGCTATAAGATTATACAAAATCCAGTAGGGTATTTCTGTACCTATATTCACCTCCTGTGTAATCCAGAGCAGGGAAAATTAAGGCAAAAATCAAAGACTCAAAGACATGCTTTGCATCAAGAATTATCAAGAATCCTTCGATTGTTCAAGCTGAATAACAAAAGCAATACCACACCAGCTGGCCACCAGAAAGACTGAAACCTAATTAGGGTGCAGGCAAGTATTAGTTTCCAACCAACGGCTCCAGTAAAGCCTTGCCTTTTATATGTAATACTTAACCGTACTACACTTTTGGTGCTGAAAGCATCTGTCTAAAAGCAAAACAAAATATTCAGAACATGTTCATATTTAAATCACAACAGAAAAAAAAGGCCAAAACCAAGCTTTCAACATTTAAGAGCTGCATTTAGGAGAATTTCAAACAATTTTTTGATGAAGTTATAGCCAAGTTAATTTACAAGATGAAAATTAGGGTGTTAGATCAGTGCAATGCTTTATTTCATGCTTTCAGATCACGAGGCAAAAGAAAAATTAGTAAAGAAGATGCTTTAGCATTTACTAACCTCAATCCACAGGTCTTTTACTTCTTTACTTCATGTAATTAGTTGCTGGGTAGGAATGGGAGAAGAGGAATAGATGATAAATGCAATTTAATTAAGTAAAACTTTAATTAAATAGGATTTCCCAATAAAATTTCTTCACAAAAGATAATAGACATAGCCTTAAATCCAAGAAAACACGAATTCCAAATGTAATTTGTTGCCCCATTGAAAAAGAGAGTATGGTTTCGATTGTCTCTATTGCATGAAGTGAGAAAGTGAACGTTCCAAAATAATTGGTGTCAAACAAAATACTACGACACAAAGAGTTACAAGCGTCAATAGATGTGAAATCATGATCGATACCAAGAGACCACAGCCACATGTCAATGGCTGTCAGCTTCCTGACAGAGCCAAACTGTTCAATGCCAAACCATTAACTTTGCTGGACAGAAGCTGCCCTTCAGTGGCAGCAAAGTCCCTTCACCTACAGAAATCCAAAAAGTATATACTGAGACTGCCAAATGATTTTAACTTTTTTATTATTAAGAGGTTACCCACCAGCTGACTGAAGAGCCATACAGGAAGCTGTTGAACGCAACTAATTAATTGAAATTTGAGCATCTTTAATACCAATTATTACAAATCTACCTCTTGAACTATGAAGATTACACCTAGATGGGCAGATTGAGCAAAGCTGGTGGAGAAGCCATTCTGCACTCACAAATATGCTCTGAAGGAAACTGGTAACAGAGATTGGAGAAAGATACATACAAGCACTTAACAATTACCTGTTTTACTTCTATTCGACAAAGAAAGGTGGAGAACTTCAGGCTACACACTACCTTAGCTGTAGCAATGCCTTTGGACTATTAGTTTCGTTTCATAAAGCTATCCATCACTGAGAAAATTCATCTGTAACACCTACAAATACCTGTCTGCAAAGGATTTAGTAGTTCAAATCTTAACGAAGTTGTGAGTACTTTTTTGATTTCTCAGTTGAATCTGAATCTCCCCAGAGAAAATACTGATAGCTCTTGAGCAGGTCCAACCGCCAGAAGCAGTACTGGGAATTTCTTTTTTTTTTTTTTTTTTGCGAATAAAGTTTTGTTGTATAAACTGACAAGTATTTAAAATTCTTTTTTATCTTCAAAATCATGATCTGGAACTCCTAAAACAATGAGGAAAGATTGGCTAGCACATTGGAAAGCTAGTGTTGATATCCCAAGTCCTTCTGGTTTGTTACGTGCACACACAGGAAATAATTCAAAGTACCGTCAGCTAAAGAGTTGCTTAAATTACTGTATTTTACCAAATGTAAAGCAAAGCAATCTTATGTTAAATCTTTTCCACGAAACTGAGAAATTTGAAAAATTAAAACTAGTTCCTGACAACTCAGAGCTACCGTGGTGCCTTCTTCCCGACTACTCAAAGCCCTCTTTCTTCCAACTGAAGCTCTCCCAATTTCTTAACTCCCCGTTGTAGCAAACTCATCTATCTCCCCTCAGACACAAGACTGGCGATACAGCCAGGTGACACAGGGCCTCTTCAGGCCCCTTGGTGTGTGGCCACATGGCAAGGAGTCGAGTACGTACAGATTTTGTGGATGAAGGTGGGGTGTGAGATGCAGCCAATTCCCCTCTTCTGCAAATCCCAGACCTGCTGCCTGTGGTCCCAGGGCTTAGCAAGGGTCCTGTAACCGGGTCCACACAGAGGTCTCTTCCAGCATCCGCGCCTGGAAAATAGAAATTTGAAAGCTTCCCTGTTTGAAATTCTTAAGACACTTTCCTGATATTGGTTACACAGTCTCCTGATACGCCAGACAGGTGTTATCACAAGCCCCATATAACAAGCAGTTGCGATGGAGCTAGTGCCTATGAACACAGACCAAAAAAGCAGCATCAATTTCCCAATGTAAATACTTACAAAGGAATTATTTTGGGAAAGGAGTTCAAGCCCCTTTAATATGGCGAAAATGTCCATTTTCATTAGAAAGAGAAAAAATATCACAATAAAAACACTACTACTATTTAAATTCTGGAGAATACAACTACCCATGAGAGAGTGCTAAATGCAAACAAACCTCAGTAAACAATAAAGAGTGTATAAAAATGCAGTTTAATCTAAATTTTCCTGGAGCTTAATGCTCCATCTCACTTCATACCACAAAAGGGAATAAGGAAAAAAAAAAAAGAAAAATACTTGCTCACAGGGAGAGAAAATATTTTAAGAAGTCATTAAAGCAACAACCTTCCCAAAGAGAATAAATCTGCAAAGCAGCAGCAGAACAAGCTGCCCAGTCTATTTCATCAGAGTTGGGCTTTTTTCCTATTACATGACAAACAACTGGCATCCAAGCTGCCAATTACTTAACCATGGTGAGACTTTTAACTCCATTTAGGAAGGAAAAATAAACCTGCTGTAAATTTGACACTGCACAATCTAAAATAACTGTCTACAAAATTTACTTTATGCCCTTTTTAAATCTGTCTCTACTAGTATTTTTATCTACACATACACAAAAACGTTATCTTTTTCACACTGGTTGAAAGTCATTTTTGTCCTACTCAAAACATTACAAATAACTTTGAAATAATTAGGTAAATGACGGATAACATGATTCTACATTACCATTTAAATGGCTGTTTCATCACAGTTGATGTGTACAATGAAATTTCTCTGCATCAGACAGCATTTTATACTGTTTGTAGGAGTGTAAACTCTGCTAATTATTACAGGACAAAAAAATGGAAAAGAAACCCCATTGATTATTGTTTCCAATGGTATAAATACTGTTCTGTCATTCCAAGTGAGGACCAGCAAGTGGCAAACCAACTACCATGTTGTTCATCACATTACTCTAGGCTTGAATTTTATCAACGTATTGTTTCTCCTCCCCTTGCTTTGAGCAAAAGAGTTATTACTCTATGTAGTTCTAGGCACCTCATTTACCAGCTAGTCTGTGAGTAAGCGTAAGCTTTACCATATTAATTTCTCTAATCCATCTCCAACCTCCATCTACTGTCCATAAAATTTGAGAAAATTAGGACACGAGTCACTATAACCACAATCTTTCTGATTATAGAACACAGTTTTTCTGGGGTCATTAAAAGCCCTGATTCCACTCCTCATGGAATCAGAAAGCAGCCAATAAGGGCACCTTTTAAATACACCAACTATTACAAAACCTCAGAGTTAAAGCAGGCTTGGGGAAAAATTCATGCATGCCTTTTTGTAATCATTTTAAGAATATTTAAATTAAAAAATTCAATAATCTCGGTGTACAACAAAGAACGCATAATAAACAAATGTGCATTTATACTGAGGCCACAAGCTTTCTGGAAAGTCTTAGCTGGTACATAACAGTAAAACGTTAAGTTAGAAAGCACCTTTCTCAACTGTATGAAAGATGTTGAATCAGAAGAATGCTGGGTTTCTGTAAAGTATGCCTGTTGAATTACCACAAATATATACTCTCTTTTCTGTAGCTAAGGAGAGAGAATAAGGCACATTAAGACAAAGGGGCCACTGACCACTAGTTATTGAATTCAAAGAATCAACTCCTCAACTGGAGGCTGAGAGATCTTTCTAAATGATGGACATGAAATGATGCCCCTCGTCCAAAAACTGTCCACTACTAACATCCAAGCAAACGAGCAGTCTTCTTAAATTGTTCTGTGCATGAAGGAAGATAAAAAGTACTTCTCAACTGAAGGTGGTTAAACAGGCTATACTGGTGTAATTTTAAAAAGTAGAAAGTACTAAAGAAAAAAGAAATTAATTTGTGACAAAAGTCAACTGCAAACAATTAAGGACACCACAAAAACTTTAGCTAATGAAAGATGTTTCCTTCTTTATTATTGTGTAATACTTCTTTCACAGAAACATGGTATTTACAAATATACACATATAGACCGCTGATCATAAAATGTTACTGAAGAATTAGTCAAAAAATCAATTTACAAAAACCAAAAACTTTCCAAAGATATTCTGGCTGAAAAAGTTTAATGAAATTTCAAGGAGACGCTTCTGTACACAAAGATAGGTTTTAGCTCCTCGAGTTCTGGTAATATTAGACGAGTTGTGAACCAAGTGAGCTAAGCTCAGCTGTACATTTGAGATGAGGCAGTTTTTTTTTTTAATATTGTTCTTTTTCACACAATTTCTCGATGGTCAGTTCAACAGGTCTCAGGAGGCACTAGTTTGTATGTTTTTGGAAGCTGCAAGCATTGCTCTCACTTTGGCCATAAGATCCTGTAGAAAATAAAAGGAAAATGATCAGAATCCTGCATGACAGGGTGAGCTTATGCTCCAAGTCACACAGACCACTTAGACTGATGATCATCGGATACTAACAGTCCCTGGGCTAAATGAGTGAAATAATTTGGAGAAAGTTCCTATGACAGCAGTTGAAGTCTGTTTTTACTACAATACCACAAGGTGCTCCGCATAAATATTTAGAGCAGTTTCTATACAACAAAACACAGAAATTGCATCAACTGAAACGGAAAGAAACTACGACTGAACCTTCACAAAAACTGTAATGAACACACAGCTACTAACCACTGAACTTTGAAGAAAGAAAAAGAAAGAAAAAAAGAAAAAACAAGAGAAAGCTAGTAAGAAAAGAATGCTAACAATTATTCTATGACAGGAAACTTTTTTGTTTGCTTTGTAAATGTGAACTGAAAATTTACATCGCAGCGTATTATCACATATGACAGAGTGACTGAAACATTACGACTGTTGTGAAACCAAAGAGCAATTCCCAGTATTGTCTGAGTATCCAGTGGAAACAGCATTACATAAGTGAATGAATTTTCATGTAAACGGCAATGAAAAATTGGATTGCAAAAAATGATCACAAAATAAGTGTGTATCAGTAATGAATTAAAGTTACTTCAAACATTTCTTCATAAATGCAATATAAATGAATTAAAATCCCTCAGCCTTTTAAAGCACTTTTCATCTGAAGTTCTCAAAACACTTCATAGGAGAATTCAGCATCATTATCCCACTTTACAGATGGAAGGATCTGAATGAGAAAAGATACTGAATTGGTCAGGGTCAGCCAGCGCACTGGCAGTAAAATAATCTTACTAATAATTAGGTAAATTACATTTCTTTGGGCCCTTAAAGACAAAAAGATGCTGAAGTAATCTACGTTGGAAAATATATTGCAGATTCACAAAAGTTTCCTTTCTCTTTTTTACTTTTTGCAAACAGTAACTAAGAACTGTATTTTAATACAGTAATCTTTCCTCTTACAGCTGCGCTTCAAGCAAGCAGACTAATATTAAACTAGCAAATGCTAGGCCATAAAGAATATTTAACCCACAAAATGCATGAAACTATTACCTTTGTTTGAAGCGTTAATGTTTCCAAAGGGCATGATGTTTACTCTACTTTGAAAACCATGATGTAGTTCATCTCTCATTTCTCATACCAGGAATTTCCATGCATTTGTTTGGTAGCCTAAGAAGTGCTATGGTCTTAGTCCATTTTCTGTCTCTAGTGCCTATACTTGCTATTTTCTATTTCCCTCAATATTTTTCTTTTGGGTTTCTCATTGACAACTGATCAAATATGGTACATAAGGTACTAGTCTACTAATATTAATCCCAACTACCCCCATTTCCCTAGTGGAACTAAAATTTTGAGCACTATTCATCTATTGAAAGAACAATCTATCCACTAAAAAAAATAAGAATATAAAAAGTAATTCTGATTTTATACGGTAAATTTTCCAAAGCATAATTAAGAGCTTTTCTCCTCTAAACTTGGCATATTCAATTGAAAGAAAGTTAAATATGCATGAAGACTCTAAGAGGATGAATGAAATTAAAAATTTTTAAGAGTGATACCATGCAGTAGGTTTTAAAGAAGGAATGGAATTATTTTGATGGAAGCTGGGTATCTTAAAACTGCATTAGAGAAGCTGAATGCATTTCAATTACTGCACAGCACAGAGGCACATACCTGATATGCCATGATTTGCAGCAAACTTGAATATATCAACAAAATCACAATAACAATAGTTCAGAGACATAAACAGCAACAAGGGTAAGATAAGTGAGCTGAAGATACTGCTCAATGCAAAGTATACACTTACTTCAGGCTGCAAGAGGACATATTTGTTCTGTAATGCCCACGCTATAAACTTAGCCTTTGCCAAGGTATTTCTCCTTCCTTTTTTCTTCCACGAAACTCGTCAAGAGCACTACACGGTACAATGGGCTCTCAGTAATACCTGCTATTGGTAACTGGGGTATTGTAGCATAATGTGGACTTTCATATCTTAACAGTGCATATACTGCAGCATAATGAATTTAGCTTGGTCTTTAGAGGCTTGATTAAACTTGAAAGGACAGTAGCTAGAGAAGCAACAAAATTGGTTTTCTCGTAAGCAAACAGATTAAGAATGACAATGAACATGTCTCTACATCATAGGCAAAGCTCAGAATTGTACAAGGTAGCGAAAGAAGAAAATGATATGATGGACACACTTAATTAATGAATAACATTCAGAGTATGTTATACTCTGAATTTGTTTATTTGTACCTGAGTGATTTTACTCTGCACTGAAGACACAATTGCTGAAGAGATTTGGCCATCTTTTTCCTGAGAAACTCCCCTAAAAACATAAAATTAGAATTAGAAATTTATAGTCAATGTTTTCAAAATGCATTTCACTCACCATCATGATTTTGAGGTTTATCATACAAGTCTCTCCTATGTTAGTCAATACTTCCCTCATTCAACTAGAAGCTGTGATAAGTCACGGTCAGAAGAGTCACTCATACAACTGATACAAAGAAATCTGATCAACAGACCAGGAATTTTTAACAGGACTGTTCTATATTCTGTAGAAACAATTTAATTACGAATCTTACACGCACATTACAATTCAAACCACTCTATTAAAATTCTACTTCAAAGAGTTATTCCATTTATTGAGAGTTTCCAATTTCTAACTTAGTATGAGGCCACAGAATTTTCTGCACCAGTTTTACTATAAGAGTATGTTGAGATGTTTACTTCAGTAGACAACAGAGATCCCATATCTTCCTTAGACATAGTGCTGTCCTCCCAGTGTCTTCTACTTTTATTAAGCACACATTATTTACACACAGAGCTCCTCACCGTTCAAGTTAGGACAAACTCACAGTCAAGAGACGTGAGAACTGCAGTGTTACAGTAACAAGACATATTACCTGGAGCGTTCCTGGCTGGATTCCCTGCTCTCCACAGGAGAGACACTAGTTGAATGTACAGAATTTTTGTGTGTGGATGGTTTGCCTGGTGACATGGATGGTGAAGGAGACCTAGCTTTGGACTTGGTACGTGATCTAGACCTCCTCTTCTTCTTCTTTTCATGGGGACTTCTACAAAAGAAAGTATTTTATTAAAGGATATTTAAAGCAAAATTACACTAGCTCAGTTGAGCTCCTTTTCACACTTCTAAAAGCTTCCATAGCCCTCTCCACAAGATACTTTCCATGCAGTCAGCAAGCATTACAGTCTTACCCCAATACTGCACTTCTACAGTTGTGCAAAATACTCTCTCAGAAGCTGTTTTTAGCATATTACATTAGGCAACTACTAGTATCTGAGGTTCTCACTTGGAATGCCGCTTCACAGGTACACAGGAATTATTGACCATTATTTGATAGTTTGAAAGTTGACAATGAAAAGCCTTTCAATGGAGATTTGAGGAATAAATTTGCTCGAGGTATGTTCCTTCCCAAACATCACCAGACGCTTAGAATACAATGAGAAATATAACAGTTTTTATTCCTTCCAATTTTCCTAGCTCATAAACGAACAAACCATGGAATCATAGCTATACAAAAGATCTACAAGGCAAATCCATGGTTTGTTTGTTTGCTTTTTAAAAGAAATTATCCCTTTCCTCGGGATCCAATCTATAATGCAACAAACACCGCAGGCTCAAAATTATAAACAAGCTCTTGTTTGCCACTCAAACAAACCTAGACCTAGCAACGTCTTTTACGTGCAAACTGTTTATGACTTGGAAGTTAGATATACAAACATTTGTCACTCAGAGCTGGAAAAAAGGACTTACAGACACCTGATGTGTTCATTATTGACAGAAGGGGAAAACAGAGGTAGCCACCTCATATGCAATATTAAGCTCAAAGAGAATTCAATTAGTAATATACTAGAGACAGAACTATCAAAATCTTTATACATGGTTATGAATTTATGTCTGTATGATTTACATACCAGTATTGATATTACTGTAATTGGAATTAGTAGAGTAATGCCTTAATTAGAGTTAGGCAATACGTCGTTGTAGGCATCTCTCTAGCATGCAAGGCTAGAAGTCTATTCAGAAGAATGCTGTTGAAACTTCTAGAACATCTTAAAACACTGTAAAACTCAGAGCCATATTTTATGTATCACATTATTCGTTCCTTTATTTTGATTTTCTTAGGAATTTGGTAGTTTAAAAGCAGCTATGCTGTAACATATTGAATTCCCATATAAATATTGTACACCTCTGATGCTTAGAATTTATCATACAAATATCTGACTTTTACATAGAATTTAACCTTCAAGATTTAAAGTTGAAAAACCTCCTTACACTTTTCTTGCATAAATAATCATTAAGTGGCAGAAAACCCCACAGCTCTGCTGGACTCTAACACTTTCATGAGTACACAAAAGACATCAGCTACAAAGTCGGTGATTCCTTGACTAGCTAATTATGTACCATAATTGCTCAGTTTCTTAAAACTTCACGATGTAATCAAGCTGTGAACAAATTTCCTACTTAACTCTTGAAAATCTCAGCAAACATTCAGCACGCAAGAACAACATTTTACAGTAAGCTTTTTCGTTTTTTTCACCTCAGATTTTGATGAACAAACATTGTAATAGCTGAATGAGTGTGTCTATCAGTTTTCAATTTTTAGAACAGTTCATTTGCCAAAACTAGGCTTACTTTTTAATATTTTTCTAGGTATAAAAGCTAGCGTAAAAGAACCATGCATATTCTCTGTGGCAAGTAATTCACTGCAGTCAGATTAAAATACTAATTCACATTAGACTTCTTTTTAAAGTGACTCTGACAGCAACTAAGGTAGAGGATAAGTGGAAGAAAAAACAATTATTATATTTATTCTGAAGTACCCCTCATTTTACCAGCAGTGCACCAGTAATTCCCAAAGAAGACAAAGTAAAGCATAGCTTCTAGTTCTTAAATATTTTCTTCTGGAAACACACCTAAAAATTTACAAGCAATGCTAGCTATTCAGCATCACAACTGATATCAAATTAATGCCCTGAGAAGTTTAAAACATTGCAGTATTTATTAATTCCAATTTTCAGTCCTCTGATAGTACTGGATTCTAAAGCTTGCCTACTTCTTAGTGTAACAATGGTTACTAAAAGCCACTCAGCTGACTACTGCCATTTAAGACTGAAACCTGCTGTCAGCTATCAGGCAAAATATACATTACTCACTGATAGAAAGCCCATGTAAGCTAATTAGCTTTTAATAAACCTAGAACCCAAACCTTGCTTCCATTACACCATTGCAAAGAATCTACTCTATGACTGAAGACTGAAAGTGGTCTATCAAAGCACCTACATTTTTTCTTGAAAATTTAAGATGTCAGTCCTCACAGAGCTGGAACAGTAGGCTTTCTGCAATCAGAGCTGCAAAATATCCTCAATACAAAATTTTGTCTCCAGTCTGCATTTTTTTTGCACTTACTGCCACATTTTACTGTGTAGTGTTCATAGAATAATTTGGGTTGGAAGGGACCTTTAAAGGTCATCTAGACCAACTGCCCTGCCATAAGCAGGGACATCTTCAGCTAGACCAGCTTTCTCAGAGCCCTGTCCAACCTGACCTGGAAGGTTCCCTGGGATGGGGCATCGACCACCTCTCTGAGCAACCTGGGCCAGGGTTTCACCACCCTCAGCGTAAGAAATGTCTTCCTTATATCAAGTCTAAATCTACCCTCTTTTACTTTAAAACCACTAACCCGTGTCCTATTGCAACAGGCCCTGATAAAAAATACCTTGTTCTATTTTCCTGTGTGAGGCCAAACAAAAGTTTACAATTTTCACCTCTATAAACAGTACTGTTTAAAGAGGAACCTATAGTTTGGTTTCACAATTGTCATCGTAATTTACCTTTTGCAAGTGGCACCACTCTAAAAATAATTTATGGCTTAAAATGCTGAGCAGTCAATCAGCAGACACACCAACACTGCATTAAAGATAGCACAGGGCTGTGAAAAAATTCTTGTGTTTATACGAAAAAAAAGCATTTTAAGCTTCCGTATCTTTTCTGCTTAACCAAATTTGCATGCTGAATTCCACAGAAGCCTCTATTATCTTGAGTTGATGAATGTGAAAAACTGAATCAGCTGAAGTATACTGATGAAGTTCTCAATTATATATACACCACACATCAATTAATTAGAGGCTGTCAAGAGATGGAAAGTTATCTTAAACAACAGAAATTTTTAAATAAAGTTGAAAATGATCTCTCTGCTTCTTATTCCACAAGAGATACAGATATAACAGGTTAAAGACTAAATCTTCACCAATGAAGAGAGAAGAATTCTGTATACTCAATTTAGCAACTTCAACATTTTGGGTTTTGTGTACACTTTAGGTGTACGTATACAAGCATGAAAAATCTTCACTTCCCTGTGTATTGAAGACAGAAGATGCCACAAAACATTAGAGACACAAAGTATTTCAAAACCTTCTGGGCACATGCTTTGCAGATGTTCTTCTGCAACTGGTGAGCTGAAATACTGGTTGGTACGCCATTTTGATTATACAAGGCTCAGAAAGACTATATGCAACATGCTTGAAAAAAAGGCACCTTGATTCATACTTCACATTTTACTCTGCCAGTAAAATAACTGCTAAATGTAAAGCATACCATTTGCTAAACTGGAGTTTCCCCTTATTTGTGCAGATAGGAATGTCAAATAATACCAGTAGAAGTAACATACAAACAATACCTGCACAATACGTGCACAAGCAGAGCATGAGAGAATGTCTCCACAAGAAATACGGAGGTCCAAATAAAATCTTAACTCTCACAGCTAGGAGATAGTAGCATATTAACGTTCACTGATTTGGTTGCACATTCAGTGTTCAAATATATGCAAGAATGGGGGGAGAAGAACGAGTACTTCTATTATTATTATTTTTTTCTCCACAGAAGTATTTGTCTATTAAAATAAAGCTCTGGAACATACCTAGGCAGTACACAACACCTCAGGTGATGTTTGACACAACCTTCCCCAGGACAGGGTATACTTACTTGGAACGTGGGCGTTTCCTACTATTTCCAGGACTATTACTAATGCGATAAGCTGTTGGAACACTTCTTTCATCTCTCCGCCTTTCTGGTGTGTGAGCCCTTCTCCTAGGTGACCTTGATCGCGACCTGAGCAGGAAAAAAACATCAAAAAGTTTGCTTTATGTTACTTATTTCATTACTTTTCTTTCAGTGGAATTGTGCTGTCACCAAATGCAAATATAACACCTTTCAAATGCCTATTTTATACCAATATGGGGTATTCAGTCTCCAAGACTTGTCAGCTGCATAAAAAATTCTTACCTATCCAAGACATTTAGGATGTAATTATGCATTGCTTTTCACTCCCAACAGGGGGTGAAGGGGAAAGCAATTATTTTTTGGTATGCTGTGATAATGTCACCTTCAGTATTAGCAGGCGGGAAACTCTTACTTTAGTCCAGTCACCTTCTGTGGCAACAGAGTTTACTAGCATTGGTATGCAGAAGTCCAATTTGGCTCGAAGCCTGGCATTGTCAGGCCTGACCTCGTCTTTTCAAATTAGTGGTATGTTTTTAGAACTGCTGCAACACAGAGATAAAGACAAGGTTTTGTTTTCAGAGTGTCTCCAACACTGACAAGTCCAGGAAATTTTGTCCCTGATGCTGCTGAATAATCCTAGGACAGCCAACATTTTCACCTGTGCAAGTGACCAACAACCCACAATCGGCGTTGTTTGGCACTAGCACTTCAACTTGAGGTATTTTTCCTAGAAAAGTGAGAAGGAGATCAAGAGGGAAAAAAGAAAGCATGCCCAGTTAAGATCAGAGATCAACTTAAGAGCTTAACTCATTTTCTCTATGATTTGGAATTAAGTGGATGTGCAAGCAAGACCTGGGTATTTTGTAATAACAAAATAAATGAAATAAGAATAGTCCTCAGATGTGGAGGGGAGGGGGCAAGATGGAAAAGGGGGCAATTCATGGACCCAGCCTGGGGAAAAAAAAAAGAAAAGAAAAAAAAAAAAGAAAAAAGCACACCCCAAATCCGCCCAAAATTCCTGATAGTAACAGCTACTTTTGTTCTCACTAAAATATATAGTTCTAATAATTTTACTTCTGTTTGCTTATTTATTTTAAATCCTTTCTTATTTACTACAGGTATGTCATTCCATGTACACCAAACATTCATGTTCTTGAAAATGTCTTTTAGTCACTGCAAATTAGGTAAATCATTTGTGAAATCACTGATCTTCTGCAGACTCACACCATATATAAAATATACACACTCCTGAGCCATTTTTCTTATACCTACAACAAAAGAGATCAACTGAAAATGAAAAAAAGTAATCCAAATGGCAGTTAAATGTTGCAAATTAACTGCTTTGTCACTTAGAAATCTGATCTTTACCAGGCCATTCAGAAGGATTAAAAAAGGAAAAAAACCAACAGATTATAAAGTTTGGGGTCAGTCAGACACCTTGACATTTTACCAGGATTTCCCTCAAAAGAGCTCCAGCAGTCAAATCTTTTCGTTGTCGAAGTTGCCTGATAATTTTCCCGCTCTGTTGCTGCTGCCATTGATGAGCTGCTCAGACTCGGCTCCATGCTCAGTGTCCCTGTGGATGCTGTGAGTCTGTGATACGGAGGCACACACTTCACATTCAGAATAAAATGTGCTAGTTTTGGTATTAACTAGAATCCTGAAAAGGCTCAGTCCCTTAACCAAAAGCTGAACCTTAGTGAAACATGCCTATATGGACCAGCCTAAAAAAAGTCCAAACAATCAGAAAGAAAAAGGAATTAGCTTCATTTTTATGAACTGATGTTTGTGGATCTACAACATTCTTCCAATCACCAAACGTTAAGAACTTTGGCCATTAGCTTCAAACAATTAAAAACAGCTTAACAGATTTACTGCAACACATCAATCATTACTTTCATTAGACTTGCTATTCCAAAAGGCACTCTATTCCTTTAAAGTCAGTATCACTTGCGTTCAGCAGGGTCCCAAAAGTTCAAAGGGTTACGAAGCTTGGCATGTCTCATTACAAATTAGGTATTAAAACTCCGTGAACAGACACTGCCTCAACAATAAGAAAATCAGTTCTGAAGGAGAAATAAAACCCCAAATAACCTTTTTTACAAAGAATAGCTACTTTCAAGCCTAACATTAAGGCAAAACGTCTCACACAAACACACGTATAGGTATACTCTATCCAAACTTATTAAAAAGTAACCTGTTAATAAAGTATGCCACTACTAATTACTGTTTATAACTCGCTAACTGGATAAATTTTGTGGCTTAGTACTACTCTAATACTATACAGCATAAAGAAAAACTATCAATATCAAGGAGAAGTTTAGACTTTCCATCTGTAATTCAAAATGAACATCCAAAGTTCATCTAACCAAATCACTAAGTCACTCCATACGTAATGAGTGCCTTCGCCTCCCTTCCTCTCCTCTCACATACACACAGGAACCACACTCACACGTACAAATCATCATTAGCTTAGATCATGGACTACAAAGATCTATTGGGAGAAAACAGACTGAGATGAACACCGTCGTTATTTACACTTGCTGCAAACCAGCTGTGAAGCCTTAGTTCTCAGCGAGACCAGAAACTAGAAACTCCAGTGACTGACAACCTACAGTGCTTTAAAGAGCATCACTGCCAGGTACATTTCACATCAAACTATTTAATGGTGCTTTGAAGTCAATTAGAAACAAAAGACACTGATGAAGCATTTAGTGCAGATGACTAAAATGTACCAAAGGCTGTTTGTTTTCCAAGAGAGATTTAACAAATGTGCCCCATCTTTGACATTAAGTACTTATTTGTAATAACTGTTTCTCTCTTTGGGACTGACAGCTCCAAAGGAATCCAGTCTGCAACACCTCACAGCACTTTTGGACAGGATTTACTGTTTCCATGATTTTTATTTAACCTTAATCCATCATACGGTCTAGAATTAAAACTGTATGATATCAGGAGCTTTATGGGACTAATTTTGGTACAGAAATTTTGTTGTAGAAAATAACATGCATTTACACAGAGAATTGCTGTTAGCACACCACATGCCACAATTAAGCCAATATATCTGGGTTCCTTACATAGCTACAATTTTTTTAAACTTGTTTCTGTAAAACAGGTTTGGTTGTGCTACCCAGAAAAATGAATATTCAAACATGCTTTGTATCAACGTCATGTTATTTGACCAGAATTTTTCAACTTTAATATTCTCTGAAGATGTGTTAGAAAATATTAAAAAATGTAACAGTACAGAAATTATATCTTACACCAAAGACTATTTTTAAATGAAGCAGAGTGTCTAGACCTCTAACAATACAAAAATAAATCATAAACAAGTGATATAAAATGGGATACAGAGAAATATATTGCACAGTTCATCTGTAGGATTTCTAAGTACAATATGCATTTTGGAAAAAAAAAAATACTAAGATGCACAAACCAAAAAGGAAGAGCTTGAAAAGTATACTAAACATCACTTGAATAAAGAGCTAATTTCTATGTTTTACTTCCCACATCTCATTACCTATTAACTTGCCACAATCAGTTATATGGTAAAGTTGATTTTTAATCTTACTTTTTGAAACAACTTATACCATTAAATAGTAACCACGCAAAGTGTTTTTAAGCAGAAGTTCAACTATTGTCTACATGGAAATCTCACAAAATCTAAGGCTTTAAGACTGTTTCCCAAATATGGGGCAAGTGTTGAGCGTTCATTACTACAATTTAGGAAACACAATTCATTATAATCTGAGTGCAATAAAGCCTAATGAAAAATTACAAGATAACCATATTTTGGCTGTCACAGTTAATTTAAATATAATAGTTTAAATAAGTTCAAATCCAAAATACTTATTTTCACTGTGCAGATGCGGTAAACCTAATATGCTACTCTCTAAGAAAGTTCTGAAACTTTGTTTATTAAGATCTTGTTTGTTATTCTAAATTATTTGATTAACAGTAACTGGAGCAATAATTACTACAGAAAGGGCAAATTCCAGTATTTTTCAGTCTACTCGAGGTAAAATAAAGCATCAATAACCACTTTATATTGAGATTTGTAGGTTAAAATATACCTTTGGAATAGAATAAATTAAGGCAAGAAAATCTCTAATATATAACATTAGACTGAGACATCCAAATCAAGAACTGTTTCTCAAAATAGGGATGTTCCAGTATAATTTAGCATTAATGTCCATAAAATAAAGACTACCTCTAAGTGCCATCTACTCAATACTAGATGAACACATTAACCTCTACAAATAGTTTACACTTTACCCCAGGGGAGTATGACTCTTTGCATAACAATTCAAGCTGTAACATCCCTAATGTTTTGCAATCCAGAAATAAAATATCATTCTAGGTGAAGCACTGGGAAACCTGAACAGCAAAGTGACATGAAAGGTGCCATGTCTTGAGTGAGACAAGAAAATGCATGGAAATAATTTCCTCTGAATCAACACTATGTATATGAATAAATGTAAAAAAAAAAAAAAGAAAGTAGAATCCTCTTGCTAGGCAACAGCATTTGCCTTTTTTTGGCAATTACTAAGACAAGGCATTATTTTTGCCTAAACGTTTGAGAGACAAAACATATGAGTATCTGACTGGGTTATGAATCAGCTCCTACTCTTGATTACTCTAAAAATTTTCTGGTATCAGGGGCAAGAGCTTTAATTTTAGAAATACAGTGAATATGTCAAGGTGTAGCAAAAACCTTCAGTCAAGCAAACCTTCAATCATCACCATTTCTTGTACAACGTGAGACCATATGGACCCATATGCCTTAGAAAGGCAGATTAGAAAAGATTGCAAGAAATAAGACTCTCCAATATTCTCCAAACTGTAATTCTTGCTACAGAAATTTCCCACAATGGAGCGTTCATAGGCTGTATTAACTACCTTTACCACTGAGACACTACGAAAAGCTTTCTAGTCTCTCTGTTATCTATTTAAGTCCATTACTTATTGTCCAAACCCCAAGAACTGAAGAAGAATGTTCTGTTTCCTCTTATTTGGTGTACATGAAGACCCATTTCATCTTCCTTCAGTCTTCTTAAACAGTCATTCCAACTCTTTTTTTTTTTTCCCTTTAATTCTGAAAATTTTTGGTGATTCCCTCAAAACTTCCTTCAAGTGGTCTAATTCATTCTAAAGGATGCACAAAACTGCACACAGTACTCCAGCTGAGGCCAGACAGAACTACATCATCTTCCAGACGAGGAGACACTCGATGCATCCTGCATAAGACTTGCTTGTCTTCACTGACTATATTAAAGTAAACCAATACAGTAACTACATTAAGTATCAGATGCAGGAGAAAGGTACTCATTATAGCTGAATTACCAAGAGGTCCTTGGACCTTAGATTTAGTCATGTTCTTGTGAAATGCTACAGATAGGAAGGTACACTAAGATTTCTAACAGGTCTCCTTCCTGATACAAGCATTTCATACAGTCTGCAAAAGTCTCAAAGGGATCGGGCACCCACTCAGCACTGATGATACTGTCGTCAGTGCCCAGAAATAATGGGTTTCTGAACGGGAGAGAAACCCTCCAGAGACCTTTGTTTAAACTGGTACTTGCAGAGCAGAAAGGCAGGCTGAATGGAAAGCCCTTCCCTGTTCAGCTTCAACTTCCACCAAGTTTTGTAACATGCAAAATGTTTTCAGTGCACGATGTGGTGCAGTTCTTCTGAAACAACTTTAGAATTCAGCTAGCCAGCATCAAGCTGACTGGATTTCTCAGGCTGTAGAATTCAACAGCTGATCTAGGAAATATGCAATCAGATTTAATTAGGTGTTGTGTTGATTCATGATGTTAAGACTTTTAAGTGTCTGTTATTTGATTTGTGCCAGGAGGCACACTCAAGATGGCACACAAAGATTAGCTCCAGTAGAATAACTATTCTTGGCAATTTTTGTGTAATTTCTCTATCAGCTAACTATGACCACCAAAAAAAGGAAACAACTAAACCATAATGAGACTATTCACCTACATATGTGGTAGATTTCAGTAGATTGTTGTCTTTTCACCAACAGAACCAAATGTAGAGCAGTTGGTGGAAGTATTCAAGCCTCTATAAAGAAACTGAAATCTTATCTCCCTAAAGTCACTGAAGACGTATCTCAGTATGTATCAAAATGGACTTGCAAGTTCCCATTAATCTGGTTACTTCCCGATGCAAGCTCATGCAACATGCAAGATTATCTTAATCCTATTGAGTAGCATACCGAAGTATGGGTAAGAATCTTCTCAGATGGTTCTTGTCCTTTTCCTACCACAGAAGATGATTCAATTTTTATTTTTTTTTTTAGCATTACTACGATCTTTCTCCTTGGTTTTACCACATATCAGTAAAATAACGGATAAATATATGCAACATAGCTTGGATGAAGTGGGAGGTTCTCATGAAGATATGGCTTGACAGGGAGCTGAAGAGAGGAGTGATTTACCTGAGGAGACTTTTCTCCAAGATATCATTAACCCTGAGAGGGCTTGCATTCGCCTCTTACACAAGGAAAGCTTCATTCAGCATCATTCCCTTTACGTGCTGGTAAGCACAGAAAAGGAACTGCACACAGTAGTCTTGAATGTGCCTTACAACATAGAGCACCATGACCAGCTGTTGTCAAAGGCAGTCAAATAAGCAGCATGTCAGACTGATCGTTTCAGCCCAAGTTATGTTCAATTCCTTGCATTTCCGAACAGCAAAGATGTCCTCAGCAAAGTATTGTATCTAACCAGAAAAATCTAGTATCAAATAACAAGTTGTAATGTGTTAACACTTACTCATATTAGTGTAGTTAGGCACTTGGTTAAACAAATGAAAAAATGCACAAGGAAAATATAAGATGAGAAGTTTTGTCACACCACCATAAAGGGCTAGAAGCTGTTTTTCAGGAAGAAGCATAAAGAATAAAGGAACATATGATTTTGCATGCATCACACACGTACACAGCTGTAGTAGTATTTATACGCACAATTCATTTGAACAACAGGTACTTAAACACTGTGCTGTAGCATGATCCAGAGAATGCAACCTCAAGAATAAGCCCTTCCGACTGACCACAACCGCCATGTGACAAGACATTCAGATATGACAAATTTTACAGACAGTAAACTTTAAAGGTGTCTAGACCCAAATGTCTTAGCTGTAATTAGCAGTATTAATATAACACAATATATATCATCATATAGCTGGATCATTAATAGCAAATTTTATCTCATTACCCATTATATATAGAGTTAACTGCACTGGGGTACATTCTTCTATGGCCTCCCTTCCTCATCAACTCTGTTTTCACCCTTCTTGGATTCCTGTCATATCTCTCCTGCCATTCATCCATCACATTTTTTCACATGCTACCCAACTGCTTGCTTTCTTTCTGAGCTTTGCGGTTCAACCACCTGGTTCTCCACCTCTATTTCTTGTCTTAATATTGCCTGGTTACTTTACTCTAGCAAAAGCCACAGACTTATTAGCAAATTCTCTTCCTGCTGTAATCACGTTCCTACATATTATCACTGGGTACTTCACAGACTAGAGTGAAGAAGCATTTACTGGTACAATTTTTGCACTATGTAATTAGAAATTAATGATTTGCTATTTCATTAAAAATATTTTCAAAGATCTTCCACATTTGATGATATTTATTCACTGTCTTCACGGTGACTCCATGTTTTGTTATGGGTACAAAGACACCTACATAATGGAATAAGAAGTGCAAAAATGTTTTCAGTGTTACCCCACACAGAAGTCTAAAGAATATATTTGGTTTCCAAACCCACCTTGAATGCCTGACAGTCCTATAGGCAGTGGGAAGTGAGTGCTTTGCTTTTGAATGGGATCTAGATCTGGACTTAGATGATGAATGATACTTGAATGGTGATCGAGATCTTGTCCGAGATCTTTTCTTATGTTTTTTTCTTTTCTTTTCTTTTTCTTCATCCCTAGGAGGATCTCTGCTTTTGCTTGAAGGCCTTTCTGCTTGTTTAACTTCTAAGGTGGGTAAAGTTCTGACTGTGGTCACAGGACACGGTATACTATTGACACTCTGAAACCAAAGGCAAACAAAGAACAGTGTTAAGTTTTCAAAGTTACATGCAAATTTTTCATTTGAGAAAATCCTATGTGTGTGGACAACACATGAGCATCTCTAGTCCTTTATACTATACAGAGGGCTACATCGACTCCTCTGCATGCCACATAGGTGCACATTCTGGCAAAGAAACTTAAGATATCCTGCTCAGTAGTCTTACCAATATACAATATGAGTTGTTAGCAGAAATGCTGGATAACAAGTACAACAGCAAAGAAAATAATAACTAACAATCCCCTTACAATTTTTCACTCATGAAAAGTGTGTGAGAAATACAGCCATCTTAAGAAAGCGGTTGTTAAATCAACAACAATCTAACCTCCCACAAATGCTTTAAAAACCTCACAATGTTGCATCAGGATTATGTAAAGTGTGCATAAATAAGGCCGACATTGTCAAAAACATGCATCTAGTAGTATTTAATGGAGGCCTATACAGATCCCCAAAGATACATATGCAAGTTGGGATATGCATGCTGAGACTGTCAGCTTAACTAGGACATAGTTCTGAAGTGTTCCCCTTTAGTTTTTAGAAGAAATGTGTTCTAAATATATCAGATATATTTTCATCTATCTACCCCTTTATTTAAAAAAGGATAAACTTGAAAATACAATCAGGAACTACTGACATTCAAAGTTAACTTTTAAAGTCACTTTCATACTTGAACTGCACTATTTAGACTACAACCTCAAGGAAAACAGCAAAATGAATTAGCGCCGATATTTATTTTACAAAGTACAGAAATAATTTATGTTTTGCATGTAAAGGGTTGGGAAGATCACAAAAGTTATTAATCTCAAAGATAGAACAGGTCCGTGCACAATTCATGCTCAGTGAGTAATTTTGACTGCAGTCAGTTAAGCAAAACATACCATACTCCAAGAAGTTTTCAAATTATCAGCTTGTACCTGAGAGAATTCTGCTCAATACCTTGTTTAGAACAATTCAAGTCAGGCACTATAGATATGCTTCTCATTTCAAAGCCTGTCATTCCCCCAGCTGCCATTTCAAGGCAACTGGAGAAATCAGTTTCCCTCTGTCATAATTTCTGCTCCACCTGATCTGACACTTTCACCGTTTGATACGAGAATGCTTACCGTGATCAGAATAAAAAGTAATACTTTAAAACCTGAAATAACCAAATTAGAAACCGATGATGTTTTCCTTTCTTTTTACCCATCTCCCATTGTGAGTATGTCAAGGCAATAATTTACCATATTTGAATAATCAGAAATCCAGCTTTGCTTCAAGTTAGAGAGCCATGACACTTTTCTGGGCTTTAACTGATAACTGCTATCACAACATTTACAAAATAGCAACAAATCAGTACTAAAGTAGTTTGTTTCAAGGATTACAGACATTTTATAGCACGAGCATTTGAGTGACTGGCTTAGCAGAGGCCCATTTCCAATTTCACTAACTTCACAACCCATGTGTAATTGCAGACACCTCGTCTCCAAACTGCAGAGTTTCCTAAGAGACCACAGCAGCCGACTTTTGTTCCTAGACAATGTTATTCATCTCTTTATAGAGTATCTTAGTCTTCGCTTTGAACACTACTGAATATGTAATAGACCTGCTTGCCTTGAAGTAGACACCTCTAATAGCTTGAAACAAAATAGCTGTAGGCAAAGGAGAGTTAAGAGGAAAACAAGAGAGGGAAGAAAAGAACAACAGTTTTCAGTGCCCAAGTTCATTTGGCCGCATGAAACACAAGCTACCGTCCCACTGCCAAAAAGAAGTTAATAAACAAATGACACATTTACTTTTAGGTCACACAGAGAGATTCTCTCAGCAATCAAAACAAAAAAACCTCCAATGCTAAGCACTCCTAGGCAACCACCAGAAGCATCGGATGCTGAAACAGTGGGGTCACCTTGACCTTCAGGATGCTGTCACTACAGAGTGACAGCGCTGTCCAGGCATCTCGGAGAACAGCAGAACTGCCTGCTGTAGATTCAGGTGCCACTGCTTCATGCTACTAATGAATCATGTTTGGAAAGCCATGCAGAAGGAACTTTTGCTACCCCCAGGGGAATATATGTAGGTCCTGGAGAACAAGAAAGCTAACACACAGGGAAAAGTCACCTGCTAGTCCAAACCTACACAACACCCCACTGCAACCAGGAGCTCAGGTGGCAATCGTCAGGTCACATCATCAACTGGGAACAAATGTGTCACTTCCCTCAATGGCAACTCTGGTTGTCTTCAAGAAAAAAAAAAAAAAAATCACCAGCAAAATGGCCTGAAACACCATCAGGGCAGAACACAGAGCTCAGTGAAAGAACTTAGTGTCAGCAAGTTGCCAGGCCACAAAGAAAATTTCTAGGTATACAAATCATCCTGCTGAATAAAAATATTTGGGAAAAAAGAAACTATCTTAGTGACTGTCAAAAAGAAGCTGTCAATGGTTTGTGTTTTTACTAGTGAAAGCTTATCCAGGCAAACTATGGAAATAGGAATCAAAATTGGAGGCATGACTGTAGGAAAAAAAATTATTAAAAAAAAATAATATCAAAGCAAGCACAGATACTGGGAGATTGTTAAGCATTTCCAAAAGGCAGAAAGACTCTGTTTTACTGACCGCCTCTGCAAACCTGCAGCTCAGTGGAACACAGTTTTGGAGAGTATGGCAACAAGCTGATTAACTGATGAATTTTATTATGCATCTCAAGGGACAATAGATTTAAATTTTTTGAGAACTCTTCTAGGAAATCACACTGCAAACATTCAGAGAGTATCCACTGAATCTCACTTATTTGTCCATGTTGGGTAACAGCACATTTTTTGGCCCATATTAAATGCTACAGTGTCAAACAATTTCACTGGCAGAGCATATTTGCATGACTGAAGTAAATTCTACTAAAATAATGTTTCCTATGGCAAAAGCATTTAGTATAAAAAATGCTTCAGAGATAGCTTTTTGGAAAACAAAGATGATTCAACAACTCTTCTTTAGCACAAATGGATAAGGAAAGAGCTCTGTATGAGGAAGAATTTATAGCTATATGAGAACAGAAACAAGCACTTCAGTTCATTACAAGACATTTGCATATTTGCAGTATTCATAAGACCAGAAAACACATTAGTTATTCTGGGATTACATTACTTAATCAATACACAAAGCCAACATTAGAAGAGAACCAAAAGGTGCTTACTACAACAGAACAGAACACTGGCGTTGTTCCTGGCACAAACATTATCAACTGGTAAAGAACATTATCAATAATGTCACTAACACTTTTACAACTGGTTAATATTTCTTCCATTCTGAACAGCTGAATTTTGAATCCTATGTTGGATCAAAATTAGAAAGAGTGAAGAATGTCAGAACTCTGAAGATTTAATGAACAATTCTTTTACTTCATTAAAATCTGAAAACACTTTTCTACCACTTTTTTACTGCAGGTTTTCCAAAGCTTATGGTGAAACATTCCCTGACTGAGAATTAATAAGCAAGTGTCTACCAGCAATGGGAGTGTATGACTGCTCTGTGCATTAAAGTGAGCAGTTACTGCTTTTAGAAGAGTTTGTCAGTCCCAGCCTCAACAAATTGGCCCAAAAACGATTAAGTAGAGGTGATAAAAACATTTCCTATAGCTTAAGTTCCTATAGAACAAAATTAATACTCAATACTCAAAGACTCAACAGTTTCATCAGGGTTTAGCTGCTGCACTGAATTCAATATAGATACAGTACACTGACCATGGCAAGTTCTTCAAAACCAGACAGAATTTTGCATTTTTAATTTTGAAGGGTCAGCTGTAAAGAAATTAGTGGCTGTGAATCTATTTGTTGCATGCATCAATGCTTTTGTATCCTGAGTACTTTGAAGAATAAAAATCAAGGCACAGAATATTCTTACATCCCACACCTATCTTAATTATGATGGTAGTTGTGATATTTACCTTTCCCCCCCTATTAAATATTAATTAAAGTATTTACAGTATGAGGAATTACAACTCTCATGTAGTTTTTGATAGTAAGGTTCTTGCAATAAAAAAGTTCCAAATGCCAGCAAGATATCCACCTCCCAAATGCCACATTAGTATGTGACATTTTGTTTTATGTTCTAATCTGTCCTTTTGAAAAAGCAAGGTAAGGGAAATTTACAAATAAACAAACATTCCCCCTTCCATGCTAAACAGAAGATATAAATATCTGTATATTCTGAAAAAAAAAAAAACAACCAAAGATATTAATGAATGGCCTTGAAATAGTCTAAAGTGTTTTTTCTTTAGATCCTTATTGGATGGTTTCCATTAGACAATTACATTTTGCTCACAAGTTAACATTAAAAAAATATGCAAGTATAAAATTATGTTATACATTATTATTCCAAAGAGGCACACAGTAACATCTACGGTCCATTGCTAAAAAAGGATCAACTACAGCAGCGTGACAGCTGTACACCCTCTACACTTGTTGATAACCCTGTTATGATTGACAAAACTTGAATAGCATCTTATTTTTAAACCTGCCAAACTTCTATTTCACTCATAAACAGACTACTTTCCACAGGAATGAAAAAAAAGTTACATACAGGACAAAAGTAAGGACAAGCCATCTAAAAAAAACCAAATGATAAAACAGGGCTTCAAAACATGGAAGATGAAAGAGCCAGAAGATGATAAGTTTTGCTTTGTGCTATAGAATCTTTATATTCAGAGGCACAACAGCAGACGACGTTTGGGACAAGCCATTAAAATAGAGTTACTTTCAAATTACATGCTTGTCTGTTTTTGCAGCATTATGATTGTGGATTTCTCTCCTTGTTTAAATCCAGAACTGAGGTTTCTACATGTAACAGTTCGGGTATAACCAACTGTCTTTCAGATGCATACCAAAGTACTATCACCCCTAAAGCGTTTCTGGCATAGGATAAAATACAAGAGATTAGCAGAATAATCTGTATTAGAAACCCATCAGACATGGTATTAGTTAAATCATGCCCTGGAGACAAAAAAGGGGACTGTACTACACTTGCAGGACAGCTGCACGTCACTACATCAAGTCACTTCTTTGAAGGAGTCAAATACACTGTGCCTTGTCTACTCAGTCACCAACACTGGCCCCTTCTCCTATGTGTGTCAGGTATCACTATCACCAGTAGATTCTGGGACACACTTTATCAATTAAATTACTTCAATGGTGACTTCGGACCAATTTCTTGAACAAAAAATGCAGATTTGCAGGCCTTCCTCTGACAGGGACAGCAGGACCTACACAAATTACATTTACCAAAACTTTTTGCAGAAAGCAATGATTTGGCAGCTTAGATTTTCCCTCTGCAAGACCCTTATCAACCCGCTACCATTATCAACAACTGTTAGCAAAAACATTAAGCAAGTCTTCACCAGTAAGGCACTGAATCATGCCAATTTTCTTCTGTGAGGCTTGGCTGCATGCAGACAGAAGCCAGGGCTCCACAGATTCTTTTCCCTTCTCTTTTTCAACATTTTGCTCCCAGATGCACCTAAGAACAACACTACTCAGACAGGGTTAGGGATAATCAAAAGTTTGAACTGGCACATTTGCAGACAAACAGAAAGCCCTGATAAAGGTGGCAAAAATGTTACAGGGCTACTATGCCAAGTGTACTGTGCTGAAGCCTATTACCAACGATGACTGACACTTGTATTCAGAATTGAACTGGTGCCAATAGACAGCATATTTGCTTTACTATAAAACAAACGCCAAACAAACATACCATCTTAATGTGAGCTCTCCCAACGTCTGATCTACTTAATTTAGGTTTTGGTAAATACATACAGGAACATACACAACTAGCTTTTCTTCCATTTTATATATAAACAGAAATGTCAACTTCATTTTTAAAATTTAAGTAATCTTATTTTTTTTGGAATAAGGTTTGCATTTCAGGTTATGAAACACCTTATTTGTTTAAAAATAAGAAAGCACTTCAATGCAGCACTCCAGATAACTCTGGGGTACACCTAGAAGAACCGCAGTAGTTAGAACTACAGGGTGTTTGCTGCTGCAGGCCAGAGAACCCATGTTCATTGCAGAACGACTGCAACTTCTCCGTACTGAAACAGATGTGTCCCTCGGCATGATTTCCTTGTTACTAAAGCATCTACATGAATTATACATGTAAACACAAGAAGTGAGATGCCACCCAGTTACTGCACCCGTCTCCAGAAAAAGGGCAAGGTCTTCACTAGCTACAAGGTTACTGGAGTTTTGGGAACCAAGCTAAGCTACGTGCTTTTCCGAGTACTGGCTGGAAGAAATACTATGCATAAGGTACTGTTGTAATGCATGCAAGAACGGTGAGGAGCCATTTGTGAAAAGCTGTGCTGCTTCATTGCTCAAGCTCATTTTTCCAGCCTTTTGTTCCTCTTGCTTGATTTCACTTTAAGGAAAAACAAGAAACCATATAAAAGAAATAATTCAGCTTTGGAAAAAGCAGATCCAACTATTTTTCTGATTCAGCTGAAGCTCAAAAAAAGAATAATCTTACAAGTGCTATGTTCTGTGGTATCGACTGTCCTTTATATGCAGTTAGTGGAATCAATTTTGTTCAAAGGTATAACGTATACTTAGCACCAGCACTTTTATCAAGAAACACTAGGAATCAGGAAAATCTGACAGCGGTCAAAAAAGCTTTGCCCATTTAATGCATTTCTACACAGTGTGATAAGCAGGTTTTCAGCACAAATGTACACTGTGTATACACATAAATAGCATTACCAGGTTTTATGCAGTTATTAGGAAGGGGCAATCTCATGGGAATTATGCATCTCATGGACATTCTCAACTCCTCTTCATGCTTTATTATTATACATCTCAGTCATTACTCCATTTTTTTGAGACACATTTTAAGCTACAAAAATCATTCCACTACATTAACTCTATGATTGCATACCAATCTGTGTTTCCTGGGCTCCTCATTGGATGCTCCTTCCCCCAGAAAGGGAGATTAAATTCATTAAGTGACATTTTTGGTGATCTTAAATATCAATTTTTTTTTTGTTTTCTGAAATTTCCCCAATTAGTTCCATTGACCAAACTACAAAACTACTTTTACACATCTCCTTCCCATGACTTAATATATTTTTTAAAGTTACAGCTGCTGTAGTTACTTTTCATTACTTTTGCAATCAGTGTTTTTAAATGCATCTGCAAAGCTTAAAAAAACCCCTGTGCTATGTATTTCTTTATAAACTGATTTAGATATCATGATGCAGCTTACTGGATTCTCAGTGTATGCACAACAGAGGTTAACAGCATGATTTCACTTATCTTTTCCCAATAAAATTTCTTGAATCAAATGGGCTGTTACAAGCAGGCAAACCAGGCAAGTAGAGCAAAAGGCAGATTACACATTGGAACGAATGGAGATGGAAGCTTTTTCAAATATGCAAATCAAAAGACAATAGCTTGAAAAACATTCACGTTTCAAAATAAACTTTTATATGCAAAAATCTGTAGGCGTATATCTATATAAACATGTGTGTGTCAATATGGAAACGACATTTAGGAAGAATATTATTTCCAATGAAATGATGGCATTTCAGATTGTTCATTAACGCAGTAATAGCATTCCCAATAAAGAAGTCAATTTTATTTCAAAATGCAGGGTCACATCAGTAATATTTAAAGAATATTTGAAATGCTAAATAAACACTATTATAAAGAAAGCATCTCCAAACCATTTCTATTGGTAAGAAGCAGTGAAAGTGGTTGCTTTAAAATTCTTAAATGGATTTTTTTGTGTGAAATAAAGAGACTTCTTCTCTGAAATTGTACATATGTGGGGAAAGAAAAAAGAAGGTTTTAGCAAATAAGTTTACTGAGAAGTGGGATTAGGGATCACAAGTCGGCTGCTACTGAAGAGCTACTGGTTATTTCAGGCATTCTCTTAAAGAAAAATATCAAAAGAACCTTAGTTTAGAAATCTCTATGTCCTTGAGAAATCCCCTTGAGGAGAGCAGAACTGCAAGTCTGGGGAGTTTTGCATTGTCACTGTCTCTTTGCATTCACTCTTCAATATGTAACTGGAATAAAACACTGAACACTTGCGCCAGTCAGGGGGAATTTGTTAGCAGTAGCAATGAGAATCCCAAAGAGGATGTCTTTTGGGATGCGACCAAACTCAATTCACTGTCTGCCACTCTGTGCTGATTTGGATCACCTACGCTGCAGGTATGTCTCTTACAATTGGCTGTTCTCTCGAATGTGTTTGGAGGTGTGATCCATGATTTATTTGGAAAAAAATCAAGAACTGACCAATGAATTACTTATTAGATACTGGAATTCTTTCTGTGGGAAAGGAAACAAAGGAAAGCCATGTCATTTGTTCTTGTAACCAGCCAGTCACAATCAATACCTGAAATTTTCTATCAGTATCCAGAGATGAAGTTTTGCTTGATTAGTCCAACCATGAGTAATTTACTGGCTTTTCAGGAAGCAATACCATTCCAAAATCAGGAAACTGAGGTTCTACTTCCCAACACTGTTTGTATTTGCAATGTGCACAGGAGGTCTGACTGCTGCATATGTAGACAAACACAGGAATTTCTATCTGGCTTGTGAAGGATTCCGCAACAATACTCCAAGCTGCACAGATTTCTGGCACTATTTAGGTTAAGTTTCACGGAACGACATAGTCTCCACCAAATCCCATTCCTACTTTTTCCTCATAGCTGCAGTGAAGACATAAGTCCAAGGTGACTTTGTTGAAAATGGATTTTGACAGTTTTTCTTCCATTAAGAAAAGAGATTGTCTGGACTTGCTGGAGGTGCCTGTACAGGTGCCGGAAATGCAGACTCCCCAGTCTTTTAGCCAGCAAGGATCAGATCACACTGGATTGGGATGTGTTTATGATAAAATGATGCTTAGGCTGAATAAAAATGAGTGATGCTCCTGGAAGTAAAATTATCACTTCTTAAGCTAGGACGAGCACTATACAGGCAGAAAAAGAGAGTAGCTCAGTGAAATAGCTGGAACAAGGGGGGAAAAAAGAACAGAAACCAAGTAGGAAATTAGCCAATTTCTTCTGTGGTTGAAGTTAAGCAATTAGGAACTGAAATGGAAAATATACAATGTAAATGGGAAAGTGACTCTTCAGTAGAGAACATAGGTCTGCTGCCAAAACCTGCAGATGGAGAGAAAAGCTTCAGGACAGCGCTGCTACGATGCATGAAAAAATCAATACTTGAAGGATTTTCCTATATAATAAATTCAAATCCCTCATTTAGGCTTTTAAAATCATAGTTATTTTATTGAAATCAGAAAGGTTTTATGTGAAATACATTATTTCTTAGCTATTTTAAACAGCATTTTCTGTTTATTAGTAGGAAAAAATGCAAATGTGTGGCTATCATCAATGCAGGTTTTCTTTTGGCCCAAGATTCCTCTTTAACCTTGCCTGGTCAAAAATTCTAAGTCTTCTAAAACTAATTTCTCAAGGTTCTGCCCCCCCCCAAAAATTTTATTATAACTGCTTATCAACAGAATGACTAGTAATGGTTATTGTTCACAGCAGAAAATAATGCCAACTAACTGATTGGCAGTAACATCTGCATGATAAAGCCTCTTTTCCTCTTTGTGGTAAGTTCTAGTAACCCAACATATGACTATGAGAAATTAGCTGTTAATTTCCTTTGGAAACAACAGTCCAAAGAGCCAAATGGCAAGGGAACTTATTAGCAATTTTATTGTGTTCCTAAAGCCTAATATTAAGTCATCATCAATATCCAGGTTACTCTTAGTTTTGGCCTAAGAGTGCAGTATCATCATGACCTACTCAAAACAGAGCTGCTGAAAGCCCTCAAACTGATATTATCCTAGTATTAAATACTGTGGTTCACTATCCAAACAACGACAATGGCTTCAAATGGATGAGAGAATTACAAGGCAGAAGAGAGATGGAAAGCAGTCTGTCTCAGCCACATGGCTATTTCCTAGTAGTTTTCCAGAAAGAAGCAGAGGGTTCAAATTTCTAACACAACCATCAAAAATTATTCTTTGAAAGAAATGCAGGAATACTAACACTCTACACTGATTTATTACAGAAAGATACTTGCTTCTACTCTCCAAAATAAGAGATTCTGCTGAACAAACCCAATGGATTTGGAATAAGTTGCTCAAAGAAGCTGCGGATGCCCCACTCCTGGAAGTGTTGAAGACCAGGCTGGATGACCAGGCTGGATGGGGCTTGGAGCAACCTGGTCTAGTGGGAGGTGTCCCTGCCCATGGCAGGGGGTTGGATCTTTAGGGTCCTTCCAATCCAAACCATTCTATGGTTACGTCATTTCACAATCAGGTAGGCACAGGCAGAGCGCCTACTTCCAGTTCTCTGGAAGACAGCTAGCAGAATAATTAGCCCTGTCAACTATTTCACTGTGAATTTTTTTTATTTGACTCTTCATTATGCCCAGTGAATAACATGCATACATATATTTGTTTGAATTTTGTGCCACTATCTGTAAATTTAAGTTTATTTTAAAAATAATATCCTTATAACAAAATATAATATTTTATAACTCCCATACTAAACTTGGGCTTGAAAGAGAGACAACATCCTAGCATTCTAAGCTTTTAAGGAGTTTACATTAAATACCCAACTAACACAAAGATGATGAAGAGCAACCACTATTTAGACTAGTTTTCTCCCACCTATGTATTCCCTTTCTTAAGGATGCCCCAGCTAGAAACCTTAAATCACAGTATCAGTCCACTATTCATTTCAGCTCCATGCCAGTTAAATTAATAATAATCAAACAACAAAACCCAGCAGAACAGGTGCAAACCAAGTCTTAAAGTAAGCTCAGTTGCCTCTGAATCATTTCTGAACTTCAAGGTGTATATTCACATCAAAATACACATTAAATAAGTAAATATCACAGCAGATATCCAAATACTCTTGAAAGGTAAGCATTCTAACTCAGGGACCGCTAGTACAGACTTTAACTTGCAAGCTCATTTTTCCGTTCTGTAACTGGCTGACCTCTGAATTACACATCATATTTCTCTACCAGTTCTTTAATGACAGACATATGTAAGATAACTGAAAAAGATTAACAGTGTTTAACATTCAAGTTTCTCCCCATTTATAAAAGCTTCCATCTCTTCAGTCAACTTCGTAATATATGGTCAGATTCATACTCTATAGATAAGTCGTCTGCTAGCTTTATGGTAAAGAGAAATTTATTTCCTGCTTACCTCGTTATTGAAGGAACTCTCTTCAATTTTCTCAGTTTCTGCCTCTGCCAGAGGGTTTTTCAGGGTCTGCAAGAACAGCGCCGCTTTCCTTTTGCGCTCTGCTTGTAGCTGCTTTTCTTTTGATTCTTTGGAGGCCTGTGCAAGCTTCTCCCTTGCTGCAGCTGCTAACCTATCCTCTAGTTTCTGCTTTGCTAAGAAAGACAAGCATAAAGTTTACAGTGAGTCAAGCTTGGGGAACTTATGTTTCCTTGAAACAAACACACACTCCCCAACACAAACAACCAAACAGCCCCTGCAACCATGCTCAAACTTTTGTAACACATCCATTCAAAGACATAATAGGGACATAGCTTAAAATTATGAAAATCCAAGCATCTTAAATCATAGATATATCATTTGATGAAGAGCAGTACAGGTGAAGTAAACATTTTTAAGCTTAAAGAAAATGACATGAAAATACAATCCTGAAGATTCAGGATACTTGTCCTTTTCTATCTACAAAAGCTATCAAAAAAGTAGCATTGTAAATTCAGAAGCTTTTTCTAGCATATGTTAAAGTGATGCAAACTCTCCTTTTTGTGCTTTCCACAAATCTGATCTTTACCTTATATTTTCCAGCCCTACTTACATACATCTTAAAATGTTTACACAAAGGGCTGCTCCAGAAATTTTCAGAAACTGTTCTGCCATTGTTACAAGTAACAGTTGTTGTTACATGATTACAGAAAGAGAATAAGCCAATTTATATAACCATGCACCTAACAGATGTTTTGTCTAACCTTTTTCATATTACATTCCCACTTTCATGTTCTGTGTAAGTACAAGAAGACTTTTTTTTTCCAATTGCACAGTTTTTCCAACACACAACTTTTCCCAAATGTGTTTTATGCTTCATTTTTATTATCATACAAAGTATTTCCTATTTGCTTTATACATATATAACACCACAGCATACTCTGTGCTACTGAAGTTTAGAAAGGAACTGCTACTTAGGAGCAAAAAAAAAAACATTTTGAAAATTAAAAATTAAATTCCTATGGCATGCTCACAGTTGTAAGAGTAATATTAAGTTTTTAAGCTAGTAAACACTGACAGCATCTCCACTTTATTAAACAATCCCTGCTGTGAAACAACCTTGGGGAGGAATGGGGGAAATCTGATCCCTTTAAAAGATCATTTCATTCAAATTCACAGAGCATATGCTTCTGCCCTTATATACATAAACACAGTAACAGGAGAAACCCACACAAAGACTTAATGGCATTGCATTATAAGAGTAAAAAAACATCAACAAGGTTATATCAGTCTATAACTGAAAAATAGCTTGAAATATTTCCTTGTTGTCTGAAGAAAATGAGAAACAGACGTGCCTTTTTCTGGGCTCTGCTAATGCAATCTGGAAGTTTAGCGTTTTACTCAGATGTTATAATGGAAAAAAAATAATTTAGAATTTGCATTAGGGCAAAGTACTCAACTCCAGTGTGTTACAAGTTTGATTTTAGGTGAGCAACCAACAGAGATTTCATTCCTAACAATAAGCAGGAAACTGTGGGAAAAGAATTCTGATACCTATTAACATGACATAGTGAAGATTCAAAATACCTAAAATGCCATACTTATTCACATGACAGTTTTGTAGTTTGCCTGAAAGACAATATTCAAATTTTTTTTTTCAGTGTAACATGGGATACCTTGTTTAGCTTCCAGCTCCTCCTGTGTAAGTTGTGGTTTTTTCTCTTCAGCAGCAGTACAAGGAGTGGTAACAGCTGGAGTATGGTTTGAAGCACTATTAGCATTCTCTTGGCCTTCCTTGCCCTCTTCTTCCTCCTCATCACTGTCATCATCTAATTTAACACGGTTTTTCTCCAAAGGAAGAAGGTCGTTTTCTTTGGCCTTGATTGCAAAGCTTATTGGAGCAAATGATGCTGTGAATGAAGGGGTTATATTTTACACATCATTAGAGTACAGTAGAAAGCACGTTGCATTTCCTGACTTTATACTGTTAATTTCTCATGCAGACTACATCATGAAAAGAAGAAACTTGTACCATCCTTATGTTTTGGAGGAAAGGACAACACAATCTTTTGTGGGATCTTACAGGCATCTGCTACCGACCTCCAAACCAAGACAGAGAGGCTAACGAAGCAATATTTTGCTTCGTGTCAACAGAACCTGGTTCCTATAGGTCACTTCAACTACCCAGACATTTGCTGCAAGAACAATACAGCAGCTCACACGCCATCCATCAAGTTCCTGGAATGTGCAGAGAGCTGCTTCTTCCTACAAGTGTGAGATGTGCCAACCAGGAACGAGGCACTGCTGGACTTGTTACTCACAGACCATAAAAACCTGCTCTGTAACGTCTCGGTTAGCAATAGCCTTGGCTGACAATACTGTGGAGTTTGGGACCCTACTGAGCACGCTGAAGGTTAGTACAAAAGACAAAGGCTTTAGATTTTAGAAAAGCAAACTTCAGCTTGCTCAGAGCTCAACTGGGAGCGATTCACACGGGAAGCTTCCATGGAGGATAAAGGAACTAGCGAGTGCTCGGAGTTTTTCAAGAATACTCTCCTAGAAGCACAAAAACAGTTCTTCCCCTTTAAAGGTAAGGGAGGTAGGCAGAGCAAGAGACTGCTTGCCTTAACTACAAGATTCTTAGTCTGCATAAAACCAAAAGAGAAGCGTAGCAGAGATGGAAAAGTGGACAAATACACATTGAGAACTACAAGGGCATTGCCAGGGCGTGCAGAGATGCAGTAAGAAAAGCAGGTCAGCTTTTTGAGGTCCCTTCCAACCTGGTACACTGTGACTCTATGGCTTTTTTTCTTTTCTTAAACAAACATTGGAAATTTCATTTGCCCTATAAAGATCTATCTCAAAGTCTTTCTAGTACTTCAGTAGCAGCAGGGAAAAAGAAAGGTACTCTAAACCGTCACAGAAATTACCTTTCCTGAGATGAGATAAATAATTTCATATTCTGTCCCAAATAAATTTTAGTTTCAGCACTACTTCTTTTCCCAAACGAACAATCTACTCTTTCAGACTTAAGATGAAAAAGCTCTGTGCTCAGGCTCCTATCTGACACACTACAGTATGATATGGTCCCTTTATGTTTCCTTCACACTAAATTGATGGTTTGCACAACAATAGCATTTGGCAGGCTCACAGAACAGTATTTAAAGACTTATTTCCATCTATATGAAAATTAATTACTTTGGGGAGTTAACCACACTTCATTACTGGAGATATAAACGCAAAAGCTAAGTACTTTTCCCCAAATGCCTTAGCCAGTCTTCCTGTAGCAAGATTAGTGGTCAAGTACTCCTTTCAAGCAGCCCCTTTTACTCCAACACAGAAGGACACCACAACACACTCACACCAGCACACAGGAAGGAAGAATACCACCTGTAAAAAACATGGAATACCACAATAGAAAGGAAATTGTGGATCATTTCAAGCTGAGTTGTATTAATGAATCTTCAAAAAATACTAAGCATAGCTAATACATAACTATATTTAAGTCTGAACCAATTGTTTTGCCTCACAGAACTTTTTTCAGAACATTTTTTGAGAACCATTTTCTGAAAAGAACAGAGAATTAATGTCTAAACCATTTATCCAAAATGCAACTTCTAAGAATAAAGAATGGAGTTTCTCACACATCTCAAGCAAAGCAACCCACTACCATACAGTCTGCTGCAATATTTGTCTCTCAGGATCTCTTTTGCATATATAACCTAAAAGATGTCAATTTAAATACAATAATGAAATTACATACAAAGGTTTATAAAATATAAGCTTTCCACCTTTTAACTCTGGGATAAGGAAATAGGCTCAGAAATAACGAACTCAAGAATTCCAAGAGAAGAGATATTATAATAGTCATTGTCCAACTTTTTCACATGACAAAACAAATGCTACAATGAGATTTTACTCCCTCAGAGGCAAAAGAAAAATCTAGTGCGGATATTATGTCTGTCATGCAGACAACTACTGTATTTAGGTTACAAGAAAGTGGGATTTGTACCGTATTAGAGGAAATGAGAATAAGTTTATAGGAATAGGGTTGTCATGAAATGACTCACTGGTTACACTCCATCATCTAAATTTGAGCAGATTATTATTATTAAAGCACGGGCTCCAGTTTCCCATTTATTAATAACACAACAACAAGAAATGAAATTTTTTGTTGTGTACTATATTCTCTTAATAGGGCATCTTTGAAGACAAGGACGATTGCTCCTTCCCCGGGGAAGCTTCTCAACCTGCCCACAGCAGAAACTGCAGAGTACAGACAGCCAACCCCAGCAAAAAGCTTAGAGTCTGCAGGCCGTGGAGGGAAAGAAATTGCAGCGAGGAGCAGGAAGACAGAAGAATTCCAAGGGACTACATGGAGAAGATAAACTTATCAGCAATGAAGAAAGCCACTAGAGTGGCAGGAAGGCAGTGCCCACCCATGGGAACACAGGCCAAGAATGTTTTTCTTTTTTTTTTTTTTTTCAGTGGCTTTCAGTTCTGGCTAAAAGATTTAAGTTTCTAGTTTTTACTGAAAAGAAGAAATGTTAAGATATCTCTTTTCCATAGGCCAGGAAATCAGTCCCCAGGCATAAATAACTGCTTTTCCCACTGAGGACACTAATGGTGTGCTAGCTGATTTTGTTTGACTGGTTTCCAAGAGATGCTCCCGTTTTGTCCTTCTGCTGCTATGACTGCAAGAGAAAAAACATTCCACTTCCACATGAAAAGGGTCTTTTTTTCCAGCATAGCTAACATCCAACAAGGGAAGACCGAGCAACTGAGTAATAAGCCTAGCGTACTTCCTCCATATGTATGGTTTCAAGTAAGACTACTGCTTTTATTCAGAATGAGTAACTTCTTTCTTGCACACAGCTTCTAACTGTCAAGTTTAAAATGACAAAAATAAGATTCTACTGGGGTCACTGATGAAAGCCTTCAACTTTGCACAAAAATGAAATAAAACAATTCGTTCTGTCAGACCATAAATACCTGATAGTCTGATAAGAAATAAATATGAAAGCAATCAAATTACTTATTTCAGTCCTTTCTTGATGCTTTCAATGAAAATATTTTCCGCATGATGAAACTCTTTTCTCTACTTTGCCCTGGCTCTCCTCCCACCTATTTTTTTTTTCTTAAGTATAAACCACCAAATATTTTCATGCCCAACAAGCCATGTTAACATACCTTTCACCAATTTACCATCACTGACAGTTTTAGCTGGAGGAACATCTTTTTTAGTTCCTGGAACTCCCTTTGCACTTGGCTCAGATGCATCTTCAGGTGTGTGTTCATCTGCAAATTGAGTCTCGCTTGGTGTATCACCGGCAGTATCTGCTGGAACATCTTCAGAGGAAGATACTCCCTTTTCAAAAGAAATGTGCAAGCTTACTAACTGGATAGTTCATGAAAGAATTAATGCAGTGTCTGTGGAACTGCCATTTTGCCAGCCATTTCAAAAATCACATTGCCAGCTAATAACATAACAGCTGATTTTACATCAGTAAGCACTTATGACCAAAAGTCTCCTCCTTATAAATACTGCACTACTTCATGTAAACCCACAGGCTGCAAAAACTACAGACCTACAGTAAGAACATGTTGCTACTTTACAGGAAAAAAATGTTCTTCAGCTGGTACACTTTTGCCAGCAACTGTTTTAAAAATTATGTTTTTAAAATTAAGACCCTAAAAGCGTATACTTTTTTTCCTAGAGTATATGCTTTTAGGTCTCGATCTCCAGGGTCGAGGACAAAGTCCATTAAAGTTAATTCACAGCGATAAAATGAAAGCTTATGACATTTTTTCCTAATGTACAATTTCATGATACCTTCTTTACAAAATCAAGTTTTACAGGGTTTTACATGTTTGATTTGTTCCAACATTTTGCTGAAGAACATTGGGCCTATCAGTGTTTTCTGTGGCATTAAACTGATACAGTACAGATGTGCTAAGACTTTCAAAAGAGCAAAGAATTTCTGGTTCTACTATTACATAACTGAATCATTCAAGACAACCTCTAAACTCACGGTATAAAAATCTGAAGATGGTATTGTAGAACAATAAATATATTTACATGGTGTCAGGTGATGACATTAACTAATTTAACATTTAAATGAGCTGTTCTCAATAAATAGGTTGGTTGCTTTCCACTGGCTGCTGTTAAGTATACTTAATGTTGAAATACCAGGTAGTGAAGAGATCCTTTCAGTGCTCCCTGCAGCCATTCCCTGACCAACAGAACTAATTTCTAAAAATCCTCGAAGGGGAAAAACACAAGGAAATCAAGGACTTCCTCCTGTATTTACTGAAGCCAGTAGTACAATTTCTTATTAACTTTAATGGCCAAAAGGAGAACAATCAATTGCATTAGTTGCCTATACGCACATTACTAAAGCATAAAGATAATATTGAAATCATTATTCTACAAAATTAAAGAGAATGGCATTATCTACAAAACCATGCAGTAGGAAAATATGCATTGCTACACATGACCTCGAGGGACTTAAACCAGTTTCTGCTTGCTTCTTAGCTGTACTCATTTGAACACTTAAAATGAATCCCTTATTATTGCACTTTGATTAGTGTACAATTTCCCCCCCCCAAATAAATGTTAACGAGTCTTTATTAATTATGTAAGTATTATGAATTCAACCTAGTGGTTTGCAAATAAGAAATTCTAGAATAATAGTCAGCATTGTGGTACAGGACAATTTTTGAATAAGATCATATTTACCACAGCTTATCTTTAAAAACACTGTTTTCAAAACATTTTTCACTATTAAAGCAAAATATTAGACACAAGTGTTTCAAACAGCAACTAGTATTGAATTTCTTCATTTTCCACAAAGCGATTTTGAGGAGTTTACCCACAGGCCTACCTTCTTCAGTTTAAGGCTCCCCAATCTAAGCCTTGAGATGACAAATGACATAGGGCCTAAAAAAAAAATAGCTCTTTCCGATGAAAAGTTAACATCAGAGAATGTATTTCTGATACTATTTGCAATTTTCTTTTCAGTAAGAGAACAATCTAATGAAATTAGCTAACACGAGAATAGTTAAAAACAAGGATGCCGAGTCTGGGTATCATCTTCTAATAACATGGCCTAGAAGAAGTACAGCAAGTAGGAAACTGATGTGAGATATTGAAGTTCCAATATTATTTCAGTCAATCTTAACAAGACTCTTGTTTAACAAAACCTCCCTCAAAAAAAAGTACATCAGTAAAGTAGTTTAGCTACTGTGCTACTGTTCTACAAAGAACCACGAGGCATACGAGAAGATATGGTTGTTAAAAAGCTGTATCTAACCTTTCGGATAACAAAACGCTAATCCCAATCCTACAAAGCTCTAAACCTCCACAAAGCATGTATTGCCTTGTATAGGAAGTTGAAAGATATTCAGGTTGTGATTTTATATTGCAAACACACTGAGTGGCTGCTTATACCAAAAAGCAAGAACTAAATTATCACACCACCTCATGTGTCCTTATTTAAATGCTATGCAAAAACTAAAAAGCAAGAAAATAAAAAAAAAGCATTCACATCCTTTGCTCAAGAATTTCTCCATAATTCAGAGAGTTCCATTTTAAAATGTCTCATGGCTGCACAAGAGATAAGCAAGTCCTTTTCTCACTTACAATGCATTTTTAAAACATGCATGTACAAACACACATTTACCTGACAGTTGTCACTGCTCTCTTTCTGAAGGAAAAACTGTTTTTTAAATTCATAGTAAGCATTATACTGGTGCCATGGTTGCAGGAACTCAAATCTGTTAAAAGAAAACTGAGTATGTGAAAATGCACATGAACATAGTAAATACCACCTATCTTTTCTCATTTAATTTTCTCTAGCACATGGAACACTGTTAGATGTTTGGGAAAGTTGTAACTTCTGTGTAAAATTCCAGAGAATACACATTCTGAGCACGCTTTCTAGAGATGTTTTTGTTAGGTTGGTTGTTTTTGGGGCAATAATGCTTTGGCATTACCTTTAAGTAGGACCCTGAATTTCAATTACAAAAAAAACCCAAGATAGTACATCTCCTCTTGAGAGCCACATGTCCTGATAATGTATTTTAAAATGAAAACCTCAACTTTTACAATAGAAGTTAAAATAACATTTTCTCTTACCTGAGATCATTCTTGGCACGAACACTGGTTTCAAATTTTATGCCATTCCTAGCAACATACTCAGCCAGCTTATCAATAACAGGTTGGATATCTGGGGGTGGAGGTATAATGGCAACCACTGGAGCAATTGTGCTGAAAACATCAAAGTACATCGTTTTTATAAATAGAACATAAATATCTTTCAGACTCTTTTTTTAACAAAAAGCACTATAAAGAGGCTTGCTCTCTGGGTTCATTATGCAGTTAAAACAACTTCATTTTCCATCATGCAAAAACGTCATAGTACCCGAGTAACAATAACCACCTACAATATCAAAGACTAAAGTGGAGGTAATCAAAGCTGTAAAAACACTGGCAAATGTTACTGAGGAATCTCCAATAACAGAACCCTTACTAAATATTGCACCTTGAAGTGCAGGAAAGAGACCCCTCCACCCAACAGGCAAATCTGTATGTGGTACCTTGTAGACGTTGTGGTAGAAGTTAACCCACTGCTGCTCTCAGTTGTGTCTGGGGGAGGTGGAGGTGTAGTACCAGGGGGTGGGGGTACTGTTGCTACCCCTGTAGTGCTTGATACAGTCACCCCTGCAGGCAACGCATTGTAGTAGGTGGCAACATCTATTCCTGGAGGTGGAGGCGCGAGGCAATAGGTTCCGTCAGGTAGCATATAGTAACTATAATACATGGCTGCCACAGTTGCTATAAAAAGACATATTTAAGAACAATGCGCTTATTAGAAGAAAAACACCCAACAAAAAAACCCAAACCAACATTATTGCATCACTACACACACACTGAGAATCCAGATTCATGCAAAACACTACGAAATGCTATCTGATTTTTTGGGGGGAAAAAAAAAACAAACCCAAAGAAAAAAACAATGCTGCTATTGATGCACTTAGGATGAATATGAAATACATAGATTAAGAGAGAGAACAAGAACATACTGAAGGTCAGCTGGAAGCCAAATAGGTATGAATAAAGCAGTGAACCAGAGAAGCCTATTAAAAATGACCTAATATGAAATCATTCTTCCTAATCTAATTCACCTCTGGCTGTTTAACTCAGTTAAAACTATGTATGCATTACGAAAGAAACATGCATATATTCAAAACTAGCATCGAGAAATTAAACCCCTAATATCACTAAATATACATATATCTACTAAACCACATATCGCTATATACAGACACGCACTCACTTACTAAAACTTCCAAAAGTAGATGGGTTTTGCAATTTAACACAATACAATGAACAACCAATTTGAGCAAGTTTTCCACGCTAGCGGCTTCTCTGACTCCAAATATTTATTTCTTGAGAGAGCAAAGGCTTATGGCTTGCTTGCTATCTTTAAGGACAAAATTTTATAATCCTTTAATTAGCTTAACACTTTTAAATGGCAATTACTTCCTGTAAATCTAAAGATTTTCTGCAGAAAGACGTATAAACAGGAAGTATTCAAGTGAAATATTTCAAAGGATTTACAGCAAGAGTTTATATTTCTGGATGTAAACTTTAATCAATGCATTAAATTATAATGAATTATCCTCTTAAAAGTTTCATAAGCATTCCTGTGTGGCAGTATTTACTTTCTTCAAAGAATAAGTTATCTATAAGGAGAGCAGAATAAAGATCTGTTAAGTTTTAAAAGCAGGGCGAGAAGTGGCAGAGTTCACTTGTATTGCTACTAAATTATAATCTCCCAGTTTGCATCACACACATTCAGATCCAAGGCTGACAGGAAAGTAATCAGAAAACTGACGAGCATTATTCTACAGAGATACTTATTCTGACTTCCGTCATTCTTGAAATAACCAGTAATTTTAGATTTGTTCACAGAAATCTTATTTCAGTTTTATTAAAATTCTCTTAAGGTACAGTTTTAAATAAAAATTACTTCCATGCATATTTCTCTCCATATAATATACTCTGACAATGCCTGTAATCATCTAGGGGGTTCTGAACCTATAATGCATCAAAATCAGCTTAGGTCATTATGGTGATACTTATTTGCAACAACGTTATCAAAAAACCAAGAAGTCCATCATCACCACCACTTTGAAGTAACACTACTCATCACCTACAAATTCATATCATGAAATGCTACTGGAGGGAAGGCTGCAATATAAATTTTCCTATATCTCAGTATTATCAAAATGTAAGTCCCATAAATGAAAGAATAAGTTATATTTCTATATTTAAGGAACCAAGGACTTTCAGAACTCTGAAAACAATTAAAGGCACATAAATCCAGTTAAGTTTGACTTCACCTTTTTGAGTATCAGAATTTACAAAATTTGTAGGAGCTTTATATAAGGCCTGATTTAAGCAGCCTCAAAGATAATGGAAACCAGACACATGCAAAAAAGTTAAGACAACATTGCTAAAAATATCACAGCAAAGTTGATTCTTGAAAGAGGTTATATACAGGACAGTATTTACATTTATCAGAAATGGTTCAAAAAAAAAATCTAAGATTAAAGATATAATACTAATTTGGAGACAGGAGGAAGGCTTGGTATTTCAGCATCAGGCAGAGGAAAAAAGCATTTGGGTACACAATTTTCCACACTGCTCACTTATAATTTAAATGTATCATTGACTTTGTTGTTCTTTTCAGGAAAAAAAATAAAATAGAATTAAGAATGGCCTCTTGTAGCTATGGAACTTTAAAGTTACTACTCCCTCTCAGATATTGCAATGAGAAATATAATTTAAAATATCAATTCTTAACTTTGAATCTTGCATGTTCCTGGATTTTATTTTCTAAATAGAACACTGCACCATTGCAGAAAATAAAAGGTAAAATAATGAAAAATTATAGGAAATGACAGTATAATAAAAGACTTATTTATTTACTGTAAAACTACTTCCAACTTTAGAACAGAATACTATACTAAAATCTGGTTTTATCGCTTCACTGGGATCTTGCACAATTTTACCTTTGCAGATTTTTCTTAGTGTTAGACATTCCAGTAAAACTGTTCAAAGCAGATTTATCATCTGCATTTTGCTTAATATAATAAGCTTTTTTTAATGGGAAACTCATGAATTGCTTCATAGGACAGTTTTACGTTCAACAGTGAAAGCATTCATTAGTAAAAACCGATGGAAGTTATAAAAAGAACAAAACATTAAGGGTACTGTGCCAACCATACTCACAGAGTGGAGACTTGGCCTCACGCCTGCCCACCTCCCTCCCCACCCCGCTTCTGCTTTTCCTAAGCAGCTAACAATTCAACAGATACTCAGGGCAAGAATGCACCTCCAAAGATTCACGAGATCGAAAAAGAATAAATATCAGTTACTAATGATCAAGTATGAACCTAACGTTATTTTCTTCCCATCAGCATCCACATACAATTCATCAAACCACATCACCAGCTGCCTAATCCCAAAGCACTTACAATCAGAAGAATATTCTGCTTGCGATGTCTGTACAGCTGCCCCATCTGTTGACTGTGGTGTGGATGAGTTGTTATCTGATTGCGCTTTGCGCACCAGTGCTGCAAGTGGATGATCAGGGTCTACTACCTTCAAAGGCTGAAAAAATTTTGAGAATAGAAAAAAAAATAAAATTTTAAGTACGTATTTAAAGCACGAGAGCATCAACCTAATTTGCAAAGCAAGTTTATCTAAATTAATAGACATAATAATATTGTCCAAACACTGAAGTTCCTGGTTTTGTAGCTCTCACATCAGAATCACCTTCTTTTTTGAAAATTTGTGGAAAACAAACAAAACCAAACCAAACACTACTTAATTTAATGTGAAGAGAAATCCATGACATAAAAAAAAACCAAACCCAAAGCAGGGGGGGTCGGGTATTACTCTCACTCATTTACTGCCGTAAGACACAGAACCTGACTTGTCTAAATATCAGAGAGCACCACTGCTATTCCTCTGAAAGCCTCAAATGTGTACAAACATCTGTCATTCCCATTATTCCATCACTGATCAAACTCAGAAAATAAAAATAACTACACATCCAGCAAAATTAACGAGTTGTACTAATTCTGCTGAAATATTATTTGCTGAAACTATTACTTCATGGCAACATTTTACCTACTAAAATCTAAGAGGAAACACTCCCTCTCAGCTTATATACAGAAGGCATTAAATATCTTAATCTTTTTCAGCGTCAGTGCAGGTTCTGTGAGATAAATCCTTGAGTTATGTCCTCAATACTAGAGGGCATCAGAAATTTAATTCCTTACGAATGGAAAAATAACAATTTGTGTACTAGAGAAAAGGTAACTCAGAAGTTTACCAGTGCAGACAGTCTGGGGAAAATGAAAATAAAAATCTTCATTAACAAAAGATCATAACACCTGCATATTAGAATTTTTGTGCCCATGAATCAGATGTTTTACACAGTAGAAAGTAATTTGTAATTTTAATAGGGTCAAGTACCTTCATGAGCTCTTCAAGTCTACTGCATTTTTTAGATGCAAAGAGACTTGGATGCAAATAATTTCCATCATCATCGTCGTCGTCATCATCTTCTTCCTCAGATTTGACTCTCGAATCTAAATAAAAGCAATGTCTGAATTTTATTTGGGTTTACTATGGATTTGTATAGGGAAAGAAAGAGGGTACAGGACAAGCATGTGTTCATAAGGAACTACCATTTCCATAAACCTGCATATTCACAAAACCATAGATACAAGAAGCTATTGCTAACCATCAATAAAACTAAAACCTAAGTGCACGGACCAAGTTTCTGTTGGTCTAGAGCTATATGAGTGCTTCTAAAAGCTCCAAGATCATAGCAGCTCTCATATCTGAAAGTTTCCCAAAACAATACTTTCTTTTAAGAATCCCCTCTGATTTAAGCAAAGTTTTGAATCATCACATCAATCTCATTTGCAGGATAACAGTTTTGCCATTGCAATGCACCAAAAAGATGTGGGTATTTAACCAAAAACAGCCAGCAGGTGTTTCAGTGATTCACATCCCACAGTTGTCCATTTGACAAGCAACAACTTACGTTTTTTCTCGTCCGCTTTATTTTCGGAAGGAGCAGCGTATCGTCCCTCTTTCATAGCCTTCTGAATGAATTTGTAGTAGGGATTGAGGTAGTGATCAAATCGCAAGAAGTCAAACTGGGAGTTGCGCGCTTGCTTGGCTTTGAGCATGATCTCAAACTGTGCTCCCTGCTTGCAGACAAAGTTTGCCGTTCGTTCTATAATGGCATGCATTTTTGCTGTTGGTGGCTGTGGGAGTAAAATAACATATATTTGTATTTTCTTAAGCAGCTTGTAAAGCGTGTTAGAACTCCAGTGGGAATCAACAGGAGTAGTTCCCTGCCCCTCTTCTCAGCTTTCTCGAGCAACTCAGTTTCATAATCACTTTCAAGTAGTGAAAACATACTAGCACCGAAAAAAAATAAATTAAATCTTCCCTGGCTGATCATTCATTTCCTTTTGCAAGATCTTTTCCTATCAGCACAACTATTTTTTTTTGCCATTGCAAACCAAACTGAAGAGAGGACCAACTCCTGATTGAGTCTGATGTAGCAAAAAAAAAATAATCTTTTAAGCCATTCCATAGCTATATAGACACTTCTGCTGGCACAAGATGAGACAGATATGTTTCTTGCCACAGCAGTATCAACTTAAAGTGATCTTACCTTACAATACCTCAAGGTGCTCAATAGGCACGGTCTTCTTCCCAATAGCTGTTCTTTATTCTGTTAACACGGAACGTGCAAATATTGTTCCCTGACTAGAAAACCTTGTTACTATGCATTTGCTTGAAAGGAACAAGACCAACATAAGAATTGCAATTCCTATGTTCTGTCACATTCCCTTAAAGAGTAATTGAACGCTTTATTAATTTCCTTTTTTCTTTTACTGCTAAAGTTAAGCAGCACTCATGCATTTCCACTCCTGAAATTCCATGTAAGGAGCACTGCCATACCATACCCAAACAGTGAAAAGAAGAATATAGTTAAAGAATGAATGAACTTCACCATTCACTGTCTTTAATTTCATACTCAGATAGCTCTGTTTTGTCTTGTGCTCAATAAGCTGTGGAAACACATACTCTCTGTGCCTATAAAGACTGAAGTGTTACATTAATAATTTGTTTTAGCTTGGCATTTCTATTGGTCCAGATACAGAATTATGTTGCAAACCTCAGAAAATCTTTTTCAGAAGCTGGAAGCACACAAGACAGTGCTGCTCTATTTAGGGAAATGGAGTCTGAATGTGATCAAACAGAACATTTTTAGAAGTTATTTTCAGCCGATTGGATCCTTTACTAGAACAACATGTTCAATATGGAAATAATTAGTTGTTTCAAGTTTCACTCATCCCTCTAAAACACTACGAAGATTATTTTAATTAGAGGCCATGAAGTTCTCAACAAACTGATAACATCTTGTGCATAGCCAGTTTCACTATGTATCCACTATGTATTCATGAAGTTTCTCTATTTCTGCAGTTCTTACCCAAAAATACAAAACACACTTAAGGCCAGGAGATTTATAAACAAAGCTGCAAATCAGCAACGAAGCTCAAAAAAGATTTTATCTGAAATTACTATCTGGTCTTGAATTTTAAAGTGATACCACTATAAGGTCTGGAAAACAGGCACTATAAATATTAATATGCTTTTAATTTACTTCTAAGACTACTAACACCACTGATTTACAAAACTTTAGAGACTTTACAAAGTGAAAGACATTAAATGGCAAATAGAGATGGAGATATCATACCCGTAATCTAGCTTGCTATTGTATTTAGTAAAACAGTAAACATTTAAACTGATAACTGTTAAAACTTCTGAAAGAACGAGGAGAGAGGAGAGAAAAAACCCTTCTGAAAAACACTCTATTGACCTAAGTGGTATCCTCTAGTCAGATATTCTGTTCCAATCTTTAATTAGTATTGTAATTAAATGTTTTCCATGACTGAGTCTCCCTTACTGCAAGTTAAGCAACTATTCTCCAATCTTCAGTAAGCCTGAAAAATAATCCCAACTCTTATGTTGCCTCCCAATATTCTCTTCTCGAGAAAACAAAGCAATTTTCAGTCTCTCCTCATAAGTTTAGCTGATAACATCCTCCTATGGCTCACTTCCATAGCATCCCTGCGCTTCTTGAAATGCAAAGGTGAAAAACAGTCATCTTTGCCCATAACCCTGACATCAACAGTTTTAAGCAGTGAAAGACCTGCATCCTTGATGCAACTCTTCTATTTTAAGTTCCAGAATGACATTATTGCTGCAGCTGGAGTTGCCAGACACTCAACATTCAACAGCTCACTGCAGCCTCTGAATCAGTTTTACAGTAGTGCTGCCTAACTATTTAGTCTTCATTTAACATCTGCACTTTGGATTGCTCTGCATTACAGGAACTATTTTATATCTGCCTTTACTATACTGTGGCTTGCAGATTGTGAACGAAGTCTCCAAGTTAGCAAGCTGATTCTCAAATGTTATCTTACTTCCAAGCACTACCGTTTCCACCCCCAAATAATTCAAAATTTACAAATGTCCGCCCCCCCGCGACGACCATCAACAAGTGCCATGTCTTTTAACTTGAATATTAATTAGCAGTAAACTAAGGACAGACCTAGACCACAACTCTGTCATTTCTAAAAAACATACGTATCTGTAGACCTTTTCAATCATTTGTGGATCGATATAATAGCAATGGAATTGATCATGTATTTCTCTCTCTCTTGCTTTTTTAAATGGAAATAGGGTAGAGAGATAAGTATTTTTTTAAACATGCCGGTAAAACCCTACCAATAATTTACCTGGCTTCTATCCTTCACAGCAATTGAATTAAAAAAAAACAGAATATACATTCAATGGTAAAACTTAATGACTTGACTAGAACAACAACAACAAATCAAAGTTTAGAAAAAAAATAAATCTCGCCATTCCCAATCCAAGGTCAAGTATACTTTGTTTTCAGAGCTGCTCTCTAGACATTTTGATTTGCCTTTTTTTTAATCAAAACCAAATATGCCCACATTTGCATTTTGCTTATTTGACTATATTAGAGTTCAATAGCTGAGCAAGAAATTTCTTCAGGAAGCCCCACACTGCATTCTGCAACTTACACATAAAACATATCTTAAGTTTCAGAACAAAATTCAAGCAAAACAGCTATCTAAACCAGCAAACATTCTCTCACCAGCAGTTACTTTTTGGAAACAGCATCCAGCTTCTCACTGAGAACTCAACATTTATTATTCTAAGACTAAAGCATAGCTCATAATTTAAAGGCAATAACATACAAAAATCTTCCCTGAACTCATATATAGGTTTGTAAGCACTTCATTAGTGAAACGTATTGCAAGAGTGTAAAGAGGAGGAAGCGAAATTAGAACAAGTAAAGTTGCACATTCGATTTGCTAAATAGCTCTTATTTCATATAAAAAACAGAACAAGATAAAAAATTTCAATTAAAAGCTAATGAAGTAGAAAAACACTCTTACACAAATACCCTGTGTTCACTATTATATTCTAACAGAGTGCTATGAATCTTTACTGGCCAATGTTATCAAGTTGAGAAGGCAGCCCAAACAGAAATTAACACTTTCATGACCATGGTATAGGAGAAAGAATATTAACTGATTTCCCACTATCTTTTATGAAATTGAAATAAATTGGAAATCTTCATGGTTACAATTGTTCTCAAGCAGGAGACGTTAAGTTCCCCTCATGAAAAAAAGGCAAGTTGCAATTAAGTTTACAGTCTACTGTGTAGCAAATTCTGGTAACATCACTGAAGTAAAAAGCTTCTATATGCTAACACTTTCAAGTCATTTCAGAATTTGCTACAAATAAACCAATCCTTTTCTCCTTGAATAGGCTAGTCTTAAACACAGCCTTTGTATTTGATCACTTCCTACGCTCTTCAGTTTTGGGCTCAATTAAAAAGAATCCTTAAAAAAAAAATCTTGAATAGAAGCAATCTTTTGGTTTGATGGTCTTTTAGGAATGTCAACCTCAACATCTCAGTACGTATCCACTCCAAGAACAACTGCCTTTTTTCTGCATTATCTAAAATAATCACAAGTGATACTAAATGCACTTAGATAAGCACTGCAATAATTTCAGTGTGAAGTTCAGTGAAGAAAGTTGATCGAACTCAAAAAGTCAAGCAAGAACACTGAAATTAAGCTACTATTTTAGAATAATTTAAAATGTACCACACTAAAGCTAATGGGGAAAAAAAATAAATCAGTAAAGCACCATAAACTCCTTGAAAATTGACAGAAATGTAGGTTGCATTAAATGTACACACATACCAGTTCCACATCAGAAGGTACATTCAGTCCCGGAGGGGCCACAAAAGGTTCTTCATTTTCTTCTACATTTTCTGTCTGAACTGATTCTACAAGAAAATAACAGAATAAAATATTATAGGACAAAACATGTCAAGAACCCAAAGGTTAATAAAAATTATTAAAATTAAGTATGTGTAAAAGGATGTGCAATCAAGGAATTTCTCAAAAGAAAGTATAACCAGCATTTGTACTGAAGACATTTAAATACAGTTTCTCTCCCTGGTGTTACGCGTAGTTTATTTGTGACTGCATAAATGATGTCTTTTATTCTTCCTATACTAGGAAGAATAAAACCCTATAAGCCTTAGCCCTGACTACAGTGCTGAAGACAAAAAAGTGCCAAATCAAATAGAAAACGTTAATTTTCATCAATATTACTTTTTTGGTCTTTTTTTACAAGAAAACCCATGCAAAATTAAGGGGAACTATTTTCAATGCACTGGGTGAACCCTTTCCTAACAATGACTAAAATATTACAGATATCCAATATCTCTAAAGCTGTTAAGACCCATACAGCTGGTATATCCAAATTCAGTTCCCTGGTAATCAAACATTTCAGCTTATGAAAACGAACCTAAGTACTTTCATCAGCTTCCTGACCCTAATGAAGTTTGTATGGGAATGCAACAGGAAGCTAAAATCCACTCTCATCATCTACAGAGATAAACCAATAGTTGCCTTAATAATTGATTAAAATAAATGTTGCTGTTCATCTGTGAGTTCAGTCTAAAGTTGGTACAGTTCCTTTTATACCAAGCTTAACATCCAAGTATTCAACAGATCTATCACATCATCTACTAATCTAAAATAGTTAATCTTTTACAAAGGACAATTTGTATTACATTCTGTTGTTTGATATACCAGAAGTGTTCCTCTGAAAACATTTTGATTTCCAAATTTTTATAATAATTGAAGTGGAAAGTTTACTTTTATAAGTAACTTCAGCATTATCTATTCTACTAGCTTTAAGAGAAAATGTATTCCACTTTTATCCTAACAAATTAGATAGCACAAACTGCATGAAAACCTGACTATGGGAACTATGGACACAGACAGCAGAACAGCCTAATCATGCGTGAGATGTTACAGCAATTTCTGCAGACAAGCTCTTACCCATGCAAGAAAGAGAGTTAACTTTTTTGTTGCTGTCTAGTGGGTTGGTTTTTTGTTTGGTTTATTTTTTTTTAAATGAACTCAAATAGTTTAACTCTGTAAAGGCACACAGAAATTTTAGCATGAAGGAAAGGAGAAAGAAGCAGCAAAGCTGAATAGCATTATTTCTTTTGGCAGTAGCTTCGGCTAATACTTTAAGTGTTCACAGAACTACAGCCTGCAATTCGCATTAGTGTTATCTGCATCTTCCAATATTTGATTTTACTCTATTATGATTTATAAAAAAATAATTTTAAGAATTTATAGTCCTGTATTATTGGAAATTGTTACCATTTAGCAACATATTAAATGTCTGTAAAGTCCAGCTACAGCAAAACATAATGCTGATGTTTCTATCTCACTTTTGTCCCAAGTACTTTTTCCTCCAAGTACTATGAAGTGTTGCTACAAAATATCCCTTTGTATTTTATGGATTTATATTTATCCACGTATTTATTGCATTTATATTTATCCAAATTATGGATACAACATTATTAAAACTTTTCAAGAGGACAGAGAGTTGCGTAAGAAAGTTCACAACTGAGACAATGTTCCAATGACTTGCTCTAAGGATCTCTACTTCTCACCAGCAACACTGAAAATTCTCACACAGCACCACAAGATTTTGTAATGCATGACACTTCCATGCTGCACCAGATATTAATTAACTAAATATTAACTTGTTGAAAGACTGGGTAGCTATATCTCTCTTTGCCAATGACAAAGTCATTACATTTAAACATTAATCCTAAAAATATTACTCCATTAAGACCAAAAATACATTATTCTAGATATCTCATCATTCTAGGAAAGAAAAATAACATAGAGCAAACTAGACATAACTTGAACTCATGACAGCTCTCTTACCAAATGAAACTTACTCCTTACACACTTGATCAATGTAGAACATTATGATTTGTTTTCATGCAGTTCTGCATAGGCCTCATACAATATGGTCAGACTATCAGGTTCAGCAGGTTCTTTTTTTAGTGACCAACAGAGAGGGGGTGTTCACCTTTTAAATCTCTATGAACTAGAGAAAGTTGGAGGAACCAAAATACCAACATGTTCTTTATCAACCCCAATTTTTCAGCAGGTTTATCCCCATACATACACAGATCCACAGAACATGAAAAACACCCTTACGAGAAGAAACACACAAAAACTTTATGTAAAGAGAACTTAGAAACTATTTGGTTATGTAATCTACTAGATAAATGGGAATAAAACAAATTAAATAAAACTCAAAAAAGGCAACACAATTCAGCATCAGCACTGAAGAGTACAGGAGAAACCCTTGGTAGAATTCAAGCAGCACAGACACTGTCCTGACACAACCTCCCACACACAGCAGCAAAAAACACTGAAACCCCTTCAGAATCTAAAATGATCCTGCATTATAGCACACACCTTGGTAAAACAAGCCCATTTCATATCAAAGGAACCCACCAATATGTACTTAAACAACCTGATTGATAATTAAACAATCCTAAGACATAACTCAGTAACTCTTGAAAGCTTCCTTAAGATTTCATGTTAAAAATACAAAGTTAGTGTAATTAAAGGTGGGAACATGAAAACCTGAACTCTGCACTTTTTAAAAATCACGGAGAGGGACACACTATGTTGAAGAGAGGCTGGTTTATAATTCTTAAAATGACAAAATCTAAACTTAAAAAAATTTCTATATTCTGGTTAATTACTATTCTGTTTGTTTGTAATTAATTAAGAATTACAGGAGAGCAGAATTAAACTTCCCATCCTGACTACTGTAGCATTGACTGTGCTGTAGAAGGAGAACATTTAAGCACATGAAGAGGGAAGTTTGCAAAAACTCAGCAGCACACTTCTGTAAAGATTTTGCTAAAAGGCTTTGAGATTTTTTACATGCATTTTAATAAAACACACATTTTCAACCTTCAGTTAGAAGTGAGAGACACTGAGGTGGTATGTTCTTCCTCTTGATTAACCCTTGCTATTTTTACCACTTACCTCTTTGTTTTGCAGGCTGATGCTCCTCCTCCTCAGTGGGTTCTGAAGGGTCATAATAATCACTGCCGTAACGAAATCCCACTGCATTATAAGTACCATCCTCTGCCAAAGCTTCACTCAGTCTTTTATATTCCTCCTCTTGAATAAAAATGAAATTATCCATCATTAGAGCATATTTAAAAGCTAAATTCTTTAAAATAAAATTAAAAAAAAGAGTAATATTTCTTACTTTAGTTTTTAAATGAGAAGTTTTCACCTAATCATTTTAACTTTCATTAAAAATTAAACAGAAAAAATGCAGCATATACATATGCTGGCAATTTATTTCTTCCTGAAGAGATAAAGGCTGTGGGTTAAAACATTCTAATGTAATTATGCATACAAGAGCACAAAATTTCATTTATACAACACTAAAAAAGATGCAGAATGTCTTTATTTTGGGGTTTTGGGGGTCTGAAATCCCAGTCTGCCCTCAGAATCTGGGCAGTTTCTGTGTGGATCTATATTTAAACTATCCTGAGGTCCTCTCACATACGCAAAGACTCCCGTTTTTCGAATCCACTGGGTACTGTCAAGATAACATCAGAAAAAGAGAGTATAAAATTAGGAGTAAATTTAATTTCATAGTTATTTATTTAAACATGTGCTAAACCTAGGAAGTTTCCTTGAGCAATACCTTGCCTCGCCTCCTCCTCAAGCAAGTCCGTATGCAAGGCTAAATACCTCTCTTCATCACAGAGGGCTTCTATTCTAGCTTCCTCTTCAGACAATTGATAATCTCTGTTCCACGTGGAATATTCAGCATCATATTCAGAAAGGTCATGTAGGTGACCACGCCCATCGTACCTGCAAGATGAAACAGCTGGTCAATGCAAGAAACTTAGGGCTTGGGTTTATGCGACTACTTAAATACTTACCCATTAAAATGAAAAAAAAAATACTTATACGTTAAAGCATATTTCCTTTTAGAAGTTACATTTAATCTTGCTAATCATTTGTCACCAACTATCGAAAATTTGTTTAATAGTCTAAATTCCTCTCAGAGAAACTAATAAATTATTACAATTAAAGGCAAAGGTATCCTTTAATAGTTTAATTGGGATCCATTTCCTTAACAGCTCTTACCGTACGTGCTTCAACCAACCAATCAATGTCACTTGCAAAATACGTTTTTCTGGAAAGTCAAATAGCTTACATTCACACAAACCCGAATACATAAATACCTATCCGTAAGAACCAAACGGTCGAAATTTCCTCGCTTCTTTCTGCTAGTCCCGAACTCTCAGGAGATATCTTCACCATAGAAACTTGCGTCCATTGGAGGTAAAATCATGGCTAGGCTCGGCCCCTAGCCATTTGGCTGAGGAAATAAGTTCTGGGTTATGTGATAGAGAGACACACATACATAGGAACAGTAACATATACATGCAATTTAAGGAGATTCACCGTAAAAACGGCAAAGATCAATGACGTACAGTTCCTTTCTACTAAACAGAAACAATTTTATTTGCAGGAAAAGCACTGCTTTGGGATAATGTTTATGCATCAGTAAGAGAAACTGATTGAAAAGTAAAGTGACAATAAACTCGACTCCGCTGAGGTGTCTTCCCACACACAACTCTTGACTTGTGCCAACTCGCTAGACCAAAAACAAAGAAATATTCTTATAGCAGTAAGTTAATGAAACACGTAGGTCTGGTTAATCAAGCTCTGTCCACAGGCAAAATTCCACTCATGTCTTCTCATAGCAATGTGCTTTTCTCAAAATGGTGAAAATGAAGACTTCCTGGTGCTGGAGATAAAAAGACTCTAAGCTTCCAAAGGAGTTTATCAGATTAGTAATCGCAAGCTACCTTAACTTACAAATGTATGTTATATGGATTTCTCGGCATTATATGCACATACTTAGTTTTTGTTCCCAACAATTTCTGTTATGACTGTAAATTGGGTTACTATTGCACAGGACCACAAAAATGGCCTCTCCCGACTAATGATCACAGCAGTGATCACACACAGAAATTAGAAGCCTACATCATAACACTTCTCACGCAAGTCAAAAATTAAACACAGCTATAAACATTTATGCTTATTTTTTCATGTCCCTGTGTTTCCAATTTAAAAAAAAAATAATTTCAATCGTAAAAATCATTAATGCTGTAAACTCCAAAACAGTGCAAGGGCATTTCTTTTTTCTCCAGTCTTATGGAAGGAGACGAAAAGACCTTCCCTACTGTCTTCTTTCCAAGCCAAATACAGTTGCTAAATCAAAACAAGAAAAAACATGTATAACACCAAAACAACGATGAAATTAAGGGAACAAATATCTATAGTATGTCATGTGATCCTTTTCAAACCAAAATCCTTCCATCTTTCCCACTGAGGTTTTCAGGGCCAGCCACAACTCTTAAATTGTATTTTCAGTGCTCCACTCAAATATACCCAACCTGACCTCCTATTTTCACCTCTCTTCAGGGAAATATTCAGAAAATTCATTCTGAATAAATTTATTTCTATATCCCACCCTGCACTGCTAAAACAACTTAAAAGACCAGAAGTAAAATCAAAGCAGATTCTATTACTCTCTCTGGCAATGAACCTGTACCTACCGCGAAACAACAAGAGAAAGCCACCTCTGACATAAAATTTGAAAAGCAAGCATCCAAGATTAAAACGATTTTCCCTAATACAGTGAATCATGGCACAAGGAAAACATAACTAGGCCAAGAATTGCTTTTGGGGTATCCCAGCAACAGCCCGCAGCCAGATTATGTAGAAAAAATAAGAAAACCCCATTTCTCCTAAAGTGGATAAACACTTTTACGCTGCCACACTGCGCCCTTCTCACTTAGAGAACATACAAAGCTTCTAATAACTATCCCCAAGTAATAAGGCTCCCTTGGTTTCCAAGTAAGGAAAAAATAATGTTTGTGGTTTGCATTGAAAAGGAACAGATCATTCCCACTCTCCACTCCACCAACGAAACCCTACCCTACCAAGTGGAGTAGAAAGACCCAACGCACACAGACTGTCAGAAGGAGGGGAACCTCCCGACACTGCCAGAGCAGGGAACCCCAAGTTCCCACTGCCGGGGGGGCGGCACTACAGCATTACAAAAGCAGCACTCACAACGCACTCTACCAGGAGGAGCTGCCCTCCAATTCTGCCAGTGAAGAAGATCCCCACACGTCTGCCAGAGTGAGCCCTTTGCTCACCCCCCGCCCTCACCTGCCCACAGCATAAGGGGAGGAACAGAAAGAGGCTATAACAGGAGATCTCGCACCAGAGTCTGGGGGTTGTGTTACACCGACCTATCGATCATGATCTTGGGGTCTCCCATCCAAGGAATAAGGTGTCGCCCCTGCTCCTGGTACTGAGCCTTCTCATCATCTCGAAACAGCTTGCAGGCATAGCCGAACACCAGCAGCTCCACACGGCTATTCCCACCTCCACCTCCTCCTCCACCTCCTCCGGGGGGCCCGGGGACCGCTCCCCCGCCTGACAACAACATTAGGGGCGGCGGGCCTGCTTCTTCCGCAGTCCGTCGAGAACCTCCGACCCCTCCGTACATCACCAGGGGATGCGGCGAGGAGGAGGAAACTCGCAGCAACAACGACTGTCCGAGAAGCGAGTCCCCCAGAAGGCCGGGCCCGCACTAAACTCCCCAGCTCCTGAGCACCACAGTCGCCATCACCCGAAACAAAATGGCGACGCTTCCGCTTCCGCTGGCAGCGCAGAGGGCAGGCTGGCTTCCGGTGGCGGGCAGATTCGCGGTTCGTTTGCGCAGTAATAATCGAAGGAAAACGCGGTGTGGCGAGGGTCTGTGCTACTGATGGGACAGTGTGGCGACTGGCGACAGCGGCCGGCTGCTAGGCGGGGACTGCGACACCGTGGCTGTGGCGAAAGTGCGGAGCTAAGGGGGCGGGGCGGCCCCTCTGAGGCGCTCCGCCTGAGGGAGCGGGGGGGGGGGGGGGGGCTCTGGTCCTGTCGCCACCCTGGGGCTGATGTGGGAGGAGTTTGGGCGTTTTTGTGGTCTATCTCAGCTGAAATACGTACATGGGGTTTAAAAAGAGAAGGAGCGGGGCGGTGGAGGCCCTGCACAGGGCAGGGAGCCGTCTCTCCCGGTGTCGCCCCGCTGAGGAGCCCCCCAGGGACTGACGGCGGGGAGGTGTCGGCCGAGGGAAATGGAGGACTGAGGGCTGCGGGGCTCGGCAGGGCGGGCGGCTATCCGAAGGGGCAGAGCTGTGGGAAGGGGTAGCAGAAAGTGGGATTCACCTCAGGCAGCGCATTGGAAGAAGTTCATGAGGAGAGAGGGCCTGGGAGCCAAGGCGGGAAGGGGAAAGGCTGTGGCGCCAAGGAGCGTTTTTTTAAAAAAGAAAACTAATAAGTTAGACTAGTATAATCTGGGCTGAAATTTTCGGTATTGTTTGCCTCACGATTATTATTTTTGTCACTCTTCAAGAAGTATGAAGGAACATGTTGTTTTTGCATATGTTACAATAAAATGTCATAACAAAGCATATCGTGCTTTGCATTTCACAGTGAGCCTTTGTTAGGAGGGATTCTGGATGCCCATGGATACAGGCACATCTGCTGGGGTTTTCCTGTGTGAACAACTTCCTGGCATCGTTATACACAAATGAGAGAAATATGTAAAACAATGTGAGAAAAGCAATGTGTGAGCACGGAGAAAAAGGATGGATAGCTTGTGTCTGCATTTAGAAATACCTGCTACCATGTAAGTTTACTGAAGAAGGAATCTAGAAACTTCTTTGGATGCTTCTTTATTAACCTGTATTCATTAAATTGAAAACAATACATAAGGTTTCCACAGTATCTTTCAAAGTGAACTACAGAATCTGAGAAAACTTTATAATACTGCTTTTAGCTAATTGTGATGCATATACAGTTCCACCTGCCATTCCATGTCCTAGAAAAGATAGTTAAAAATGTACAGAAGTTAACAACTGTATCCTTTGCAGTGAATATGTGGAAGTTCCCAGCAATTACCTGGTGCTTCAAAGCTATCAGTGAACAAGTCTGCAAGAGGTAGATGCTTCAGACATTTTATAATGTCTTACCGTTTTATAAAAATAATGACTGAGTTGTTTTAACGAAGATCGAAGTTCTTGAGTTGTTTTAACGAAGATAGAAGTTCTAAGTGTAACACTTGCCTTTGAGAAACAAAAGACAGACCTGAACACCAAGGAGACAGGTGGGAACATGCTTGAATGTTGTGCAACAATTTTATACCAGCTTGGAAGCGTTTGGAGTAAAAAAAACAGAGCAGGACAAAACAACAGAAAGAACTACAAGAAAAAAATAAGCCATTTTTACCAAGGAGAATAAGAAAGCAATTGAACGTGGATATGTGGTGAGGATTTTGTGATTTCCTTAAGTCTTCTGGTGATGCAAATGATTCAGTAGAAGGATAGTATGATACAAAAATGGCTCTGTGCAGTTGAAGTGGCAGTACAATAAGATAACTTCAGGCCATTTTACTGGAATATCAGCATTTGAGATGAGGACGTGACCTGTGCATGAGTCAGATAAAGGACAAAAATGCAAATCTTAGTTACAAAGAATGCAATTACAGGAAGATGGAGGGAGTATTTTAATGATCTCTTTAATGGTGAAATGAATAAAGGCGAACAAACAGCAATTTTCCAGCCAGCTGAGCCATTTGTAGAAAACCAAGAGGGGACCAGAACACCCAGGAACAATAAAGCAGCCAGGTGCTGATAATGTTCCAACTGAATTATTAAGAACAGGAGGGGATAAGACTTTAAAAACTAATTTGTGTTTGTTTGATGGTTTGAATGTAATGTAAAGAAATGGAAAAGGGGAACTATGTGTCTATTTTTGAGAAAGGGGACAAAACGAAACCTGAGGCCTGGGGCAGCATCTTGCTGTTTATTGTAACATGTGATGTTCTAGGCTATTTGTTCACATGTAATTAGCCTGTAAACAGAAGAGAGATTAAGAGAGGTTTCGGGAAGAACAGGACTATAGCGCAACAGTTTTTTTCACATTATTGAGTACCTGAGGAAAAGAAGTGGGAACCTGAGCAGACTACATATGGAGATCTTTAATGTATTTAAGAAAGCATGTCATAGTGCATTATGAATGTACATTATCATAAAAAAGTTCCCATCCCTTCCTTTTTTCCTGGTATGTGTAAAAAAAGTAAATTTTTTTCCCATTTTTTTTGTCTTTTACTGTATATCATCATTGGGAAGGAACCTTGATGCTAATCATAATACAGAGGATGCTTTTTTACCACTTTTAAAGATACATGCAATTGTAATATCTACTAATAAGAAAAAATACTCTCAAATTACTGTAGGTTTCTGTTTAAAAGTCTTTTTGTGGTAGGATACCTGTGTTATTTCATTCAGGCCAGACCCTTGATTAGTCCCAGCTGTCCTGGCTGTGATGAAGAGAGGCTGTAAGAGGAAAATTTTACAAAATCAATCTCTTTCCCTCTCACTTTTTCTATTTTCATTTTGTTATAGGAAGGAAAGCAAGAGTAAAGCAAGTAAAGACAAGTCTCTCTTTCCTAGGCTGATACCAGTCTTTTTTTCTCTATCTTGATGGAAGTTTAGTATCTGGTATTGTTTTGCAGTTAAGCTAGAAGTGTATAAGACTACATTATTTTTTAGTTCTGATGTAGGTTTGAAAGAAAAGTGTGTTGTGTTGATTCTAAAGAAAAATACCATTTATATCATGTTTCAGCAATATAAAGGAATTTTCAGTATACCAAAAGAACACATCAAATGTTATCCCAAGCACATGGGAGATATGAAATCTGAAGCTCTGGAGTTAGAGAACCTGCAGGAAACAAAGCACAGGATAGGTAAGCAGTCCCATAAGGAAACACATGCAATTTTTCAGTAATTAAGAAGCTATAGCTTGTGAATGGGATTTGTTATGAATTCAAAGAACAGGCTTGTAGTCTTTTGTATTGGTCATAAGGGGACAAAACTGTATATGAGAGAGCTACCGTAAAGGATTTTGTGTGTCAACGTGAGCAGAATGTTTTTATAGTAAAAATAGCTTGTATATCACTATATTAATCTTGACATTGGCACTCTCAAACTACTGAAGGTGGTTTGTTATTTTGGTAGAAAATGCTCTGCTTAGTCAGGCTGGAGCCAAGATCTAAGGCTTTTTTTTTCTTGGTCATCATTTGTTCATTATGGAACTTGGCATGAAACCGCACTGCTGTCAGGCTTCCTTATTCTATCTCAGTGGTGTCTTATAACAAAAGAGCTGCTGTGTTCTTTAGGGAAGCATGCACACAACCTGTGAGTTTTCCTTGAACACTGAAATTGTACATAATTATTCTCTTAAAGAAGATATTCTCTAAATTATCATGACTTTTTGAGCAGATTTTATTGTTACTTCTGCCATTACTGTAGCATCCACATATAAACCATACGGTAATTCCAATCCAATTGAATTGGAATCACATTTTAAATACAGAATTGCTGTATAACACTAGCTAGGTAAACAATTTATGGGTATGTTAATGACTGCAGTATGTAACAGGCTGCATTAATGACTGGGTACAGAGTAGTGGCTAAGGATTTCCAGCTCTTTTTAATTATAAGCTTGTTGTAATTCATAGCTTAGTTGCTCCCTTTAAATCCAGAGAGTTACTTACCTCTTGTATGAATTATATAAAGACTCTATTTACCTCTCTCTACTGAAAAATTGAAGCAACCCCCTCGTCTTCTTTTTAGCACAGTGTTTTTAGCTATTGACCACCTTTCTTATTCTGGCAAGTTACACAGATATTCTACATATCTTTTGGTAGGGTTTTTTCTTTTGTTTTGGGGTTTTGTGTGTGTTTTTCACAGCCTGCCAACTTCTATGACTGATTTATTTGGTTACTGCCTCTAGGCCAAAGGACCCCTTTCTTGAGGGTGATCGTAAGAAGCAAAGATGCATTTAAACGTAAAATGAAAATGGTACAAAGCTTGTCCCTTTTCCCTTCTCTTTATTCAAAATCATCTTCACTGTTGTATTTTATAAGGCATTTTATTACTGAGTGCTTGAAAAGGGTAAATTAAAGCTTATGAGTAGCACTAACAATCAATGTTGTGTTTGCTCTTCAATTCTCTTATAACAGTAGCTTTGCTTTCTTGCAGTTTTCCGTCTAAAAAGTGCTTGTGTATGAGATATTTTCAGTTAAGGTCTGCAACAAGCAATTTCTTTTACTGTACAAAAGATTCATAGAGAAAATGAAATAGTCTTAAAATATGATCAGTTTATAATTAACCAAATTCTTTATATTCAGCTTTCATCCTGGATTTGCTTTTGTTGTTACTGCAGAAACCCATGACACAAGTTCCGTAAGGAATGTGTTATGATTTTGTTTGCAAAGCATAGTGTCACTGGATAGTAACTTACCTCATTTTGGTTTTGTTTTTTAAGTAATGTTCTGTCTTGCAGATAAAGTAATAAAAATAGTCTGCTACTGTGTAGACAGCACTGATGGGTTTAAGAGTAACCTTCAAAGTTGATAATGTAGCTGTCTTACAGCAGGGAGGTTTTACACTAAATTCTTCTTGCAACAAAGCAGCCAATCCTGTGTTACAGTCTGGCCAAGTACAGTTACAGTAATTACAGTCTTAGCCATTAAGAGGAATCCTCTCTGCAAAAAAAGAAAAGGTCATAGCCAAGCAGGTTTACTGCATGCAGAAAATAAACTTATTTTTCCTATGAGCAGTACCATTTGTCTAACGGTGTGATAGCATTCCTAAGTAAACCTTGATGATCATTGATCTGCTGCTTGAAGAGAACCCCGCATGATAAACAAAGAAATAAATGCTTTCTGCTTTCTGCTTTTTTATTTTTTATTTCTTTTGTGTTACATCATTGGGAATATATAGATATCAAAAGGTCAGTTTGCCCTTGTGTAACCCTGCATTAAGGTCACTGTTACTGATTTATAATAGTAGGATGTTTAAAGAACCCAAGACAGATTCCTTAGCTTTAATGGATTGTGAAGTCATATTTATTACTAATAAAACCAAGGAAATACAGATTAATAATGTTATATGATAAAATGAATGTAGAAGCTGGGGAAAGGCTTACTTGCAAACTTTGTGGCTCTGACAATTCAGTGGTTTTTTTGCAAATGAAGGAAATGGTGTTCTTCAGCAGCCACTTCTTTTTGAGTTGTCTCTCTTAAACGATGCTAAAGCACCCCTGACCCTCTGTGTGCTTTAAAGAAATCAATACTACACTCCTGTGTGGAAATAAATACTAAAGAGTTGGGCTGGGTAGACTACTACTCATTCCTAGAGGAAAAATGTGGAACAGCAGCAGTTTGTATTGTTTTTTAGCTTCTTTAATGTTCTGTGATCTTCTGTTCTATGGAGTATTTTTTGAAGATTTTAAATTTTTTTTGCACTTAATTTTTAAATAGTTTACCAAATATTAGTCATTCAAGATAACATGCTGAAAAGTTTCATAGGTAGGAGACATCAGAGGAGCTCTTAAGCCTCCCATGGTGGGGATCTTGGTGGGTGATCTTGTTTTGTTTTTAATGCTGGTAGTTGAATGTCAATAAACTTAGTTCATTGATTCCTTTAATACATAAGAATAGACATGGGAACATGTAGAAAGATAAAATAAACCACCAAAAATTATTTTTCCCCTTTTGTTGGCACACTGTTTTTGAACAGATTGAAGTATGCTTTACTGTCTTTTAGTTTTGATTTTTTTAGCTGTTGTTTGCCTCACAATTACTTTTTAATTCTTGTGAATGTTCCCAAATAGCAATTTCTTAAGTCTATTAATCCATCTGTGCAGCAAGTCATCTGCTTGCTAGACTGCCATTCATGTCACTGGGGGTTTTGATAGCCGTAATGGAAAGCAGAACATTCAATCCATATTGTAGGATGTGATCCATGAACAGTTATGATTTGCCTAGGTTTAATGGAAAATTAACTTAAAGTTTGACTTGGTTGAGCTGCAGTGTTGATTGTTGTCAAAAAGAAATTAACATGTCTGCACCTTTGTGTGTGGCTGAAGAGGAGAGAAGGTTTACATTCAGAATTGTTGATGGAGTCTGCCTGGACCATGATAACAACCTGCACACGGACACTTTGCCAGGCAAGGCTGTAGGAAGAAATGTTGCTATCAAGCCCTTGATAGTGTGCATGAAATGATGTAATCATACGGATTTAGGAGTAGAAGTTTGTGTGAGGCTCTTAACAAGCAACTGCTCTAACTGTGATATTTCATACATGCCTTTTCATTAGATCTTATTGCAGCAAAAATTGTGTCTAAAACATTTGAAAAATGCTTCCTAAAGTAAACGTTTCTTTCAGTCAGAATATAACTTTAAAAAAAATGGTAACTTTGGGGAAGACAGCTTCCAAATCAAAGCAGACTACAATTGACCTATCAGTTATGTAGCTAAGTAATAGCTTGTCAGAAGAGTTAAAGCAGTCACTGAGAAACACATTAACCCAGTGCCAAATGGCACAATGGGACAATAGAATGCATGGGGTTGCTTATGGCTCTATGCATCTTGAAGTTGACTATTGTGTAAAGATCTCCAGCAACAGTGTCTTTTTTAAGGCTGCATGATTCAAAGAGATGCCACAGAAGAAGGCTGAAGTGCCTTCAAATTGATATTGCCAGTCTGAGTAATGAAATCCAGTTAATTCATCCTTCTAAGAATTTTCATTCTTCTTGGATGAAAAATCCTTAAGTTTCTCTTTGAGCGTTCAATGTTTGGCTTGCAAATGTCTCAGTGGTGTCAAGTGTTTCATACTCAACAGCTGGTGCTTTCGGAGTGTGCTACACACTGCGCCTTCAAATCAGTCAGTGGAAAGCCATATGTAATTTGCCACTTTCTTCATGTGTTTTTTTTTGTAGTGCAACTTGCTGTCATCCCTTGCAAAACTCATGTCTTTCCCATTCACACTTTGCCTGGGATCAAGTGAGGAATATTAGAAGCCAGTGGACCTCTTGTACCTTCATGACTGACCGGCTGGGTCACATGATGGCAGATTCTAAGACTGGAATCTAAAATTAAAAAACCCCTCAGTGCCAGTGTTCATTGAAGTGGGCTTAAATACCATAGCCGCTGCTATATATGATTGAGATAACATCCATTTCTGAAGATGGATGAAGTTGGAAAAGATACACGTACTTAAAATGTGTGTACTTGGATCAAATGATTTATTTCAAATACTTCCATCTGAGACACATCTGAGTAGAAAATGCTAATTAAGTGATTAATAAGACATCCTATATTAGAATTTTTTATTATAAAATTAATTGACTTTTTTTCAGAGTTGTGCTGTCTTCCTCTATTGATGTCAATTCCCACAGCTTTGTTTTTTGATGCTGCTTTTCATAACACGTAATTCTATATGCAAGGCTTAGAACATTATTGCTCTGAGGGGAAAAACCTGAGCTACAAAATCTGGAAACAAACTGCTCCAAGATCTCTTGATGCTTCCTAAAGAAACCTCTCTGCCTAATGCAGTGGTTATGGGTTTCTTAGCTTGAAAGTCTGAACTGCATAAGACATTTCAGTTAATACAACTTGCCTATACAGGAGAAGCAAAAAAAAACCGTTTCACAGCGCTGGGTAAGTTAATGAAATCTGCTATGATTGGTAGAGACATAGAGACAAGCCGTATTTGTCATCTCTGTACTGTGTGCAGTTTTGACATAAAAGGGAAGCACACACAGTAAAGGAGACAGTATTGATCAACATGATAAGCTGAAGTCTCAGCATACAAGCAGTCCAAGACTTGTGATGTTTTTCCTATTTTTGTAGGCTTTATAATATAGGAAAACTTCAAAGACACAGATCTCAGCCTAGTATCTACCTCTACGCAGCCAAAATGCTCTGTGTACCAGCAGAGCTGCTTAGGTATGTCTGTGTGCTTGAGCTGGTCCAGTTGTAGGATGAGACTTTTAGTAATGTTTTCATCTTGGCTTGCTGCTGTTTGCCATCCTAAATCTTCATTCATTCACATTTTGTGTGGGAGTACACTCCCGCTGAAGACATTAAATCATATCTCAGAATAACTCGATTATATTGGCATTGTGGGTTTTGAATTATGTGTCAAAGAAAAACTTTACAAGCAATACATGTGTTAAAGATCACTTTGTGTTAACTCCTTCAGTAAGCCCAAGGGTTTCTGCTGCTACGGACCCGAGGCAGAAAAATGTGATATTATCATTGCTTCTGTTCTGATCTGCAGAGTCTTGGTCATATCATGTTAAATAGGTGTCAGGCTCCACACCTAAATGTATTAACATGGAAAGGAAATAAATGCTGCTCAGCAGTCAGTCATTCCTGAAGTTCCTTCCAGTAGAAGTAATTTACATTCAATACCTTGGTGGCTTCTGTTTAAGAACTTAAGGGTTTGAAAAATTGGATCAGACACTCGGTTCATGTTTCAAAGGAAAATAAAGCAATAACATCACATAGGTGTTTGATATGTCTTGGGAAATAGAATTAATGTCTTAGAGATCTAATTTGTGGCATAAGCAGCAATATTTTGGTGACGGGAACTCAAGTTAGGATGGACAACAATAACATGCAAACTGAAATGAGAATGTTAATTACACACATGACACTATTGTGAAACTACTCTATATCTTTGTCCTAATGATAGAGGCAAAGAAAAATAGAATCAGATACACACAATGATCCCTAAAATCTGGAGTAATGAACTTCCCCTGAAGCTCAAGGTTGGTATTTCATAGAAAACTTCTTATTTTCCAGGGCACTTTACAGATAAGTTGCTTTCTTCAAGCTTCACTTCATGCAGTTTCTGTAAATTCAAGGGGAAGCATCTTCAGATAAAAAAATCTGAAGTATATACAATACCAAGCCCAAGGATTTGGTTTAAGCCTTGAGTAACCTGGTCTGATTTCATAGCAACCCTGCTTTGAACAGGAGGTTGGACTGATGACCTTGTGAGGTCCCTTCTAATCTGAATGATCTTGTCACATCTCTTCCATTGGCATCTACTCAGTGGGAGGAATAAATGATCCCAATAATTTCACGAGGGTCTGTCTCTCCTTTAGGGATGTAGGCAGTGATAGATAAATAGTGGGGACTGTGCTGTTCTAAAACTAAAATGTGGATTTTGTTCATTTTTAAGTTTTCTGCTGTAGCCACCGTTCTACTTGTTTCTAGCATTTTTGGCTTGGGTTGTGTTGCTCTTTGTTATCAAGGCTTCTTAAATTACATGTCTTGCGGGAAGCTGCTGGTGCTGAAGGGTCCTCATTTTAATTTCCATCTTTTCAGTGCGGTTTGTTACTCTTTCCCTGTTGCATTGCCTGGGAACTTGTGCTTGCCAACAGATGAGATGACAATCTTCAAAACACTAGTGGTCTTTCATTGAGCAAGATAGATAATAATACGGCTATGTGAATCACATTTGTACTCTTCTGCCAAGAAGTGGATCAATGAAAAGCTTTTAATTTTAAATAGCATGTATGGGCGTGTACATGAGGGTGTGACTGCCTTGCTAGCAACAGGAGAATGAAGAGCGTTTACTTCCTTGAATTTCTGGTCTTGCCTCATAATATGACAGCAGATTTAAAGGGCCTTGTCAAGGAGTGCTAAAGGAAGGCTGTCAGGGATTACACTGTATTAATAATTGCCTGTGTTTGACTTGTGAAAATTGATTGCTGAATTTCTGTTTGAGTGTGGGGACTAGGGAATGGACTGAGTTTGAGCTAAATGAACAACAGATGGGCTTGATCATTAAACTGAGGGTTAGAGGCATGAACCAGTCACAGCACAGAACTACTAGATGCAAACTTTAAGCAAGATGCAAATATCAAGCTGAAGAGTTAGGAAATACTTTCTTTTAAAACACAGAGGCTGACTGAAAAGCTTTGCAAAACCTTTGTGGGAGAACTTTGACAGCAGAGTAGATGTCTCAAGCAGAAGTTTATATCAATTTCTTTAAAAAGGACATCAGGATTAGAGAAATCCTAGAACTCCTCCAAAGGTAAAATCTGCATTTTGAGCTCAGACATCAGTTAATTCATGTTGGAAAAAGACCTTAATGCTGTCAGACCAAGCATCTTATTAGCAAAGCTGAAGGAATCCAAATTTACTGTGCTCAAAAAAGCTACGTGATTTAACAGAGACGGAATGGGATCATCTTTGTACTGCAGCAGGGCACAGACACTTCTTGCTTTTTTGGTTGTTTATTATCTGGGTGACTCCTGACAACCTGCTGTCTTTATAAGATTTGTTTCTGGATCATTCTACGTTAATTAAATATTGGCCTAATTGTATCTGCAAAATGTCAGTGTAGTTTTGGAATATGTCCTAGGAGTGGAATACTTTATTTGCCATGTTAGTCTTCACAACTACAGTCAATCTATAGGTGACTCCTTTGGTCCTACCTAGTTGCTGCTGGTTTGTTTGGAAAAAGAAACAGTACTTAATAAAAGAAACTGAAGAAATTCAGGCTTTCAACCATGTCAGAAATACTCACCTGGAGCACTTCAGTGTTGTTTTCCTTGTTGTTTTCTGCGGGCACTGCTACTGCAATAAGAAGCCAAATAAGATCTAACACAGTGTTTTGAAAATGCAAGAAGCAAATACCATTGTGTTTTCAAATGGATAGCTGTCCGCAGAAATACTTTATTTAAGAAACCACTGCAGAGAGTTTTACCATTAGACAGGGTCTGACCACACAAACCTTTCCCAAATGCATACTCTGAGCAGGATTATTTAAGACTGACTTTCTCCTGGGATGCTTCTGTCATGGCAGGCTAGTGAAGAAACACTTTTCCTTTGTCCCCACAGCAACCTGTTCTTGATGTAACTTCCCCAAAGTTCACTTCTTTGTTGTTTTTATTGATAATTTTATTAGTGTTTTTCAAAGTTTTATACTCAGCAAAAACATAGGTTTTGTTATCCCAAAGGAAGACTTTTTTTCTATTATGAGTCTTAAAATTCAGGCTGACAGAAATTTAATGCCAGAAATTACTCCACTCTGTGTCTTTCTCATCTGTGATAGTCTTCTCAAACCACTTTCTGGAAGTCTGGTAAGTTTATTCTTTCTTTGAGACCTGATCATCCCACAAGACACAGAAAATGTTAATCTTTTCGTCTCCCCTCCAACATCAGTTCCACATTGTATCTGATCTTAATCTGATCTCTAATAAACTTTATTAGCAGTTTATTGACCAGAGGGGGAAAAAAAAAAAAAAAGTGTTAAAATACATCTTTCCTGTGCTGATCTTTGTGGTGGTCTGCTATAAATCCAGTACAACCCACCCATAATAGCATCTTTTATTGGGATGTAATGAAGCCTACTCACAATAAATAAAAAAAATATTCCAAAAGGATTGAATGTATTGACCCAGCAAAGTGTGACTACTTAGTGCGAGACTGCAGTGTGAGGTTTAATTATTTTCCATGCAATTTTTCTGGCATTTTTACCTGGCTCCTTCCTTAGCCAAAAATCTCTGATATTACTGAGGTATTGCTGAGGGAAGCCTGAGTATAAATAACTTCAGATGTGGCCAAAATTCCAAAATAATAAAAGAAAAGTGTTAAATTGGCTTTGTAGCTCTTCTTTTAAGGCTGCCTAAAAATTTCTCCTGAAAAATAATTTTCAGCTTCGAAAACTGTAACATTATCAAGCATTAAGTGTTAGGCATGAAATTTTCCTCTCCTGCATAAATTTTCAGCCTGAATCTTTGTTACCAGAAGAGTGGTTTAGATAGAGGCATGGGGCATGTTTTGGCAACTTTTTTTTATATTAAAATTTTTTTTGGATAGTAGTAGCCCAAAGTTTTGGAAGAAGCACAGCTTAGAAGTTGGCAGTGATCTTTGAAAATGGTGAAATGTTTTGCTGTGAGAGTCATCCGTTCTTGCTGTTAGAAGCCTTTGAAAAGCACCTGTTGGCAAAATTACATTAATATCTTGTGAGCCTCTACCGTGTGCCAATGCCCCACTCCAGGCTAAAGGGAAAATAAACTGCATGATACTTCTTTCAGCTGACTTTAAGAAAAGGGCAGTGGAGCTCAGTGATTTCAGGAGGACTGAGCAGCTCAGAGAAGTCTGTAATTGGAATATATTGCACATTTAGATGTGTTACAGAATAATTTGATGCTGGACAGCATTAAGGGCTAACAGCACAAGCTAATGAGGAGATCAGTGGCACTGATGCTTTCATGTTCAGTGCAGTGATGGTAGATGGAAGAATCTGCCTTCTAGGACTATGGAAAAGGTATTATCCTCAATCCTGTGTTCCTATGTGTTCAAAAGTATAATTTAGTTCTCCAATTTTTCACATGCTATGTGCTCAGAAAGTTCTGCTGGTCTGGACAGCAGGCTAGAATGTTCTGAGACTATTTATGCCTTCTTGGCAAATGGCCTTAGCAGCCAAACTGAATTAATATATACATTGCACATTGGACTGTGGAATTTTCACTCCTCTTCCCTGAGTAAAGAAGGGCAGAAGTTAGATATCTGGGAAGAGGAAAAAGCATACGGAATTTGAAAACTAACCTGTAAGTTTGAATCTGTAGGATGCTTCTCAAAATCTCACTGTATTTAGTGCAACGTAAAGCCTCATCCTTTTTACAGTTCACAGTGAAACTGCTCAGTAGTTAGCTAACCAAAAAAAAAAGCTTAAACTTTCATATTAATTATATACATTTCCCACGTGAAACAAATACTCAGTTTTCCTTCTGTGCTTAGCATAGAAATACTGAGAATGTTTGTTTCGTCCTAAGTGTTTGGTAATACATGCTTTCTAGTGTTATGGCTTTAATCCCCTGCATGGGGAGGAGGAAGACTTGGCTGGATTTCCAGAAAAATGGGAAGCCATGTACAGTAGCTGCCAACTGTTAACAGACTTATTTTTTTTCCTCTCAAACCATTATGTTAGAGAAATGTTGCTGTAATCTAGCAGTTCTTTATGTGGGGTCACATTCTAAGTTGGTATGTCTTCATTTTAGTCTTGGTCAACCATTGAAAAAGTATGCTTTGCTTTCAACTTAACAGCAGAAAGCCAAAAAAAAAAATCCAAATTTGTTTACTAAACCCTACCATTTAAAAATAATATTAAATCTATTGTCCTTTTTTGATAACTTTCCACATCTGATTGCCTAAGTCCTTCTCCTCAGCTGCCTTTGCCAAAAGCCCAGGTCTGAAAAGCATTTTGTCAGCTTCAGTAAGAGAAGGCTCCAGATGAATTTTTTTCTCATACAATCTCAGAAGAAAGGCAAAAGCCCTAGACCAAATTAAAGATTAGGTTTTTTTTTTTCTCTTTCTTTGTTTCCCAGGTGCAAGTTATTTAACTTTTACAAGAGCTGCAGTTTCTGTGTAACAAAAGGTAACATTATTGTAGTCTTCAGTAAAAAGAAAATACTGCTGGCAGAGTGTGTTCTTTGCATCAAGGAATCAGTTACTACTTAGATTTCTTTTTAACTGATAAAAAACCTAAAGCTCTTAAGTGGCATCCATTCACCTTTCTAGAATGTGATTGTAACTTTTACTGCAGAAGGAGGAAAGCTATTAAAGAAACATTTTCTCTCTGTCACAAGGTTAAGGAGGTAAGAACTTGCCATTGTTTTTCTATTTTGGTGGAATTGGGAGCAGCCTGCTTGATTTCTGGGCTGTGAAGGCTCTTTATATCCTCTCCTCCAGCCCTTAGATATCTAGAAATGTCCGAAACCTTTTACTGCTGAAATCACTAGCTCCTTTCTCAGATGTGGAGGAAGCTGCTAACTTAGATGGTTAAATTAGTCTGCCTTGATTGTTGGCCAATCATTGATGCTTAAGAGAGCAGAAAAAGCACTAGTTTCATCCAACCTCCCTGTCCCTGGAGTATGCAGCTGTTTTAAAAACCTTTTGTGCAATCAGCTCTGGAAAATAATGGACAGCATTGGTCAGGATTACACCAAAAATAAAAAAAAAAAACCAACAAACCACAAGAAAGCCAAACCAGACAAAAAAAAAAAGCCCAAGAAATGCACAGAAAATAACAGGAAAGTAACTTAATTTACAGCATTTTACTGTTCACTTAAAGGATCCTGTATTTCTCTGCCCAGATCTGTTAGCTGTTTGGGTAGGTCCCAAACAAACATGTGTCCCTGTAATTAGTTACTTCATTCCTTGATGTGTTTTCCGTTAAATGTAAATTTCAGGACAGAACGAACTGTGTTTTAAAACAAATTAACATTTGTATAGCAAATATTTTCATGATTACACTTTAATGTGTACATATTGTAGAGCCAATTTTCTGCTTAAAAAGTCTTAAAACACTAGGTAAAATTTCCCAAGTAGGAAAAAGAAGTAGTTTATTAGGGAGTCAAGACCTCTTCTTATTTTGGATGAACAGAACTGAATTTTGTCTAAGTTTCTAAGTTAATGTGCTATTTTAGAACTGTCCTGTAGTTAAATGCTTGTTCATGTTTGAGCAGTACAAAAGCCTTAAATAAAACAACAGAACCTCTCCCTTGACAATGTGATGTAAAAAGCTTCTGTTCTTAAAGAACACTCTCTTTTAAATGCAATATGTAAAAATTATTCTTCCTTGTCTTTCTAAAAGCCTCCTTTTTAGTGTCTGCTAGCTATGGAAGCACTGGCCATTGTACAAGCCCACAATACAAAGCTTCGAGCCATAAGTGGGTTTTCATGCCCCACCACTGGCACCTGCTGCTTATCACCTGAGACCTGAACACAAGGCTTGTGTTCAACACCTACCAGATTGCTGAACATGGCCCCATCCGGTGGGTGGTCTGTAGTGTTCTGCCCCCTTCTCTCCATGGGAATTTGTAGGATAAAATATCTCTCTTCAAAACACATTTAATGTGCTATTATTCACCCTGGATATTTGTTGGTGAAAAAGGGTGGACTAGTCAGTAGTTATTTTAAAAATACTCTTTGTCTCTGAGCAGCTTTAAACATACAAAAAAATTGAAGGTTTCCCTGAAATTTCTACCAGCGTCTGCCAGAGCTGCCAAGCAGCACCATCCCCGTTCTGATCTGTAAAGGTAACTATTGGCTCTAGGCAGGATCTCGTCAATCAGACATTCCCAGTTAGCGCCCTTTTATCTCCTATCACAATAACTGTTGGAAGGTTTCAGTTGATGCTTCAGAGCACCAGTTGAAACCTTGTTGTTTGGGGAAATTAAAGCAGAACAAAACGTATTTGTATAATCCCAATTTGGAGCAGGAGGATCGTAGCCAAGATTGCAAGTGTAACTGGAAATGGGTTGAGCTTTTCAATGGTTAGTGTATGTAGTTATTAAAGAGATTGAGAGAGGTTTCAATTACAATGAAGTAGTATTTTCATGGGAAAAGAAGTGTTGGGTCCTAAATAGTGTTTTTGTAAGAATCAGCAGATGGAAGCTGAAGCTAGACATATGCCAATTAAAAAAGATTAGACATACATCACAACTGCTGTGATAAATAATAGTTGTCTGCCCTGAAATGCCTTTGAACTAAGCTTAAGTATCTTTTTGGAAGATTAACTTGAGCGAAATATGCATTAAGCTTTAGTCAAATGTAAATAATTGCACTAGGTCTCGGAGTGATGCTTTTCCATAAAGCCATTTGATTAGACCTTCTGAGTCACTGGCTCAGGATGGAGCACAACTGCCTCCAAGGGGGCTGGGAGCGGAGTTAAGGAGTTGTGGTGTTAGGTGGACACATGATTCTGAATGAAGAGCATGTTTCATATTAGATTTGAGTAAAATGTGAATGGAAAGTTGTGATGAGCCCCAGGGCAATATTGTGCATGTGGAAATAGGTAATCGAAGAGCATTTTGGGGAGGCTGAGCAATGTACGTATTGCACACCATCAGAAATAGTGTTAGTACAGCTACCAGGCTAATAACCTACTGTGAAAACATCTTGAACATGATGGGAGATGGGAACATTGCAGCTTCACACTTGTGTAAGCTAATGCAGTCTCCAAAACAGGATGTTTCCCCATCAGCCGTTAATGATGAAGAGGGATCGTACTGTTCTAGAGACTCCTTTTCCCTTTACGAGTGGTGGTAATGGAACGGCAGGCATTTGGAAGACACATAAGGAATTTTTACAGATTTATATGTGAACCAGAGCATTTGCTCAACTCTTAACTTCCTCTGATTATGTGTTCAGGTTGATTCAGAGTATACGTAGGACTCACCTCTGCAATAGGGGCATAACCTCTGCTACCTCCTCACAGCCTTTGATTTGACTTTTGTGTCTGTAGATCCAAATGTGTCAAATACATCGCTGAACACTATTCACTGACAATTTATTGGTCTTCATTCTCAAAGCTGTGCTCAAGAAACCAACAGCATAAATGTAATAAAGGGTCTTAGGGTGTCCACTGAGGCAATTCAAATGCTTCTTTGCTCACTTATAGCAGATAAGGTGCTGTGCCAACACCCATTGGTTTGTTTTTGTAAAAATGTATTCTTGTGCTCTGAGCTACTTGTTATTGTCTTCAGTGCTGATAGCAAGGGATAGAATGGCACATTTACTATAAATCAGCACATGGTACTGGCTTTCTGTTGAGAGAAATATTGTTTATTAGAGGAGCAGTTGGCAGCACTTACTGGCAACTTTTCTCATCTATTTAAGTGATAGATAGTAACAGCCTTACTGCATGGCCAGATGCATCTTTGGTCGCGTGCTGTTTTGTTCATATAGCAATAACGTATGGTTTGACACACTTACGACTGTGTTGTAGTCTGCTATAAAAACCTAATTTCCCAATAGCTGAAGCATATAATTTCTTTTAAGGTTTGTTTCATTGATGCTACACAACTTGTGGGGATTAAGCCCTTGAAAAAAATGTACTGAGGCTTTGTACGGAGAAATCTGATTGTACCCTGAAAATCATAGAATCATAGAATCATCTAGGTTGGAAAAGACCCCTTGGGATCATCAAGTCCAACCATCTACCCTACTTTACAAAGTCCTTTGCCAAAAAGGCAAAGATATTATCTTGATAACATCTACCTACTTACTGTTAATGATGCACTAACAGAAAAGAATTATTTTTCTGCAGAAACAGAGTGAGGTCTAACCAGGAGAAAGGAGACTTTTGTTGTCTTCCTTGTTCAGAAGATCATGTTTGGCAATGCAGGAAGACTATAGCAAAACTGAGGGTCAGCTCCAGGTTTGCAGTTCTAGCCCAGTATTTTGAGCAAAGGCCAAAATTTTTTGGTTACTTAAATCTATCTGTCCCTCAGTGGAGTTCACATAAAGGTTTTGCCTTAGGAATTTTTAAAACTATTTTTCTGAACTTATTGTATAACATGTTGTTGCACAAAATTGGGGTCAGGAACACATGAAACATTATGATTTTCTTCAACATTGAGGAAGAAAAGAATCTGGTTGCTACCAAGTTTAAGAATCTGTCAAATACCTAATTTTCTGAAGAAAGCCCATGGGAAATATTAATGCAACTGTGAGCTGACGCTGAGCAGTAAAACTTAGATCCTAGTCAATGCTAAATTATACCCAGAAGTGTTTTGTGGTTATTTCGGCTTGAGCCTTTAGTGCAGTGAAAGGCTATTCACAAGCTTGACCACAGGGCTGAACCCTTGGTGTCTTCTCTCATGTAAATCTTGGGCCCAATTATCATTCCTATTTCAAACCACAGTGGTGTCTTGGATTTTTTGTGTGCCAGTCGAATGCCTGGCTGGGAACACCTAGGAGTCAAGGGGTCTCCAGCTCATCTGCTGAGAGAGCAGTTACAACTGCTTGCCCAAGTTAAGTGATGGTTAGTTGTGAAAAATTGCTGTAGAAGTTGTGAAGATTGCTGTATTCATTGGAGTCTTGTCCCAGTAGTAATAATTATTGTAATAATTATTTTCCTTACACAGTAAGTCAGGGATAGGTCTACCGGGAGAGTTTTCTGCCTTAGAGGCTTCCTGTTCATTGGGCAGTATATACTGCAGTACTGAGAAAAAGCATTTCTGCAGTCTTCAGGTCAAAAGACCTAGATGGTCTATGACTTCCAGCCTAATGGCACTGAAGTCCAGGACATAAGGCCTATTCTTAGATATATCAGCAGTAACTAATAAATACAGGACAGATTTAACCAATTATTTCCTATTTATTGTATTGCCTTAGTGTCCTTATCTAAAACAATAAAACAAAACCAGCTCTGGACAGCAGCAAGTAGTAGTGTTGTAAGAAAAAAAGCACAAAATTATGCACAAAATAAGCCCAGGATTTTGCACAAATGAGGAAAAAACTAAAGGAAGCTCATTATTCTTCCACCAAGCAGCTGCTGTGATTGGTAATTAGGGAAAGAAGTGAAAAGCCATCAGTTCATTTCTGCACTTTGTTTTTAATGTACCAGTGGAGAAGCAGACACACCACAGCCTGTGAGAGATTTTTTGCTTTATCTTCAAAGGGCAGAGGAGTTCTCTGCAGAGCAAAGTAATACTGCTTCTAATAACAGGTGTGAACCTTACAAATCTATTGAGAACCTACTTATTTTCTCTTTAAATTATCTAGTTTTGGGATACTCCCAAAACAAATAAATCTAAAAGCTAATCTACTCACCTTATTCTCCTTCTTCATCCTGCAACATATATGCATGAGCATCAGACATGCTTGAAATTATTATGGGTTTACTTAAAATGAGGCACACATTGAACTCAGTGATTTGTAGGACTGAGTTTATAAGGCTGTGCTGAGGGACAGAATAGTACATAATCTCTCTAGCCATGATCACAGGCACACATACCCAGTTCCATTTGTCTGTACTGCTAAGGAACTGTATAGATGTTTGCATACTGCAACTGAAATGATAGCATAATCTGTGACTAAATCACATGACTGGAGGTCAGAAGTCTTATGACTTCACTTACTTGTGTCCTCACTTCTATTTGTAACCATGTCTTGCTTTACATCTCCCACTCAGTGCAGCAGGGTGTCTTCTGGAGGTATATGTGCAGCTGAATGAGACTGTATTTATAAGCTCTCTCAAGGAATACCTCTGGCTTTGCAGGGTTCAGCAGAGGCTTTTTTTGCATTGCACACACATCTGTGTTTTTATTTACTTATCATCTGAAACATTTTCCAAACAGTTTGGGAGTTTCAGGACATCATTAGCAACATCCTTTTTTTCCTGTCCTTCTTCTTTCGGTTCAGTTCTAGTATCTAAACAACCCTGAGTTCAAATGCAGTTTTTGAGACTTCCCCCAGTAATAGCTTGGAATTCTATTCTATTCTGCTAAGTAGAATAGGGTGGGAAATACGTCATTGATTTTCTGTAACTATACTGCTTTAATTGCCAGTAGATGTGTGAAGGGAAAGACAACAGAGAACTCTGTCCCAGAGACCTTACATGCCAAGAAGAGACCTGTCAGGGGAAGCTGGGAAACACAGGGAGGGGAAAAAAAGGGAGATAGCAATTGCTGATCACAGTTTTGACATTGATCATCTGTTCAAGCTACTTGGAGAACTCACACTCAATTTTGCAGATTACAAGATAAATAAAATAATGGAAGTTATTGAGCACTGATTGTAGCATGCAAAGCTCTTTGGCCAAATTCCTATCTGCCCTGACCCACCTGGCCTGTGCAAGACAAAGCAGGGGCCTTAGCTCCCTGGAAGTGCTTGTAGTTCCTTCATAGTCAAGTGCACTCTGACAGATTATAACTCCGTTGTACCATTGCTATGGCTTTCTTTATTAGTGATGTGATCCCTATCTCTCCCATTTTTCTTGTATGAGAGATCTGGCTGGTGTACTAAGAGAGACTGGAAGCAGATGCTTATTTGGAATTATTGGCAGCTGGACAGTAAAAAACACATTAATGTTAGGATTGAGTCTCCTTAACAATGGAAAGTCCTACTTTCACTAGACGCTCGTATAAAGAAATTTTCACAGTGATACTGTTGAATTTTCAGAGGGCCAAGTCCAGTCCCATTTACAGGTGTGAAATTGTAATGTGGGTGGAAATTACTGCACGTGGACTGCAGTGTGCTTTCCTGCTTAGACCAACAGCACCAAATAGGTTTGCTTGCATGATGTTTGCTAGAGACACGTGGTAAATGCTTGTTTGATCAGTATTCCATACCTGTAAGAGGACAAGCTGAAGGAGAATAGCTAGCAAATAATCACCATCGAAATGCTTGAGTTACGTGAAACAGAATTAACTGAGAAAGTTAGTTTGAGTCTGCATCAACCATACACAGCTCCTTGGAAACAAAAGCGTAAGATTCTCTGCTGTTTGGTGGGAGTCCTTTGGGAGGAAGCAGCTATTAATGCACATTGTATTGCTTACTAGCTGTGGATTTTTTGTTTGGTACAATGCTTTATTTGTGCCTCTTTTACAATCTCCCAGTCAGCCAAATTATTATCATGTTGAACTCTCAGTCATAAGCATTACAGAAATGGAGGACTAGTAGAAATTAGCATAATTGTTTTCTGCAGTGCATCAGGAAAAGATTTTGTTATTTGAAGTACCAGTTGAGGTACAGAATTTTATGTTATCTTAAAGAAAAGCCTCTGCGATAGGTATAATCTGTTTTTTTGAATGCATTATACATTCATATAACAGTGACATTTCCTATGTATGAATTGCCTGAAAATATGCTGATTATAACAGCATGTTTATCTGCAACAAAATATTATTCTATGCCTGCGGGTTACACATTACATGACTTAAATTAGAGAAGACGGATTAATCGGGAAGCTCATGCAGATTAACACCACGACATGGATGACACAGTATTTATATGGTGTGGTGCTACTGTGACCCTCTTTCACAATTGTAGTCTCTGTCTCTGTTGCTGCTTTTACACCTCCAGCCTGATTATTGTGTTAGCAATTCTACAGGAGGGGCAGAAGTCGATGGTAACTCATGCCATTATTTTGGAGTAGTTTGAAGCTATCTGAGTTATATATAGTAAGAACCAAATCCTGATTTCGTTACAGCTGATGGCAAAATTCCCATTGACTTAAGTGGGACCTGAATTCTGATTCCAAAAAGGAAATGAGTTGTCCTAAGTGTGTGTACTATAAATATGCAAAGCACCTCTGGATAAGTCAAATGGCATAGGATTGCAAATAAAATACCTTTTTAACAGGTCACAAAAATTACTTGAGTAATATACTTTCCAAATAACATCAGTTGATGACCTGTCTTTCAGAAGTGCTTGGTTGAGGTTTTTTTTCTTTCTACTGTATATAAGGTTAAATAACCTTGATGTGACAACAATCCAATCACAATTCTTTCCAAATAAATGGTTTGTAAATAAAAAGTATATTTAATCTCATTAAGGGTGACCACATGGAAAAAAATTTAGCATCCCATGTAATGAAGCTGTCAGTGATATCATATGGAGAGTGAGTACTGCGAATGAATACAAGTTGTTCTGCTTGTCAGCATTCAGGAAGCAAGTATGTTAAAACCTGGCAGTGAAATCTTAAAATATAGACAGAAATGAATTTAATTTTAAAACTATTAATTTCCCTGTCTTATAGTAACTCAATTTAGCTAGATTTGTACCAAGCCTGTTACTAGCTGCAGAGGGGAGAGCTATTGAACAGGCACACAGAGTGGCAGACTACCACCAATATAAAAAACCTGAAATTTCATTAAGGCACTTAAACTTCACAGCTCCCCCAGCATCAGTGGTCGACCTGCTCTATTTTTAGATGCCTGTATTATGCATGGAGTAATTATCAGCTGAGCTGTTCGCATCTGCATATAGTACTCAAATGAAAAAGACCCAGAAAATCAGCATAAAAAAAATCATGTAAGTTTTGCAGCATTAACTTGTGCAGCTCTGTTTCTGTAAAGTGGATTTCCTATCTTGCTACCCTTTGGCTTCATAGCTTGTTTTAGGGTAAAGTACAAACTGATTTTCAACAGCAAAAGGAAGGACATCTGATTTGAGTGAAGCGTAAATAAATTTCCCTGAGTTGAAAAAAAAAAACCTGAAACGCTTGAACAACATCCTTGAAATAACTGTTCTTGGAATAACTGAACAGAAATAGCAATATGAAATCAACAAGTAAATATGATTCCTATAGCTGTAGTCCCTTTTCCCCCCCAAAACCTGTTTGTTTCTTGTGTCTTGTACGTATGAAAAAGGTGAGTTGGATTTTTACCTTCATCTGCCGTTAATTAGATGTCAGTCTCTATTCCCCTTCTCACTTGCCTGTTTTTTGCCGAATATTATATGTTATAGTAAATGCTTATATTGATAAGCTGTAAGTCTGCAGTGTTAACTTACCTTTCTGTATCCTCCTAGGACTGTAACTTTTAAAAGCCACAGTTCAAGAAGTATGAGCAGTAGAGAGAACAGGAGAGCTGGTTGATATTGCAGAGTGCTTTCTAATAAAAGCAGCAGAATCAGGACCGTGTCTGTCCCCTCAGATGCTCATTATATGTTTCTAGATGACAAATTGCAGACTCACAGTAACATTTTGCCCTTTAGTCTGAGGTGCAAACAAAGGGCTATTTTACAAGTCTGAGCTCAGATAGAAGTGTTAGTAAATAGTCCTTTATTTGCAAGAGTGATTAATGCTTTCAGCTTTGGAGCATCGTTTGTTTTATAATCACTATGGTTCAGTTTTGATGGCCAAGCCTTTGTGCCCTATGCCAGGGTGATGCTTTTAAAAAATAATAAAAAAAAAAGGGGGCATGTGAAAACATGGAAGGGAGAATATAGCAGCTGAGACACTCTATATTATTTCTTTGCCGTGGTTGGGGAAATAGAACAGGTCCACTGGAAATGTAATTGTGATACTTAGCAGTTATATAGTCAAAGGACTTTATAATCTTTACCTGAGCCTGTTCACACGGAGAAGCTATTGGGAAGCAGGCTGAGAGATGAATTGGAATATAAACACTGTCCTGCCCTACTGCACTGGGATGCTTTTCCACTGGATGGCATCTGGAAGCATTGCCTGCTTCTACAACTGATCTGGACAGAGTGTGTTGGATCATCTGAGACATCTCAGGTGATTCTCTGATCTGAATAGTCCTTTCCTTATCCATATCTTGTCTTGAGACCTGTGTTAAACCCACATAGCAGTATGAGTTTTCTCTGTAGAAAGACTACAGAAAGAAGGCCACTTCTTCAAGTTGTTTTTTTTTTAAAGGGGGAGAAAAACTCAAGAAAAAAGAAAGCCAAAGGCAGGGAGATAACTGAAAGACTCCCTCAGCATTTTTGCAGGGCCAATCCAGAAGGGAAAAGAATTGAAAATTAGCAGGGCCAGGCTTGGCTTCAAATTCTGATATTCAGTAACGCCAGTAATAAAGAGATGTACCAGCTTACAACTACCAATTGAACTTTGAGGCTTTCAGGATGGAGCTGTAGATAGGTCTGGGCTTGAAGGCCATCTGAATGGCGTAAGCGAGACCAAAGTTGTGTGCTGCAATGCAGCGGTGGTGGAGATCGCTGAAGGGACTCCAGACAGGTTGGGGTGGCGCAGTGCTGTATAGCACAGGTCCTAAAAACAGCAGAAGCAAATGTGCTGTAGCCCAAGACAGGTAAGGCTGCTGCAGTTGATTTAGAAGCAGCCGGTTTTATCCCGCAAGGCTGAGGGCTCTGGGTGCCACGCTGCATTGTGCACAGCAGGATCAACTGCCCCTGTGGTAACCAAGATACAGGTGTGCTGCGAGGCTGCAGTGCTTCTCTGCCTCAGTAAGACCTCTAATTTTATCTACACACAGTTCTTGCTGGTTTAACCGCTTCCTGGCTGCAGTGGTTGTAACTGAATTCATGTGAACACAATATATAGGTAAATTTCAGTTGTTGCAGTATAAATTTCCAAGAGGAGAGATTACATTGCATTGGGACTGTATGCTGACACTTACGCATACTCACAAACGGGTAGAACGGACTCAAAAAAATCACCACCCTTGTCACTAGTTGAGTTAATCATTCACAGATTTTGTGGTCTATACCAGCCTGTTTTCTTCTCAAGGATTCTCAAAACACTTTCTGCATTTTAAGAATATAGAGGTGATGATTTTGCTACCAAACTCTTATCACTTGTCACATAAAACTTGACAGCTACTTAGCTGCTATTACCAGTACTATAAAAGTGCCATATAGCAGCTAGCACAGCTGCTTATATACAAAAGAAAAGGGGAGAGATAAGTAGCAGGTAACTTTCTTAATTAGAAATTTAAGATCATGCTAGAAGGAAGTTGTACCTTATGATGAGCTTAAATGTCACTGTATGAGCTGTTGCGTACATCTATATAAATCTTTTCTTGGAGTACTTGGCTTGATGGATCTACTATTGGTAAAAGTAATTTGAGATCCTTAATGCATGCCACAAGTATCCTATTCAATGGGGAGCAACAGCATTAACACAACATACAGAATAACCAGACTTAGATGTAGAGTGATTTTGCCAGCTATCATGAGTTATCAGTTGCAGGAAATGCTTTAGGCGTATTGTAGGAGTCTTCTGCCTATCCAGAGGTATTGTCTAACTCTGCTTGGTGGGGAGGTCTGAGTGATTTGTTCCCCTCAGTAGCAGGCTGCATGGTTGAGACAAATTGGTCTCTGATTTTTAGAGGAGTATTTTTTTTTCTCCCTGGTTGTCAGTTTATATACCTTTTCAAATGGATACATTTGTAGCCAGGCAATTATAATTTTGTCATTGTGGTTAAATGGAAAAGAGCATCGTATACAAATGACAGCGCTATGTATGTTTCAGTATTACTGAACCTAAACAATATGCTTTTCATCTCATAACCATACCCATCTGTAATCTTCCTTCCCTCCTCTGTCTCTAGAGCAACAGCAGCAGAGCAGCTGCTTGCTTACATGTGGAGAGTATATTGTAAGGCTTCTAACTTGTATTCAAATCATGAGATGATGTGCTACTTACAAAGCAGAGGATTCTTTGGGCTGAGGTGTGCTGCAGTCTCCTGTGTAACTGGAGAGAGCATAGCATCAATAGCAAGTTTAGGTTGGATTTTTATTTTTTATGAGTAGTTATTTTACTCTCCTGCCCTATTTATTCTTAGATGGCAGCATATCTGAATAAAAACATGCCATCAGCTAATCATAATCCCTTACAAAACTAGGAGGCTTGCAAATGCGCACTTAATAGCTAAAGGACTTTCATCAAATGGAATAAGAGCCAAACTAGAAATGCTTGGTCCCTATTTTGATCTTAATTGTCATGGCTGTGATCGACAGAACACTGATTAAGCTGTAGCAAAATATGTAATGTACCTGGTCTAACTATCATTTAGTTGTTTAGGCAATATAAAGTGAAGATATTGTAGGAATAACTCCAGATACTCCGCGGTAGTGTTTGAGCAGGTTGATGACCATTCCTTCTCTGGGAAGGTCTGGAAATGTTTCTACCCTGTAGCACTCCTTACTCAGTCTTACCTCCCAGCCTAGTGCTTGTGTGTCAGAAGAATGCATGGTCCGTGCAGATGTGCTGAAGGACCTAGCTTGGAGCAGTAGGACAAGAGCTGCTGCTTCTGGGCATATTCTTGTCCTTCAGCATCTCTGCAGGTCCCCTATTCTCACCTATCAACACTGCTGTGCTGCTTTCGGGTGCCAGATTGGTATTTCTGCATGCTGTTCTGGGCTGTGCAGGCTGGTTTTTGAGAGTGGTTGTTATAGAACCAGACTGGTGTGGGCCTCAGAGGTACAGAGCTTTTTACTAAATCTCCAAGTGACAAATGAATTTTAAATTTAGCAGAACAATTCTCATCCTCATTTTTAGGAGCAGTTGGAGTGATACAGGCAGAGAGGTGTTAGTCCTTCTGACACTTTGGCTTTTATCAAGTCCTCTTGGGAACTAACAAATACAGGGAGGCAGAATTTATTAAAGCCAATGATCGTTATAAATCAGTTCCCAAATGGGTGAGGTATGTGTAAATTAGTTCCCTGCTGTGTGTATCTCTTTTCTAATTCTTTTGAATCAAAGAAATGCAGGAGCTCTAAGGAATTATATATATTTTCATGGTCATCAAGAACGGTAGAGGTAAATTACTTCTCCTCCTGTTATGAGTAATCACTTCAAATGAGAAATTCATTCATTTCCACACTGGCCCCTTAAACCATGCAGTGTGGAATGGAGATTAGAAATATGCTGTTTTGTGGACATGAGAAAAGGAGGGTGGGAGTTCCTGATAAATCCTGTATTAAATTAGAGCCAGGACGCTGAGATGCACCTTCACCTGCATGGAGAGTGTGCAGATTGCCACATAGTATTCTTTCTATCCATACATCCCATTGATAGAGGTAGCCCAGAAATAAGACTGTTGGAACTGCCATATTGTTTAGACCTCTAGATCAATATGGTGCTCAACTGCAGATGGTATGGAAGAAAGAAACAAGAAATTGAGTATAACAGCTGAGGATGGAATAACCTGGATCAAGACGTTTACAGCCCTTCAGCCCATTATCAGTTATGATTTGGTTTTTTTTCCCTCTGAGACATATGAACTAATTCTCACTCTAAAACTCCTTTGAGGAGGAGATGGGTTTAACTTTGTTATCTGTTTTGTAATGTGTGATGTTATCTGAGTATATATTTAGTTACAAGAACATCTAGGTGAGCATTTTACAATCCTGTTGAGCATTTCCTCCATTCCTTTTTTGTGTGTATAAAAAACACCTCTACCCCCAAAAAAGCCCTCAAAACAACAAAAAGGCATTGTGTACTAGAGAAAAATATGTTCTTGCAAGTTTTGTTTTTTAAATGAAATGTTCAAACAAGCTCCCATGACATTTTGAAAAATGTATAATCAGTTATGGTAAATTTCCCAAATCTTTGGGATTCCTGCTCCTTTTATATTTGTCAACAACTTTGTCTCTTCATGCTGGAACAGCATAGGTGAAGATCCACAAACTCTTTATCCTCGCCACTCCCTCCCCACCTTTGGTAAATGCCAGGTATCTTTGTTTCATCTGCCTTGGAGAGGACATCTCAGTCAAGCATATGGTCTAGTAACACCACCAAGGCTCAGTGCCTGTCCTCTGAAGGTTACAGTCTTCAGTCCCTTCACTTTCCTCTGTTTCTGTCATGTCCCAGGCAGTCGGCAGAGCTGGCAGTGCACCCAGATATCCTAACACCAAGCGCAGTGTTCTCCCCACCGCTCTACATCCTGCACAGCACATGATGTGAACAGGCCTTTAGTTTACTTCGTGCAGTTGTAACTCTGCAGACAACTTAGTGAGTGGAACGTGCTTGCTAAATTTGTGTATTTGCTTATTTCAGCCTTCTATAGATATGTCTGTGTAATGAAAACTCAATAAAAGTTTAATGGTATAAAAAAACCCAACCAGACAACAAGCCAACCCTTTCATCAGCAGATCATTATCTCATTGCAGGCGAGTCATGCCAGGGTGTCACTGGCCCAGAATCTAAACAGTGTCTAACCAGGAGCAGCCATTCTTCAAACACGAATCCCAGAATGAGCCATTGCATTATATAAGATCTATGAATTATTCATCAGCTCTGATTTAACATTCATCCTGCCACTGAGGCTAAAGCCAGACATATATTTGCTGGTAAAAATAACAATTTGCATTACAGTGGATAATAATGCAAATTGTTATTTTATCCTTAACTGACAATATCATTACCATAATAACTTTACGTACAGATAGAGATTGTATCAGTTCACATTTTGAAGTCCCCTGAGACCCAATAGTCGTTCTTGTAAAGTTGTTGTATATATGTATATATGTATGTGCATCTGTGTTTTTATATGTATCTACACAGTCATACACAGCTGAAACTCTACCTTTGGATTTTGAATAATACCAAAGAGGCAAAATAAAAGGGCTGTGGAAATAACAATATATTCAAGGAGTTAGTATTGCATTATACATTTGGCTGTATGCTAAGCAATCCTTCATGTCTGCTTCTCTTTCTGTCTCCATTCATTTTTCAGCATAATTTTTCCTTATGCAGCATACACTGTGCATTCAGTATCTCCTTCTTTTCAGCTGCAAATGTTACAAATTATATTCTTTGACTTTTTCCCTTTGTTTTTGCATAGCGGTTGAATACATTGACTCCTGAGGATAATAACCTACAGTGGCCAGCTCTGCTTAGAATACTGAATGTATAAATCAATATCATTGACTGGTGGTATTAATTATTTCAGCAAATTTTCCCAGCCCAGCTTTCAGTCAATTACATGTTATTTAGTCCCCCGTAGTTATGTAGGACACCAGCAACACGGGTTATGTAACCTAAAGGACAAGTTCTTTCTACTTTCAAAGTAATTAGTGCTTTCTTCCTAAAGTATGAAGGGTCAAATCCTCACCCCCAGGCCCATTAGGCTGACTACAGAAGGCACAAAAGGTGTCAAAGTTGCATTGCAGCTCTCTGAATGTTGTTGGTTCATTAACTTGAATGGAGCTTTTCCATTTCCTTATTTTTTTTTTTCTGGGCCTGTTTCATCATCTTCTGGGACCAAGGGGCAATAAAATTAGCTCTCTGCAGTTTGCCCACCTAGGCTGCATAGCCTACGTCCTCTTCCTCAGCACTTCCACAAAACTTGTAAAAGTCCTTGAAACAAAGGTTTGAAATAGACCAAAAGAGCAAGCCCTCATTAGACCCAGGTGGAGGTGAGGAAAAGTGTAATGTTGACCTTAAGAGGCAATATATTCAATTTTAAAACAAGATGGAGTTTATCCAAGATCCCTAAACACATTTGGTATACGACTTAAAAAAAAAAAAGGAAATGACTGTCAAATATGTTTGACCAAGATCTTAATTTTGTTGTGTTGCTGAATGATAATGGCGAGGGAGACTGTCACAGTTATTCATTACGCTTTTCCCTTGTGTTCAAAGTAAAATTCTGCTTTTTGTAGCATTTGCTGAGATTTCGTTTTCTTTGACTTTGCATGGAAAAGGTGTGCTGCAAAACAAAAACCCACCAGCACTCCAAGGCAGAACCGGTGTGAGCTATTGTCTGCCTGCTCACAAATCCCGCTGGGCTCTGGACGTGCAAGCCAAAACAGCTTGCAGAGACATAGTTTTTCCTGGCACTGTTAATGTCCTGAGCTGAATCTGGTTTGCTCTTATTAGCCTTCAGCCATCAGAGATACAAATATTGCTGCTATGCACTGTCAGAAGCAGATGTTTCTCCTTGTGCATAATGGAGGGACTTTCCTACGCCAAAAAAGAAATGTTTCTAAGGAGAGCCACTTGTCACAAGGGCAGGAAGAATTACATTTGATGGTCCATGCTGCTTATCTTGATCTATTCTGTATGTTCAAAGAAGTAGAAAATAATTTTTAATCACTGTGGTTAGGAGAAAATAGATTTACGTCCCCTTTGTCTCAGGTGCAAGGTGCTTTAATCAGTGGAGGCTTTGCTCTGTAAAATACAATCCAGTATGTCCAGATTTTATCATTTGCATGCACAGACTTGGTTACATGGCAGACCATTTCTGTCACTGAATATTCCTGCAGGTCCGGACATGAGACTGGAGAGTACTTTGCTGGCTATTTTTAGGAGGTGCATCAAATGCTGCTGTATAGAAGACCTCCTGGGGCTCTTGTAGAGCAAATCAGCTCTTGGAGCTTTCACAGTCTGCCCGTCCTAACCCAACTCCTCCCTCTTCCCTTCACTTACCCCTCCTCCTACTCACCATACTGAACTACGGAGCAAATACAAACTAGTAGAAACTCTAAAAGGCAGGCTAAAAGTGTGAGGACAGAGACTGGAAGAGGAACAGGCAGGTAGAGGAAGCCCTCCAGGGACTATGCACAAGCAGCATACTTGTAGTGTAAAGCCCTGAGGGATCGGCTCCCCCAGACTCTGGGGTTGGGTATCCCCAGTGCCTATGCAGACTATCCAAATCCACTTTCAGGATTTCAGAAAAGGGCTATAAAACGGTGAAGATCAGTATGTCTCATGCTGGCATGAGACCTAAAATTTAAGATTAGGAGGACCCTTACACAAAAATTCAGCTTTTCTCTGCTGTTGTGCATTTTGAAGTACCTGCCACCACTGCTTACGTACTGTGCATATCCACTAAAGTGATGTTTCATAACCACTGAACAGATTGCTTTTGTTCTTTCCACAATTTCCTATACCTTTCTCATGTCTTTTTTTTTTTTTTCCATCCTTTACCATTGTGCTGCCTAATGTTAACATGAGAAAACTTTAGAGAAGTCATTGATGTATTATTATGAATTTAACCCTATACTTTTCCCTTCAGATCAAGGCTATGTCAGGAAGGGCATTGCAGAGGCAGTTCCTGTCCTGGAGGACTTAGTGTTGCTTAGAGGCTATAAGCAGGGGTGTTACGATGGCACATTTGGTTTGGTACCATGCTGTATCTGTTGTCACGTTCCTGGGCTAAGTGTGCAGCTCTTGAAGAAGCGAGATATCTTCAGTGGTTTCAACAAAGTGGAAAATAATCTTCAAATTTCCCACATTGTTATGCTATGCTATTGCTCGTTATGGTAGAAATATAACTCTTGCTAATTAAAATGGGTACTAGCAATTAAATTAAACAATGCCTAAAATGCCCAGCTTCGTGTAATATTCAATAATGGCTGTTTCTGCAGGGGATACTTTCTTGTGTTTTTCTAAGATGATTATGACATGATTTGCTTTGTTTCAGAGCACTGAATCCTTCAAGGGCTTGACCAGAACCTCAGCCTCCTAATGAGATAGGTAGTGTCAGAAGGGGAGGAGGGAAGGAGAGAGAAAATAGTCAGCAAGCAGAACAACTTGCAAGATAAAACTGAGAGGATCACATCCTCAGATTATTGGATAACCATCTAATTTCATTTTTTATTAAGGCCCGTTTAATCTATGAGTCAAGGATATCTATAACATTTTTTCTTGATCTCAGTACTTTAGTATTTGTAAAATAGCCAAAGTCTTTCCCCATTATTTCTCAACTATTATGGTGAGGTATAAAGCAGTAGAACATTAGATAATGTGTGTACCAGTATATTTAGAAGTCTCAAAGTAATTTTTATGGTATTTCAGATTGGAGTCCAGATGGATACCCACTGCTGAAACATATTTTAACCAGCAAAACTGAAGTGTATGCAAGTGCTCACTACAGAAGAGAGTACATTTTCAAGCAAATTTTGGTGTCCCCCTCTCAATTGTTTCAGAAATTGCCCATCAAAATATGTTCTTCCAGCACTGAATAAAATGAGATTGCTCTCATCTCTTCAACACACAGAAGGAAGCAAAAATTTAGATATAAAATATGGTTTCACTTGAAAAATCAGCTTAAAAATGAACCATCTATAACTATTTTTTTTTCTGATTGCCTCTATCCAACGTTGACCTTAGGACTAGACAGTCACTGTGTGTGATTCAGGTGCCTAATAGTGACAGAAAGTTCACTGGCCAAGTTTTGCTCGTTAGTCTTAAATTTCTCACTAACTGTTGATGGTGTAGATTTAGCATGACTTCTATGTTTTTATTTCAAGAAGTTCACTAATGTTAGGAACCAAAACTGCTATTCAAGCCCAAGTTCTCATCTGACTTTGTATGACTGTCCCTTAGCTTACAGGTCAGAGGACACTTTGCCAAATTTGAATGAATTTGTGGAAGAAAATCAAATGGAAAGCTAGGAGACTACACTTTTTTTGTGTGTGTGTGACTTTCTAGCCTAGACCACCATTATAAGGGGAAGTTACTTATTGCTGGACCTTTTCCTGATGGACCAAATGAGCTATGTTCTGGGATTTATGCCAGTATTTTTTATGAACCAAACCGGAATTCTGAGTATAGAAAAGTCAGATTCACATTTGCATTTGACTGCTTCAGTTTGTATTGTTTCCCCCTTCCTTTTCCAATTGTATTTATCCTATAATATGCTGTGTTGTGCCATACAGTTGACTGCCATGTGGAGCTGAATCCTAGTTAACTTTTTCATATTGCTTTGGAAACAGAGCCAGCAGCATTAACCATGAGCAACTTGGCAGTTAGAAAGCCCAGCTAGAAGAAGCTGGTTATAAGTTATAGTGGGTTTCTGTGGACTTAACTTTAAGTATTTTGTTTTGTTTCTCTTCTAAATGGTATCATAAGTAGGCACAGACTAAAGAAGATGATGCTAATCCTTGCAGTTATAATCTCCTGGGACTACTAGTATTTCTCTCTTTGGAGACCTGTCCTGAGAGATGAGCTCCTCAGCTGGAGTCTCCACTCTCCTGTTCAAAGCAGGTTTCAGCTCCTGCTCTGAACGCTATTTATTTCAGGAGGAAAAGGACCGTTTTTTTTTCCCACTACATTTATGTGACAGAAAGCCCTCTCTTGATTTAGACCACACAGGTGAATTCACAGACATAGCAGCATTTTCAGAGCTGCACAGCAGAACGCAGCTGTCACCTGAGGGAACTGTTGGAAAGCAAACCCCATCCTTCTAAAGCATCTTTGCTTTTTGTAAACCAGCATTTTTCTGACTGCTTTTTTATGCCTTCACTTGCCCAAGTTTTGCTTCTCTGTGCTCACTCTTGCTCTGCTGTAATCAAGAGCACAACTTTCATTGACTTCACCAAATGAGAAGATCAGGGCCATGAAACTCCTGTCGTTACGGGTGCATCGCAATTGCACACAGTAATTGGTCTGTGTGGAAGAAACTGTTGAAGCAGTGGGCTCAGTCCTTTTAGTCCCACTCATATGGTGTTGGTAGAGAAAGAGACAGAAGCGTAAGACACACCAGTCTGGGATCTCATTTCATTTGCAGCTCCAGGCTGGGGAATGCCAAATGGGTTGCAACAAGGGCAGGTTTCTAGCAGCAGCAGTCAGCATGTGACTGGTTTTGGGGCTGACATCTCCTTAACTGCTCTGTAGGTTCCACTTTCTGTACAGTTATGAAGCTATCTATAGGTGAGAGAGTGTGAATTTACTGCTGCACCATTACCATTTATTTTTTGGATGTGTCTTCGTATAATTTTCTATGCCAAAAAACCACTCGCCTCACCCTATCTAGGAATGTTTTATGTTAAAAGCAGCCAATTCTTCCTCTGCTTACAGTTATATTTTCTAGAAGAGTTCATTTAGTATGCCATGAACACCTCTAAGCTGATGAAAATGGTGTCTCTTTCATTGCCTGGTTTGTAAATGCCACGGCAGGTCTGGTACCCGTTCCCTGAGTAGACTGCACAGGAAAAGCTCAGCACAATTTGCATCACAAGGTCAGTGTCACCTTGTTCTTCCCCTACAATCTCACTACTCTAATGCTGATGAGATGCGTAGCACAGAGTCTAGGACTGTTGGTCACTACAGGCAGGGTCTCAAAGAAAGGGATGGAAGGTGCCGGGGAATTGCTGGCTCTCGTCAAGAGGGCAGAAGTAAAATGTGGTGATGACCATCTCAAGGCCAAGGCAGACCGAGGGGAAGGAGATAATGCTAAGTGCCAGTTTTTCAATTTTCCTAGCTGCAGGAAATTTGGGAATAGCAGTGCTAATAGAGATGGTTTAGCCTTCTGTTTATTTGAATGCTGTGCTGTTCTCAACAGCTGCTTTCCCAAAAGTAGCTTATTTCACCTCCACTGAGCTGCAGTGTATTTGTTTGGCTTTTGGAAAGGACTGGGACACGGTTTCTCTTTTGAGACGGGTCCATTTTTTTGTTGGCTAAGTGTTGCCAAGTCTCTATGCTAGTGTCCTGTCAGATGAGCACGAGAGCATCCTTCAGAAATCGTGCTGGCATTTCTGGCAGTGAAAACTGTGCTGGATCCAAGCGGCTCTTCTGGCAGTGCTAGCAGAGGGCGACATGTGGCTGGCAGCACAGCACAGCCCTGCGGTGAGCGATCAGTACAGAGATGTGCTCATTACTGCCTAACTTGGAGATGATTTTACTCTCTTATGCTTCTCTGTTTTGTACCACCAGATGAGAACACAGCTTCTCAAAGGGGAGTGTGGATATTAGTTCCACACGTTTGTGCCCCTGAGTCCCCTAGCAAGCAGCTAGTTGAAAGCTGTGTGTGCTGAGCAGGAGGTCTGTCACTGCTGGCAGGACAGGGACAGGGAGAGGTGTAACCTCCTTTCTCTCAATGAAGGCTGTAATTTGGGTCTTACTCCCTGTCAGCTGCCAGTTTTTATTAGGCCTAGAGGCATTCACTTAGAGACCTTTTCCTCTGCCAGTTTTTTTTTTTAAACCAGCTAACAGGTTCAGAAATGAGGTGGAAGTAGTATTAACAGCACATGAATAGGCAGATGACACAACTGTATATGTTTCATTTCCTGTGGGAAACCAGACACAGTTTTCCATCAGAAACTTGCACTTTTGAAACATTTAATGGGAAGTCATTCGAAGCAAACTTCTGTAAATTGCAGAAACTTCAATGCAATGCCTTAGTCTTTGTGCATAGTTAAGTGGTGTGTGAATAATACATATACCGAACAAACCCTGTATCTTAAGTGACTCACATTTTTCTAAATTTAGCATTACCTCTGTGTTGGCATTCCCCATCTGTGAAATGGGAATAGCACTACCTCTTACCTTCTGTCAGCACTGTAGATTTACCTACACAAAAATCCTGTAAGAAGTGCTACTGAAAAGCTGATAAGAAAGCATGTTCAATCTAGGATTTACCTATGATGCTCGAAGAAGGGTCAAATGCCAGGTAATAAAACAAAGACTGCATGTCATCCAAACTGAACGCTGCTGGCTGTGCATGGAACGAGGCTGGAGTCCTGTGGAAAACCAGTGTGTTGTCACATAACTAAAGGCACTGACACAATGCACTCATACAAGATGATTTAACTAAGGTTGCATAAATAACATTGATTCTGGCATTTCCCAACACCTGAATGCCTGGCTTTTTTACTTTAATAGCACTCCTGCAAGGTCCTTTAAATGTATGTCTGTATAGCAACTAACTTTTTCTTGCCCTACCAAAGTGCCTCTCTATACAAGAAATATGGGGCATCCTCTGGATAAGGCAGAAGGTCAGCAGAAATGATCTGATTTTGGTTATCATTTCCATCTCTCTCTTTCATTTTGCTTGTATGTTTTTTCCCTTGTGCCAGAAGTTAATATATGCTCTGCAATAGAATTTTTCCACTTTTACAGGAACTGACCCTTTCCACTGTCAATTTAAAAGGATATATTTGTCCTGTGTCAGCATCACACTGAGAGCTCTAGCTTTAGATCATGTGATCTAATCAGGCAAAAACTTTTAAATCCAGATGATCAATAGGAGACAAAAACAGAATTTAACTCACCTGTGAAATATCTACCTGACCATAAAACTGTTTCAAATCCAAAATTTCACTGGAATGTCATGCAAAAATCTCTGCAAAAGTACCAGGAACACCACCTGTCTCCTGCTTCTTTATAATCAACACACTGGAAGCAAAAGCTGTGAGCAGTTCTTTTGCATTTCATAGTTGGAAGTGGTTTGACACTGCATTGATATGATAAAAATATCTGAGAAACTGCGTGCCGCAGATATACAGCTGCTCTGTCTATTTTTTTTTAACTACACAGATCATGGATTTCAGGAATGAATAACTCAGTATCCCACCTGGCTTCTTTTATGTCAACAGTTTGCTCAAATTGCCAGACAACATTTCCAAAATGCAGTGAAAGAATCAGTCTTTGGTAACATTCTCCTAACTGACTTTGACAAATGGCGTGTCATCCTGAAAACATATACTTGACAATTCGTTTGTGTATCTGGAGTGCTACCAAATATGTGTGCTCTTCCATGAGAGTTTAGATGTCCCTGGGGCTAGCAAGCCTCATCAACTTTTTAAACCTGAGTTTTGGAGATCAGTTTGCCATGAGAGGAACGATAAATAACGTACAGGTCTGACACAGGAAGGAGTTCTTGTGTTCTTGTTCCCACTTGACGTGCTCCTGACATGTGATGAGGATATGTTGGGAGCACAGGATTTCTTGCAAATCAATTAACTCACCTGTGATTGAGGCCTGGATGCATTAGGGAGGAGAAAATTTCCATCAGTATATATGCCTGTAAAATCCTGGAAGAAAGTTTTCTACAGAGATTGGCTAGAACATGCTGGGTAAAACTTTTCTTACTGATGCAATAGTCATTTTTTCTGCAGTGCTAAATGCCAGTGTAGTGGTGTTCTTTGTTTACAGACCTCATACTTTATATCGTATGGTACAAAAACTGACACTGGATCACTGACACCTTCTGGAAACAGGAACACTTAATGACTTCCAGGCTGTCTTGGAAACTCTATTTTGGTTTGTCAGTTTGCAATACGTGCCTTTCATGTCAGTGGTAACTTCTGAAACATTGGAGAATAACCATTACCTGCCAAAAGGACAGAACTCTTTCATTAAGGACTTCGTAGTCCTTAACCATGTGCTCAGAAAATAACCTTTCAATCATTACCCTGCACTGCTGAGCTATAGCAGAACAAATACACAAGTTTTGAGATTTTATCCTTTTAGTGCCCACTGCCCTCTCTTATTTGGCTTCATCTTCTGAAGGGCACAAAGATGAGGAAAAAGGTTAAAACCTACAATGGTTTTCTGTGTTCATTTCTTTGACTGAGCAAGAAGGCTGATCTTTGAGCTGTGATGTCAGTTATATGTGGTAGGTAAGAGGAGTAGGTGGTAGGAATCTCACATGAAGAAAAATATTCCAAGTAAAGATTCAGTATAGCTGCTCTGTTCAGATCCAAAGAATGCATCTGTCTCGTGTGGGCTGTTGTTTATTCAGACTGGGCTGAAACAGGCCTCTTCTGCTGCTTTGCTTACTCCTTTCCTTAATTTCATGCACAAGTCTCTTTATTCCAGTCTGAATGATTACATGCTCCGAGACGCTGGAGTATTCCAAGCTGTGCATTGTGTCATGCACAGTGCAATGCATAGAGAAGTAAATGATGACATAAGGAGAAAAAACAGTAGGAAATGAGGTAGTTCAGAGAAGACTTTCAAGTGTGGCTGCTGACTCTGTGGTACTCCAATTCAGGTACTTCGAAAGCACAGACCATCTAATCTCCAAAAACTGTCTTTCGGTGCTGTCTCTAAGTTGGTGTCTAGAATTGAACTCTGAAAAGTCACTGTGCTCTTCTGTTTTTTAGCTAGGACTTTTATCTTAAACAGAGAGACTAGAAAGGATACTAGGAAAATCTAAAAAGGGGAATATGGCAAAGGCTGAAAACGTTTATTCATAAGAACTTTCCAAAATTCATCACTGCCTACACACCTGAAAATATGACTGCTGTTTTGCCCTTGAAACAACAGATAGGCTAAGTTATTAACTAAAGCTTTTATTAATGGGGGAAAGACAGAATGTAGACACCTTAAGAGCCTTCTGTTCTCATTACTGAAGTAGTATGTCCTCTGTTTTTGTAATCTTTGTTAGAGTAAAAGGTGCAGCTCCTTGATAAGAAGCAATATCTAGTTAAAGATGCACCATCACTTCTGCCTTTCCAGGGAATTGCTTCAAATGAAGAGACAGTGTCTATCAGCTCCCCGTGAAGAAAGGTCAGGCCATCAGCCACCTTGCTTGTCTTATGGCAGCCAAATGAATCACGAACAGATTGCTGCTGCCTCACAAGTTCTTCAAACATTTTGCAGCTTCTCTCACCAATTAGGAGTCTGTAGAGGTCCCCTAAACTGCTGATTCCTCTTCACATTGGGCTGTATGCTATGATAGCTACTTTTTCCTCTCTGATGATTCTCTGTCCATATATCTGGTATGCTTCCTTCTTACATGCACAGAAGAAATACTTTGGGAATTAAATTATCCGTCAGAATCCTGGGATGTGCTCATGACCAGTGTTTTGATTAAACTGTCTTTCTACTTCCTTGGCCGTCAGGCTACTAGATGTGTGTCAAATCAACTCAGACAGTGGTTTGCACAGTCATGTGAAACCGTGAAGCCTATGGGCTCTTGGGCAGAATATGCAAGCTATGGCAGCTTTGTTTCCAGCCGTGCGTGCATCATACTACCTGACTTGTGGGTTGGTTCTGGTTCTTGTGATGAACTGTTAGACACTCACCATGAAGATTTCTTATCTGGGAGTCTGGATTAATTAGTTGTGCTGTGCGAGTGGGACTGTAACATAAAATATTGGTTGCTTATTTAAAAAATGAAGCATGCTTTCCAGGATGGTGTGTTTAAGTTCACTGTGAATTAAGAGTGACAGAACACCAAAGATGAAGATGACATTTTGAGGAAAGAAATCAAAACTGACAGCCTCCAAAAATGGATTAAAGGGCTAGGTGACTTGTTGCAGTGCCAAGGAGCAATGATAGGTGATCATGTTCACTGATGGAAGTTGAGTAATGGAAGTAGTCAACAGAGGAAGTGATAGAAGGCAATAACCAAGGTGAATAGGAAAGTGTTTCTAATTCATCTCAGCTTTTTTCATTTTTAACAAGCAAACAGCCAAAAAAAGCCCACCCATTCCTAAACAGCAATAGCTATGAGGCTGTATTTCTAAAGAAACCTAGCAGTATATTGAAGCTTTCTCTATATTTTGGAAAGGTTAATTTGTACAGTGTTCCTGTGAACCGGAATGAGTTTTATCTCCATGTTATATATGGGAACTAAGGCACAGAGGGGTGAGAACATGAGGTGATTTGTTTAAGGTCACATGGAGTATGACTCTCCCTAGCTTGGGCATGGTCCTTAGTTAATGTGTCTAAATGAATCATTAGTGCTGATTTCTGCTCTACCACCTTCCAGGCAGGAGAGCAAGCTCCAGCTGTGTGGCACCACAGCAAGCAGAGCTGATTGTCAGTCTCAGAAACGCACACCCAGGGTGCTTTTTTTCACTGCTAGTGATCATCATGGGTTGTTGCCTGCATTATAGCAAATACTAGGGATTTAAATATCAGTTTAAATTGCACTGTGGAAAATTTTGTATGAACACAGTAAAAGTTGACTGTGTGTTCTAAAGGTCTCACACATATGGCCTGAAAAGAGAAGCAATGTCTTCATCCTACAAAGAGGGTGTACGGTACAATACCATTAACTGGCATCTTTTCTTGGATGTAGATTTTCACACTGACTGCCGAGCAGTTAGGATTCACCTATTCAATTAGTGGTGTATCCGTATGTGATAGACAGAGCTCTCTATAAATACAGGAAAGTGAGGTCTGTATGCCCCGTTAGTGTAATTGCTACATGGGACATAGCACCAGGAACTAATTGCATCTTCTGAAGAGTTTTCCTCGGGATACCAACAACTAGAGGAATACCAATCAATGCACGGGGTGACAGAGGCATTAATCACAGTCGTTGCTGCTTCTGTATTGTCTAAAGACTTGTCTATTTGAGATAAATTATGCACAAAGAGAGGAGACTGTTACTGTCCTTCATGATATATGAAGTAGAAAAAAGACTCCAGCCAACTCCCAAAGTTTGAAAACTATTTTGTATTTGAACAATTCCTCTATTAAAAACTAGTAGAATCTAAATAATGTAGAATCTTGTTACTGTTCTATTTGAATCAGTTTGTCTTTTGCTTGTATTTGTTTGCTCAACCATAGCACTCAGTGCTAGCCATTGATTGCACAGGCATAAGTGATGGTGTTTCTTTATGTACTTAAGTAATTTATTGAAACTTTCACCTTAATTTTTCTTAAAAAACTGAAAAGAATTAGATGCCCAGTTCCATTTGAAATTCAGTGCATAATGGACATCAGTTCACTTAGGCTTCTTTGAAAATCCCATTTGCTCTGTCTTGTAACAATTATCAAATGTCTATCTTCCAGCTAATAAATAAAGCTAGGCAACAAAGGCATTCTTTGACACAAAGGAAATAGCATATTTCCACACAAATGTGGGGAAATTGTGCAGGTGGAACTGATAGTAAACAATTAGAAAGGCCAAAATATGGGTATCTTTTGATATTCCTTGTCCTACCTTTCGTACATACTCGAGAGATGTTTGCATATGCAATGCAATGTTGCTGTGTACATTTAATAGTAAGGGTGTGCTGAGGTTTAATGTCTGTAATTCAGTGGTGTGTACAGGGCTTGGCAAAATATTTGTGGATCTGATTTTACACTTAGTGTAAGAAATCAAGGTCCTAGTCATAATTTGTCAAAGAGAAGGAGGATTTGGTGGCCACACCTAGGAAAAGCCCGAAAACAGGAAAGAATCATGAAAATGCAAAAAAACTTGAATCACTTGGCATTATTTTGGACATTAGGTGGCAACGATGTGTGGTTTCTTCCCTCTGTCCCCAAAAGCCTGTGCTCCTTTAGAATGCAGATGGTTATTGAAAGTTGCAGCAGAGCTTAGGTCAGAGCATGTCAGGGAGAGATAATGATTTATGGGAGTGCAGCAAATCCTTCACACAAAAATAGGAGAGATGGGAAAGAGCTGTAAAAAGAAAAAGGAATGTTTTGAATAGGTGCTTAATAGGTTCTGCCTTATCTTTGTCAAGAAGGTCAAACGAGAAACACACCCCCATCTCCTCACCTTACCATTTTCTCCTTTTCTTCCCATGTATTCTCTTAAAGTGACTGATCCATGCTACAGAAAAAGAGATATTGTGATATAACTGACATGGAAATAAGTTTTTAAAAGGGAGATTAAGAAATAAATGGTGTCATTTATGCACTTAGATTCCTTGGTTTCTTTTTCTCAGTTGTAGATACAAAAAGTGTATAATATGTGTTAGCAAAAACCAGTTCCACTCTTAATTTGTTTATAATCCTTTCAGATGGACTAATGTATTTAGATAAGTAGAGGTCATAAGACTGTAAGGTTTTTCTCTCTAAATCTGCTAATCTTCTCTGTGAGTGGTCACAGCTCACAGGTCACAGAGAAGCAGGTACAATTGCAGAGGATCAGCTCAATGGTTTTATGCTGAAGACAACTGAGCAAAAAATTTCCAGGTTTTGATATCGTCTCTGCCTCTTTCAGTCCTGCATTCAGCAGCTTCCCAGGATAATGTGTTGGGAAACTTCCTGAGTTTTGTGTTTTCTCAATGTTTATATTGAGAAAACACACACAAAAAAACTATTTTTCCTCAATTGTTGTATTTAAATCATATTGATAAAGTAATCAACTCGATATTTGTGCTTATTAGTGATGAATTAGGATAAGATATCCCATGTGACTTCTTGCAGCTTGGATCCTGGAGTGCCTCATTCCTGCATAAAAAAAAAAGTTAAATTTGACTTTGATATAGAGATAGTGATCTTTTCAACAGAGAATTAGTGATTGTAGAAGAGGGGAAGCAAGCTCTGCATTCTTCAGTAATTCATCTAATACGTTTGGAAAAAAATAAAGGAAAACTGGACCTGATACACGTTACTTTTGAGGCACATGTTTAGAAAAAAAGTGCTGCAGCCTAAATCCTGCTTCTGTATTTGTAGCTCAGCCCTTCAGTCTTTTGTCTTAAGGGCATGGTCGTGTTTGTGCAATGGAAGGTTAATTAATAACCATTGACATAGTTGCTCTCTGTAGGGTGCAATGGGCTACCGTGTCATTATTTCGGTTTATGTGTTTATAACTACCTTGTGCCTCCTGTCTATAATGCAGTAAACATACCTACGGTACTGAGAGATGCTCAAACACGAGGGGAGGTGAACAGTCCAAGGTCTCAGATGGGTAGGTTTGTTTCTGTAGTTTCTCTGCATAATTTTTTGAATATGCAAAAGGATTTTTTTTCTTCATGAAATGGCCTTCCCAACTAGCCGTAAGATGGGATTGTCTTTCAAATGGACTCATTCTTTCTCATGAAGGAGGATGTGTGTTTTCAACAAATGTAAGCAAGAGGTCACAGAAGAGGATCACCAATAGCAAGGAGTTTCAGCTATTAGTTTTTATGGTTCAGGCTAATGTCAGAACCACAGACCACCATTAACTTTCACTCTGTAATGGAGCATAATACTAGCCAGGAATGGGATGCTTGGTTAGCATATGTCAGAGTAATTACAGAATTCATATGAAAAGTACAGCTCTTAATTAGCTGTACAGTCTAAAGGAAATGAATGACAAACTATTTGTATAATTCATGACCTGTCTCTGTTAATTTGATGCTGTCATGCATGAAGTTCAACTCCCCTGTTTCCTACCAGTCATTGAAAAAGTGTTTATACTGATGTGTCTCTGAAAGCACAGAGATACGAAGGATGAGGATCTTGTAGACTGTGACATAGAATAAGATAAGCAAAACGTTCTTAAACTATTTTGCAATGTCTCTCTTATTTTAAATCATAAGCAAAAGAGATACTGGTTGCATAAGCAATTGCCCTCAAGATGTTATCAGATTAGATATGATTAGAATGGAGTTGGTCTTTAAGTCAGTCTTCCTGTGGAAGTGCAATCTGATGTAACAGTTATTCCCATTAACCATCCCATGCTGCTGAAGGAGACAGATGTCTTTGCAGAAGACTAAGAGCATTGTCTTTCTGAACTAAGGTGAATCACTTTAACCTACCTGGCTTTAAAAAGACCACAGAATTTTGCTGGAATCTTCTCAGTGATGTGAACAAACATTGCATTCCGCTCTGAAATAATGAACAGTCTCGCTATGTTCATGTTATCCTTTCAACCAAGATAGGGAAGTAGTAAGTTTGGGTTGAAGTTATTTAGTTGCTGATGAGATGCTTTTTATACAATTTTGGTAAGTGTAAAAAGGAAAACTTGTCACTGCTTATGACTGCAAAGAAGACTGTGAGAAAGTATTGATGGGAGAGAGCTTTATGAGGACTATTTTCTTCTCTGTTTTATTTTGAGGCTCCTCAGTCTTTTAGACTAGTGCCTTGTGAATCCCTCTACCCCACTCATCTCCTGACATAATACTGTTTCCATCCTTATCCCAACATCAGCTCCCATATAGATTGAGAAACAATTTAAGTTTCTAGGAGTGCTAATTGTCCCATTTTTATTTTTATAGGGAAAATTTTAAATAAAAAAAACCCACATCATTTTGCTATGAGATAATGAGGTAAAACTTATTATCCATCTGTTGTACACAGATTTTAGGTAGCAGATCTTTTTTATGGTAACACTACAGAGGCCCTTGAAAACTGCAGGATTGGCTTGGTTTAATGTAGCTTCCCATGATCCTCCTGCAGCCTTTAGCTTCAGCTTTCCTATGGTGATCTTCCAAAGGCAATGAGAGTAATTGCATCTATCTCTTGGCACATTATGAAACTCTAGTAAATGCTCTCACTTCTTTGGTCTGGCATGTTTCTCCAAGGTATACGGCACACATACATACGTGGACATGGATGAGGAAGGGCCCCGAAGGGGAGAGAAGCTGCCAGCTCATGGAGATGTAGCTGTACCTTTATGCTGCTGTTTCTCTTCCACCACCCCGGCCCCCCTCCAGTTCCACCTCTGCCATTGAAGGCAGTCTGAAATGCAGATACGTTTATGTTACCCTTTGATCTAATTTCATCTCGGTAATTTCTCATCATGTTATGAACCACTCAGAGTGAATAAACCAGTAATTAGACATTATGACTGGAGTTAGGTGTAATTAGCTATTTAAAAGAGAGCTAATAATGCTGTTAATGGAATTTCTCATTTTGGGGAGGGATGGTGTTATAATAAATCTATAAGAAGCTCCCATTAATGCATAGAATTAGCACTCTACTGATTTTGTGTGTTTTGTTCTGTAATTCTTCAGGTAAAAGATGCTCAATTTTACTGAGAGATTAGCTCTAACTTTAGTTTATGGGAAACTGTTTCTTGTTAAGTTAATGATAATATATTTCTTCTGAGCTGTGCTGCTCACACTGCAACTGCAGCTTTCTTCTAGAGTGGGTTTTTTTGATTGATCATTTTGTGCAGGTTAGGAAAATGTCTGATTACATGGCCTGGGTCCCATAGGAAGAGATATTTGTATATTATATATGAAACCTGCCTTAGAGAATGTTTTTACATCATGTATCTTGAGCCAGCCTGAAACATACTGAACAAACAAAGAGCGACCAACTTAGCTGAAAACCCATTTTGCATAATATGACTCTCCCTGGCTGTCTTCCTCACTCTCCTTGAAGCAAATTAATTGAAAGTGTTGCCTAGTGATGGGTACTGCTTCTTCTAGCTGTACCTGAAAAAGCCTGGACTGTTACTGCTTTTTTCATTTTCTATTTTGCTTCACACTATGCTCCTAAATTTCACTTGGCAGTAAGTGATCCTGCCTATTTTAAAAATTCTGTCTATAATTCAGTCCATTTATGTATGAAATGGATGTGAGTAGATATATTTAACTCCCAAAGCGCCATAATTTAATTCAGGAGATTAGCCTTTGAGGGTCACTTTTACCATGTATGAATGTGAACAAAAAATAAAAAACCCTGCCTTCCAAATTATTATTAGAGAATTGTTTTGGAATGCTTTCAGTAACTATTTGAAAAGATCTTGGAACCTCTTAGTCAAAATGCTGAAAACATGTTTAGGATCTGATGCGTGTGGAGGTGAGAAGGTTAGTCAAAAGCTTCTGTTAAAAAGGGGTGTGGAGAATGTGGGGTACAATTATAGGATATTCCAGGTTAGGAGGCACCTCAGGAGGTGTCTAGTCTAACCTCCTGCTCCAAACATTGTCAGCTGTAAGGTCAGACGAGGTTATTCAGGGTTTTATGTAGTCTGATCTTGAAAACCTCCAAGGGTAGAGACCACACTTCCTCTCTGAGCAACTTGTTCTATTGCTTGAATGTCCTGCTCATGAAAAAGCTTTTATTTCTATCCTGTTTGAACCTGTCTTGTTTCAATTTATGTCCATTATTTCTTGTCCTCCTACCATGCAATACCGTGAAGAGCCTGGATATGTCTTTTCGATGAGCTTCTTGTAGGTATCAGGTGGTTGATATTGGGTCCCTTTAAGCACAAGATGCTAGTGACCAGGATGGTGATTACTGCTCATGCTGGCTCCTCCAAACAAGAAAAAAAATATATATAAAAAAAAAAGGAAAACCTTAACAGAGGGTTAAGAGAGAAATGTGCCCACAGAGGCTCATGACTGTTCTTGAATAGTATTCAAAGATTTATCAAACTCTGTAAGTTTTGTTAAAACAATAGCTTAAAAATAGCAGCACTGGAGGAAAGGAAAATGCTGGTAGCAAGCTTGGAAAGATCAATTTTCTGTGAGAGTGTTTCCTATCATAAAGAGCTAACAAGCTTCCTAAGGACTTGATAGAAACAAATGATCCAACAGTAGGATCTGAGGGGCTGGGACCATATTTTATTTGGTTTAATGGGAGTGAGGGCTTGAACTACTGTGATACAAATTATAGTATTAGTAAAATCATTACTCCTTAAAGTAAATTCTACTGTGAGTTTGACAAGGACAGGGTGAATAACTTCCTGAAAACAAAGCAAGGATCAGCTCAAGCTACAAATCTTCGTTGGCATTTTTTTTTGTTTTTCTGACATGCAATCTCTGCCATTAGTCTTCTCAAGTTCTTTCAGATACTGTTTGCCAGATCTGGTTGTGGGCCTCATTTGCAGGCTTGCACCGTCCAGCTTCTTAAATATAGCAATGTAGACAAAAGGGAAGAAAAATGGAATTTCCCTCAGCCAAAACTTAAGGGTACGTCTGGGCAGGTCAGTGTTGGGAGGGTTCTGCTTTTGCTTGACTGGCGAGTCTCTGTCTCTCCCTTTTAGTGCCTGCTGTGGATGGAGGAATCTCTGCTGACCACAACATTGGATAAAAGGTGGGAGACTGAATGGGAGAGCAAAGTCCATCCTATCCCCTGGGCACCAAGTGCGCACAGATGATCCAGACTCTCTAAAAGGAGTACAGCAGGGCTTCTGTATGGTGAGTTGTCCACCTTTCACTGTCCTCCTGGTCAGTTTTGAGGACTCCATTCTGGGTGCACGAGTGGGAACACGGCAAGCTGGGGAGTATAAGCTGTCAGTTTGTAAGAAATGTTATTACATGTTGCAATATGAATCACCAGCTCTTATTCTAATTTACTGTGAATATTAAGTCAAAATAACATAAAGTACCCCAAGGACAGAGAGAAAGAGATTTTGGACAGCTGCATATGCATGAAAACTTCTCACAGCCATCCTGAGCCTGGCACCGGCAGCGTGCACACCTCAGACATTTGATTCGCTCTGACTGCAGACCCTGGAATCAAAGTCAGTGTAGCCACTTTCATGTCTCTGGAGGCTTTTTCTGCATTCAACTGCTTCTGATCTTTTAAAAAAACCCGTGTCAATAGTAGAATGATAGAAGGGATGTTGCGCTGCTCCAGTCTCATCATGAAAACAAATGCTAATTACTTCTACATGAAGTAGAAGGACATCGTGAGTATTTAAAAATCAATCACTAAAGGCAGGGATGTGTTTTCAAGATTACAATCAGATGGATTGGTTGTAGAAGGTTGAGAGGTTTTTTTTCTTCTAGAAAATACCACAGGGTTTTTAATTTGGGTTAATTGGGGAACAAGATTTTTCTTTCCATTACATTAATGGTTTATTTCACATAGCATTCCATTTAGTTTCGCAGAGAAGAAAGCTCTCTTGTGGCTCTCAGTAGTTTAGTCCCAGAAGAAAGGATAAAAGGGTGGCTTGTTTCTGTCCCACTTTAAAAATATGTGCTTGTTACAGATGTTACTTAACCTGTGAAGTCTTACCTGTAATACAGCTACCTCAGGCTCTGTTAGTGTGTGTTGTTTTTCCTGGAGCCCATAGGGAAGGAGGTTTCTTTCTTTCTTATCCTCCGTGCTCTGAAGGCAACAGCTGATCTGTCTTTGTGGGTCTTCTTCTCTACTAATTCTTCCTCAAGGATTCACGGCTGGAGAGGTTACTCCACAAAGCAACTAGCAACAGGCAGGAGAGACAAATTTGTCCTGAAGCTTCTTCAAGAGAATCCCTGCTCCTTATCTGAGGTATTTGAATGACAGCTATTGCTAGTCAGAAGTCTCTGGCATAAAAGAGAATTAACCAAAACTACATGCTTCATCACAGTAGATGACTCTGAAGTGGGAGTTGAGAAACTTGGCTGCTGGGAAATTACTGCAACTTCAGATTCCCCAGCTCACCAAAACCAGGGTTTTGGGCAGGGATTCCAAAGCTATTACAGAGGGACACAGGCTTTTTAAGATTAAAGACATGACATGCAACGCAAATGTTTTTTGGCTTTAAAACTAAATTCAACTTTTAATGAAAATGTGAGGACAATAGATGGTAGGGGAGGGAGTTGAGCCAAGTTTTGTAAAAAAAACATAGAGTTGGGAGTATTTTAGAACAAAGCAAAAATAGCTGGGTCCTGTGCAAAAGTTATTAAATAACTTAATCATACATAGAGATGGGATTTAGTTTCAAGTGAAAGCTACATCGAACCCAAACTCATAGTCTCTTTAAAACATAAGCACTGAACATTAACCAGAAAATGACTGAGCCTCTTCTATTTATGTTTTTAAAAAATCAATTTAAATACCATCTGTCTGATTTTGTGGAGCAGTGAAGAGGAACCAGTACAAAATCACAAGTCAGTGCTTTGTACACCTTCCAAACAACCTATAGCTCCAGATAACAGATAGTGCCATATTCCCCTCCATATAAAGTGGTGTATTTTTCCAGGAGAGCTGCCCACCAGCTCCTTTGCCCTCTGTCCAGGGACACACTGTTGTGAAGCTTGGCACAGACTGCTGAACGAGGCACGTCTGCAGCCCCCCTCCTGTACCATCGAGGGAGCAGTGAAGATCTGTGGTTGGCCCACCCTGTTGGGAATGGCAAGTGCTGCTGTGCTTACAGGGGACACAAGGCAGCCCCGTGCCACGTGTTTGGCCCAGGGCTGCTGGCTGCAGCTATCTCAGTGAGTGAGTTCCTCAGGCAGGTGCTTGCTGCAGGATTTATTTGTTGACAGTGGGAGTGGCTAGAGAAGGCAAATATCTCACACCCTCCTCTTCAGTTGTTTTGTGATCTCCCTTTAATTATTCCCTGGCTGGTTCATTCACCAGCAGAATGAATCGCTTCTTCCACCGTCTCTGCTGTCTTGGGGAGAGCAGCAGCTGGATAATATGCAGGGATGCACTTGAGGGCAAGTCCAATACCTGCTTTTCAGGTATTCCAAATAATAGAATCTCTACAGATTCTTGAGGGGAATAGACACAGTGAAGGTGGTAGAGCTGTTTCATTTTAGAATTCATCCTAGACTTTCATACATTAACTTGTCCATATTGCTTTGTGCTTCATAGTAAATAACTGTTTGTTCTTTTTGATGTTTACTTTCAATTAGATAAAGCCTTTTATCCCCATCAATCCTACTTTACTGCTCAAAAATAAATTTCCTTAAGGCCCTGGTAATTTTTTTTTCTCTTTCCTGAACTGCTTATAGTCTTTCAGCACCTCTGTGGTAATGAATAATAGTAATGATAATGATGATAATGAAAGTGAGTGCTTACAGCAGGCTGGAGAGAGAGGGAAGCGATGTGATTGAAACCTCACTCTGTAGTCCTAAATTCTTTCCATATTTTCTAATATTTGTGTAACTGAATGCTGTATCTAATTTGTTGTCTTTTTATGCTTTTGCACTTCTTTCATTGGTATAGCTTTCCCTGCATCTCTTACATTGAGTTTTACATTTGATGTGGTTTCCTAGATGATGAACTGTGTTTTTTTCAACTTCACTCAACCTCCTTCCTGTGTTCCCAACCATATCAACCATGTTTCTTTAGTGTACTCTTGTAATCGGCTTTTATTTCAGTTTCCATGTTAGGATAATCTGCCAACTAGTAAAACAACTTATAGGTGGTACTTTTTTCTACTGCAACAATACTTTTCATGCACCGTGGTGAGGCATTTTGTTCCCTAGGGGATGGTGCTGCCACCAATCTCATCAAGGTTCCCTGCTGAATCCATCCCATCCAAACTGAGCCTGGGAAGATGAAGTCTTTCTCCTTATAAGTTGCTCAAAACCGTCTATGTCTACAATTTTCTCATAGTAAGAACAACAGCAGTGACAACAGACTAAATACGAGTCTCTGCAAAGACTCGTATTTAACACCTCCTTCATCTCCCAGGTTTTCCAGTTTTTGTCTGCTTGCCTCTGTGCTGCCCTTTCCTTCAGCCTCAGCTTCTTTTGCTGTCATTTCATCAGGTTGGGAAAGAGAGAAACAGTTATTAAAACTGGAATGATGTAGTTAAGCATGTTTCAAGACATCACACTGCAACTGCAACAGCCATTCAAGCTTTTCTTTCTAATTAGCGTAAGTAATTAATAGCTACCCAAGAGCAAGTTTCAGATTAATTAATTCCCACCAAAGTTGTCTTCCAAAATACTCCTTTGACCAAATGCTCAAGGTAACTCATTATAGTTTGAAAGTAAGGTAGAATAGTGTTATTAGCTACAAAAATAGCAATAGGTTAGTAACTTTGCTGAACTTTCTTCTGCTTTTTTCACGTGCTTTTTGGTGTTGTTCAGGGAAAGGAGAAAAATTAAACTTTTGCACTGAATAAGGATGTATTGATTTCTATTTCTTACATTATCCTGCTGAATAATTCAAAATGGTATAGTCATGTCTTTATTAAAACCTTAATATAGGAAGGAAAAATAACAGAGTTCTCTTACTTTGGCCATTCAAGTGGACAAACCCTAGGTTATTAGCTATCTGTTAAATTATTTACACAAATGTGGACAGCAAAGAAATGAAAGTAGACCTGAGAGGTCTTTGCCGTTGACCTCATTAGGACACGACTGATTTTATCAGAAGTATGATGTATTCTGCAGTAACTGATCTGCCACATTGACAGTGCTAGATAATATTTGCTGCTTAGGGCATTGAAGAAACTTAGTGATAAAGTACTAAATTTACTATTCCCAAATACAGCTGTTCTTCCAATTCACTCTCTCCCTGGAATGTGAGCCCAGGTTATTTTCCTACCTTGCAACGCAGGGATTTTATGTATATTTTATTTCAAGGATGCCAGTTTTTCTTCTTTGAGTCTTGAAACTTGAATTAATTATAGATAATCTTAAACAGGAGGCCTGTGCAGTGATACTAGCTAGTAAATAGTTGCTTAGGAATGGCTAGATTAACATGGCAGTCTTTGAATTTACCATGTCGTTAAAGCTGTACTAATGATAAATGCTTGAAAACTTTTTTCCCAGTGATTTTGTTTTAGACGTTCAATGTTCACCCTGTCTATCAAACAAGATAGATGAGTACAGTTCCAAATCCTCTGTGAGGATTACATCACCACAAATGATGATGCTTTGGGGAGACTGTGTCTGCCCTTATCCCCTAAAATCTATCTTGGGAGGATTTTCGTAATCTCTCTGAAATCCTGGATTTCCAGAACTCTTCATAGAACTCAATAAAACCTCTCCTTGTCAAGAGCTATGCAGACAGGCAGTCACGTTGCTCCACTGCAATATGGCTTGATGCTGTTAATAGTTTCTCTACAGTTCCTTACATCATCATGCATTTTTTAGAAGTCTTTTTAAAGACAGAGTGATCACATGAAATAAGTACGTAGAAAATCTACTTTGAAGAGTCTGGAGTCTAGTTTTCAGGTTATGGAGATGGCATTAGACATTTTGTCTGTTTAAAAATACAGGAAGAAAAAAGTGTGTAGGCAGAAGTAAAATCTTTTAATAGATCAGGTGATGAAGTGGGCAAAATGAGTCTTATGTACCCAGGAACTTGTCTGGAGAAGGGGTGTTAAGACAAACTTGTGTAACTAGAAGTTTTTTCTAATTTGTCCAAACAAATCAGCTGGTCTAATATAGCTACTTTCAAACTCTGCTCTTTGTTTAGAGGAGAATTGAATAGCTTATATTCAGCTGAATATCTGCAGTTCCTTTGGGATGATCAAGGCTTTATGTAAAAATCTAATTATTATGTTAATCACTATTCAAATGGCAAGGAGTAAACTACAGAGCTCCAGTTGCAAGGTAACAATAGGAAGATATCAATCGTTAGATTTGGTTCTGAAATACATGAATTTTCATGGTTTGTTGAAAGCAAACCATCTCTCTGGGGGGAAAAGAATTGCCTTGAAAATCAATGAAGTCATTGCAGTTGTAATTTAGTGTTTTGATAAAACTGAAAATCAGCCAGTTAAAATTCTTGTCAATAATTAATAAGAAATGTGAAAGATTGTATGTGCAATTTTCTGCATGACTATTGGTATATATGTATATATATATACATATAAATTTTTCTTTTGCTGTAGTCACAGAGAAATAGGAAACATTATTAGCAATGGAAAAGACAGCTCAGAATCAAAAGATGATTAAAAATGCTTCTTTTCTTGATAGTGCCATTGTGTTAGGGTAGGAATTGAAGAGAGAGAGCCTTCAGAGACTGCATCGTCATGACACTGCAGCAGACAGGCAGTAACAAGTCTAAAAATAACAACGTATGGGGGAAGTCATAGAACATGAAGCTGTGTCTCTGCAAGACGTTGAGCAGCTCCGGAGTGTTTGGTACCTGGCAGGGCTGAACTCCTGAACACTGACACCAGGGTTCTGTTCCTCCACCTCACTTTGATTTTATCTTCGTCTTTCACAAGTATTGAAGATGAAACAGAGAAACAAGCTGAGCTGAACAAGAAAGTTTGAAATGTGTGAAGTCCTTTAGCAAATTGAAAGTGAAGGGGTCATTGTGGTCTTGAATCGCTGAAAGGATTTACCTGCAAACGTGAAGCATAGAGAGCATAGCCTAAAGCTTAGAGCACAAGGATACAACTTGGGAGAAAGAATCTCAAGTCTCCAACAGATTTCTCATAACTTTAGAATAGCAACTGGGTTTCATGTGGATCAGTCCCATATTTCTAACACTGATGTGGAAAAACCCTCTTTTCACATTCTTCTGTGGAAAAAACTTTCCAGACCCGTAAGATGTGCAGAGACTAGGGTGTGGCAAGTTGTGTGGTGTAATTTGGTCTAAGCATTTAGGGACTTAGTCAGATTTGGTGTCTAAATCACAGCTGTGTCTTCCAGTTTCCATAGCGCATGACTGGGCTGAGTAATTTTTCAACTGCATTCATTTTTATGAAGAGTAATTCAAGCTTCTTGCTTGTCTAGAACTGCTTGCCATGGTGCAGCTGCTGCTGTTTGGGTGCAGAATCAGCCATGATGTGTGTGAAGAGGTACCAGGTATCACATTTTCACTGTGGCAGCTCCTTCTCTGATGGAAGACACGACCAGTGACTTTTCTTGGGGCAGGATAGGAAAGGAGTCTGCTAGAAATGCACATATACAAGTAATATGACACTGAACGTGCAGGATATAGCTCACTTCAGTCATTAAGTGGACTGTCTTAAAGAGGAATTTTGTTACCTCTGCTCTGCTTAGAAACCCTGGGGCGTAGCAAGGTGATTGCAGATCTGACAATATTTCTTGGTCCCCATCTGGGAGAAGAGGCAGATTCTGTGTGTCAAGTGGGACTGACTCCTCTCCACTCCTCCAAATCATTCTGCAAATATTTCCTCATTGAGGTCGGAACTCAGCCACCACCCCAATAATATGTTATAGGTCATTTTTTTCTGGGGCTGCTGTTTTTCTACAATAGACAGAATCCTGTTTTATATCGGCATATACACTGAAAATCCCATGCACTTTACACAGAAAGGGTGCTGTTTCCTGTGTTCTGGCTCAATTCCATTCCACACAGTTATTTCATTTCATGTAACTTCAATTAATGCTTGCAGGCATGTAGTGACATAAATTGAGAAATGATTGAAAAGGCTGAAAGTGTTCTAGAAAGCAGAGAAATATTCGGGGACATTGGTAGGCACCATATTTGCACCTTTGTCCAAACACAGAGTCAGGAGACTTTGAGCCAAATTGAAGATGACAAATTCAAAAGCCAATGAAGAAAATGCTCTTAATACACAGCATATAATAACTCCTGCTTCTTGGAAGAAGGGCCGAATTAGGTGACATAAGGACTTACCAATACATAAAAGAGGAAGCAAAAATATACCTCTTTAAAAGCTCCCTCTTCAATTTGACTCAGAGAAGTAGTAATGCACAGACTTCTAACATGTGAAAGCCTTGATTTAGTAGACTGCTTGGGCGTGCACCAGTATTTTAGGCTCTAATAATTCCATTGACTCCATTAACATTCCATGTTCACTTAAAATAAAGCACATGTGAAGGGGTTTATTAGATGTCAGCCTAGGAAAACTGTTAATTATATGGCATAAGGAAGACTTTTTCCATGAGAGCTCTTTTGGACTTTGTTCCGGTGTATTGCTTTCTCTTGTTGTGCCCATTAGGGATGAAGGGAGACCTGGATGCTTTTGTGGAGCTTGTTAGTCTTATTAGAGTGTATCTAATATAAACGTCAAACTGACAAGTACAGTCAGTGCCTTTCCCTGGATTCATGACAGGATCTGCCTGACAAAGGAAGCCTTAGTACTGGTCCCGGTGCAGGTAATGATAGTTCAAGAAAAAAACTTAAATTATTTAGTATTAGGCTAAAAATATTTATCATCACATTCAGGTTTAGAAGTGAGAAAGGGACTTTGGTATCTTTGCAGAGAAGATGCACTTTATTTAAAATGCAAATTAGATCAGTCCTAAGGTGCGTGTTCATTTTCTTTAAATCTCTGTATGTTGCTGCTGGGCTTGCTTTCGTTGCTGAATTTCAGAAAGAAACCCGTGTTCATCAGCGTAGCTCTGTACTGGGGGAGTTCCTCTTCTCTGTTGCCCCCTGCCCCCATTATAGGTCTTCTAAAGAAAACTTCCATTGCAAGCCCAGATGCTGATATCTCAGTGGGGTGGAAAAGGTAACTTGGATCTACAAAGAGCTTTTAGCACCTGCAGCTCTCCTTCAGTGCTGATGTCTGTTTTCTATGCGTGTGTATCTTTTCTGTGTATCTTTGCATGCAGAAGGCAAATTTCACTGTCTTGTCTATTAGAGCAGAGGTATTTACTGTTCATAGGTCTCCATCTGTGGGCACCGGTATCATGAGAATCACTGCAACTTCTCCCTTTCTTAGCCCTGCTCCTCACCCTGAAAAAGGGACATCAACCACAAAAGAAAGGGGTTTTTTTACAGCAGGTGGGAAAATTCTATGCTTGATTTCAGCACTTAGCATTTGAGACTGTGCCAAATGACACAACCAGCCAGGCAGAGGACCCAGAACTGAATATTCTCAGCTAGCACATGCTCTACAGAATGTGGTTTATATTGGTAATTTCTGTGGGTGAATTTCTCGAGACTTGTGTAGTCTCCTGTGTGCTGGGGGCCACGGCTCCATTCTACCTACAACATCAGGTTGTACTGATCATGTTGCTGGAGAAAAATAGCCCTTAGCATGTATAGTACATATCCTTTTTCAACTTTGCAAAGCCATACAGTAAAGTATCATAAATGGCCAGTGTCTACAACACATAAAAAAGATCACTGAGGGGAATATACTATCCTGTTACCTTTCTCTTGTGCCCGTCATTACAAGATCAGTCACATGTTACAAAAGTCACAGCACAATTTATCAATTTCATTGTGTGCCAGTGAGAAATTTAATGTACTCTGTACAAGAAATCCCATTATCATGATTTTATATGCAATATATAAATATATGGATTCTATTAAACAGTAGCACTGATTGAACTCCTTTAAAAAAGACTTACCTTAAAAAGTAACATGGTGTGATCCCTTGTAAATTTTTCCAACTTAATTTCCCTTTGCAGTGTTCATTTTTATAATGCGAGCTTTACTCTATTAAGCTGTCAGATAAAAAGGGAGCTAACAGCCTGGCCACATTTTCATCTAACAAAGGATACATTTAGCTAGCTCAATTACTAGTGGAAGCTTTAGATAGAAATACAAAAAGAAGGATGACAGAGCAATTTATTTTTACAATAAAACTATTAATTCTTGCACCCTCCCCTCCTTACAATACTCTGATGCTTAACACTACATTAATGAGGCACTTTTAATATAATTATGGTTGCTTTTGTTCCAGCTCTTCCTGATTTTTAGATGTGGCCTTAGAATTAACTGTCCTTGGCCAGAGTTAAATGTTCCCCTTAATTGGGCTGAAACTGTCAGCTTTTTACAATTTCCTGTAACATCTTTTGCTATTTTTTACCATTTGGATTTAGGGAGAAGAAAGAGAAAACACCATTTCATTATGTTTCTCTCTTCGGATAATTTAACCAACCTAAAATTTGTAGCATCATTGCTGGGATTTGCACAGTCTAAAGCTCAACATATGGCCACCTAACTGTTTTTCTTTGCAATCTTTAGATGCAGTATGATTTATTTTCTTTTGCAGCAGGCTGAAGAATACAGGATCTAACTCCTAATACAAGTAACTCATTAGCAACAGGCTATGTTGATCCTGGAACCAAATATAGCAGTTACCCAAAAGGTCTTTAAACTGCCTCTTAAACAATTATGTGAAGGAGTGTGTTATTTACACAGCCAGTAACAAGCTGTGGAACATTTAATCTTTTAGTTGTGGGTCCACTCCTCAGTTAGGTTTGTGCTGACTCTTGTTTGTGCCCTGTGATGGAGTGAGTCAATGCTGCACGGCCAGCTCATTTGCAGTCTCAGAAGGATGGAGGAATAAATGGACCGTAGCAGCTGAATTCCCTTTTAATTTTTAGCATTCTGCCTTCCACTCAGTGCAGGGAATGCAGTGTTTTGTAATTCGGCTCATCACCTTTACTGTGGTGTTTTCTTCATCTTTATGCATGTTGCTAGCTGTAGCTGGTCTTTGATATGGTTATGAAATGGCAGTATGAATTACATCTCTCTCCGGATATATGAAATTTATACCATTATCCCCTTAAGCATATTAAGAGAAAACTAGTCTTTTGTTTTGGACATAAGGTGATCTTTCAAACATAAATGAGGAAATTCCTCTTCGTGGTCCAATTAACCTCTGAACTTCATGCGCTGGGCATCATCCCCATGCTTACAGCCCCAGCAGTTTCAGGTACTTTGTAAGGGTGAGTGATCTTTCTCTTCAGCACAGGAGAGAAATTCTGCTGCTTTTGTTTTCTATTGCAAACACAAACCCGGAAACTGGCTATGTTCCCTCTGTTCACCTTAATGTATACACGAAGCAACATCATGAATGTCTTGCAGGACAGGACATTTATTCTCTGCTGCCCTCTCCCTAATGAGCAATTTGGCTTTACATCCCTGAACGTGGCTCTTCCAGGAGCAGGCATTAGTTTTGTGTTTTCCCAGGTTTGGCTGGAGGAAGAGGACTGATGAGAGACACAAACATCCCGCTGGAAATAAGGCCTATGACTCTTTTTCATAAAGGCGTGAGAACAATTCGTCAGCATTCCTGGAAAAATTCAGGGTATTTCCTTCCTTGGGAGGAATATTTTAAAGTTGTTTCTGTTCTGGCAAACTTCCACACAGTGATTGGTAAAACCAAGTTGTGCAGCCCAGCGTCAGGATAGAGGTAATTTGGGAAAACATGGAGCAATGTGTGGTGGGAAAGCACTGATAGGAAGCTAGAGGTTGTGCCCTGGGAATGCTAAAGAAAGATGCTAATAAAAATGCTAAACGAATGAAAAATAGATATTTGGCTTGTCTTGGTAGAATAAATGGCTTGTTCAGATAATCCATTTGGGATCTGAAGGGTTTCCTTTGGTTGAAAAAACTAATAAGAGAGTTATTAGAATTGCATAGGCAGAAATACCTGAGATGGATTGAGGCTGTGGATGGAAAGATGAAGGCTCGATCTGAGCTGCCTGGACAGAATCCAGAAGCAAAGGCAGGAGGAAGCAGTTGCTGTTACAGAAGCGTGGAGGGGTTCCCTGGGAAGCAAGGTTTATGGGTTCCGCAGTCCAGCGTTGAGGTTGTGCACTTGCACACGACATCGCTCCTTGGAAAACTCCACAGCTCTGTACTGTGACAAAGACACTGCAGAGGTGGTTTTGTGTTGGACAAAATGGGGTTTTCATTACCAAGGCTGGCAAGGGAGGATAACGGAGACTTTCCTTACTTTCCTCTCAAGCCTTGGAGGCTGCCCAGGTCTTGGAAAAAATTACAAGGATCACTTCTTCTGCTTCAATGCCTAAGATCATCCGCTCTGGTTCCTCTGGGGCAGAGATTAATATTTAATGATAAATCACTTTGAAACTGAAAAAAAAATAATTGATGGTCATCTTTGGCCTGCTGTGTTCAGGGTTTAGTAGAGTGCAGTCCTGTATAAGAAGAAATCTTTGCCAGATATTTAAATCTGGCATTGTCCAATGAATCATTCAATGATGAAATATTCTGGAACCATTATAATTTTTAAAAATTAATCATGCATTAGACTTTTTGCACCACTTAATGTAGCAAAGAAGGGTGCTATTTAAATATTACAGGCTTCATTAACTGAAGCTAAATTATTGTTCAAAATCAAGTGCATCATTCTCATCCTGAGAGAAGTCTGACCTGTATTTATTTCTGCTACTGGAATAATTATAAAGGAAATTATGCTGTCATTGTTAATTTTGGTCTTATTATCAGGAAAACTTGTAATGCTTACCACTCACTGTCTTGAGGGATAGGAGGGGTTAGGAGCTGTGTTAGCACTGAGGGAGATACTGGCTGAGTATTCCCATTTTATTTGTATTTTCTTGGACAGCATGTATAAATATACAACAATGCCCAAGAAACTCAGTTCTGCGCAGTACCTAAAATATAGTTTAGATCCAGGAACAGGAGTAAGCATCCACACTCACCCGACTAAATCCTGCAGAGTGTGTAACCATTTTTATTGATAAAGGAGAATCTGGTTGATATAATAGGTCTTTTAAATCTATATACTCTTTTCATGTAAGGTTTCCAACAAGAATAAATTTAGGCTACTATTCTTTCTTTTTGCTTTTGCAGATTGTCTCTCTTTATGGTACTTTTCAGTAACTTAACTGTAATGTGACAGAATCATACACTGTTGTATATAGTTGAAAATGCTATATAAAAAAATTAATTTTCTCTTACAGAAAAACAGTGATTAAGTTTTATTTTAAATGAGATTATATGAGTGCAATTGGTGACAGTTACCTCTTCAGATATTCCCATATTGTTATAAGATCAATAACTCATTGATCGAAGTGATAAGAGAACTATTAGATTTCATGAAGTCGTTAATTAGCAAACTACCAGTAGTGCTTACTGAATCACTAGGGTATTATTGCTTAATTATATGCCTAACTAAGCATACCCTCTGCTCTAATTAGTGGAAGATGAGTTAAAAATATACAGGATATGGCCTACTTCTGTACCCAGTCACAGCTTAACTCATTTTCTTTAATTTCCAGATATTATATCAACTTTATAAAATATTCAACACATGTATTTCATAGATCTGCTACCATTAGTGTCAAATTTGTTGATGCAGCTTAACTGATCTAGAAGTAAGTTTAGAAATGAATATTAATATATTGTTTACAAAGACTGCCAGTTGAAAAAGTACTTTAATCGTAAATAAGGCATATTAATTTCAAGTGCCTGTGCTCAAATATGATTAAATGCCAATAGCAAATATATTCAGGACGACCAGAGGTACACTGCAGAACCCCTTTGTAGTATGAGAGTGTGATTCTTCAACTCTTCCTGTAGTAGGCAACATCCATTGAGGATCCAAAAGCCTCCCTCTCGCAAGGGTTGAGGTTGATTTTAAAAGACCCCTGTGAACTGAAAAAAAGCTGAAATGAATAGATTTATTCTCTTGAACAGGTTTAGTCATGATTAGCTGGTAACAGAATCTGTCAGCCTCAGCACATGCTCAGTGTGAGGGAGGCTGAAATCTGAATTCTGCCCACCTTGTTTGTGTTGAATATGGTTTGGGTTCTGTTGTTTGGTTTGGTTTGGTTTGCATCTGCTTGCAAACACTAGGATTTTTAGGTGATCGCAGTTCTGAAATTCAGGCTCTCTTGCTGGTTGTACCTCCATTTACTAACCTGTAAAATAAGAGTATCCCAGAGGACACTTAGGAGGTTCATGCAATATTCTAGGTAACTTTGGCTGCTGGCTAGAAGCTATTTAGATAATGTAAAGTGTAATCAATGCATGAGAAAAAATGTTAGAAAAAACCAGTTAATCTGAGGCTGTTGAACCCAAAGGTACCGTCTCTGGCCTCGGAACTGCCTGAGCTGCAGATCACTGAAGGCTGAGGGAAGTATGGCGAGGTCTGTGCCTTGTTCTCATAGACTTCCTCAGGCATTCGCTGCTGCAGACAGAATCCTTGGCTAAGTGGGCCTTTGATCTGACCTGGCCCAGACATCACAGTGTAATTAATGCTTGTCAGAGCCTGCAGCAATCTGTAATCCACTGCAGTTCTGGGGCTGGATGTGGGCTGGTGGGTGGCCTCTTGCTCTAGTCTCAAATAATGTAATGTAAATTAGTGTCTCCACTGAAATCGTACTTAAGCTCTGAAGTCAAAGGAGCTTCCTTCGCCGACACCAGAGGATAATTTTGCCCAGAAATTTGAGAGTGTACCAGAAAGACACTTTTTTTCATAAAAGATTTTTGTATGGGCGTGTAAAGACTGTCAGCTATAAAATTAGAGTGGATCATGGTAGATATAAGCCCAGTTTGAGTAAATTTTCTTTACTGAAACAAACATTTTAACTATTACCATGCTCCTGCTATTTTCATTTTAAATATTTTGATTATCATTTTAGAGTTCTGTCTTGTGTGAGTGTGTAGCAGCTCTTTTTCAGTGTGAAGTCTTCTACCCCTTTAAAAGATAATATCCTGTAGAAGGTTTGATATAAAGTTTAACTTTTATACAGACAAAAATCACTTTTAAAACTGCACATCCCAAACTGAAGGGCACAATGAATCTATTTACATAGAAATCCACAGCAATTAAGACAAAACAAACTTGACAGCATAGAATTAAGCATTAGGGTAAGAAGCCAAATAAAATCTGTAAGTATCAGGACAAAGGGAGAGTGAGAGACACACTAGAAATTTGTTCAGCGGGAATTGATGTAGTCAGCTTGAGTGAGGAATATAAACCCAATGATGTGTGGATCCCCCTGCCTGAACAGCACACCATTCCTGTAGAAGGGGAAAAGGTTTTACGGAGTCATGGTCAGCCCTCCGATGATCAGAGCAATAAAATCAGTTCCCTTAAGGTAATCCCACTGCGCATCTTCTGTCAGGACAGGCCACTAAAATGGCTCACTTGTGAGTGCTTTATTATCCTCTCTCATTCTCCACCTCCATGTGTATTCGGGGCTTTCTTCCCACGTGTTCCCTGTAGGGGACTGCAGCAGATGCATAACCCGGTGCTGGACCAGCACTGGGAAGTTGTGAAGCCGTCTCACCATGAAGATTTCTGGGCAGAGATTGTGTGTGGAGGAGCAGAACAATGAGATAAAACTAAGATCAAAGAGCCAGTGATCCCTGTCAGAGGCTGGACAAAGTCCTGAGCAGCAACCTGCTCTGTTCAGCCCTGCTTTGAGCAGAGCATTTGCAGGAGATGTTCTCCAGAGGTCCCTTCTGACCTCCACTACTCTGTGATTCTGTAAAATGAGGCCTATTAGTGTGCACGTCACAGTGAGTTTTCTTGGTATGGCAGAACATCTCCCGACAGGAGTACGGAAAGAATTTAGGCTCCTCTAGAGAAGTCAGTTGCTTATTACAAACAACTTGATATCTACAGCAAATGCCTGTGGGGAGATGGGCAACTCTGTTACTGTCTGTCGGCAATAACACATTTCTGCAAGTAGTTTTATTGCCATCAGTCATATTTCCCTCAAGTGTGCTCAAGGGGCAAACGAGTCTTGAATATCCAGGAGATGACTAATGTACTGGTGTAGAAGCAAACTTCTTCAATAGTGTCAATTTCTGACACTTAACAGTGACGCCATGAACATACATCTGTGCTGCCACCCTCACCAAAAGCATTCCGGGGCAGTGGAACAATCCCTTTCTGCATAAATCCTTCTTTCCCATTAGCTAGATTTCGAGTTTTGCAACAGTTGTACTGATCTGAGTCGTACTGATCTGAATCAGGGGAAACTTATATACCACAGGAATTCCCTGAATTATGAGTCTGACATGTTTTTATGCAAGTTTCCCATCACCAAGCTCAAAAGCCTCTCTAGAATGTCTGATGCATGACCATTCCTATATGCATCAGCTGAAAGCCCCAAACCCTTTCCAGCGTGTACCTTTCACCAAAGGGCCCGACGTACTGTTTTAAAATTGTGAGTGGTATGAACACCGCTCCCTCTGCATTGCCCTGTCCTGAAACCCCACGCAGGTGAGCTCTTAAGCTCCAATACAAATCCCATTATCTCCTTGTGACCATTTGACCTTGCAAACTTACTTGAAATCCTGGTTACTTAATGGTTATAAACAAATAGAACCCAGAATGCCTTGAAATCTGAACATCTTTTAAAGTTTTATTCCAAGCTGTCTAAACTCAGGCTTCAAAGAAAGAGTCAGCTTTTAAATCTGAACCTCAGGCAACCCTGTGTACATAGTCATGAATTTCAGGTATATTGAAGGTCATTGTCAGGAAATCCTGAAGGGAGTCGCTGGGGCTGAGTTCAGAATCCCCGGGTAACACCAGCTTCAAGAACATCTTAAATGAACAGTTTATAAAGGAATACGTGTCTCTTCAATATAGCAAGTTTCCAATATTGGAAAAGGCAATGGCTCTATACTTTACGAAGCACTAGAAATATGTTCATTTCTATTGTCTGAATTAAAAAAAATACCTAAATATGTTAGGTGGTATTTGTTTTTAAATGCATTTAGTTTGCATAGTTTAATGATGTAATTTGTAGCCGTTTGTTTACCATTGCTCTCTTGATAGTTCAGAGAAAAAAAAATAGTTTATTTGTCACAACAGGTAGGTCTTCAATTTCCACTCAATTTAAGTCTTTTAGAAGACAAATAATTTCCTTCTTTTCCAATTCACAGGAAAGAAAAGATAAATATAATCTTCCCTACCTGTAATTGCACTGATAAACTGTATATATATGTGGCCACAGATAAAAGTATCACATCTGTTTTAGTGACTTCAGCACTATGAAGATTACCCTATTTATTTCTAACCATATGAATTTGACAGTATCCTCTTTAGATTTCTATTCTACAGCACGTCAATAATCTTTGAAAAATGCATTTCTTTGCTCTGTGAGACAGGGTTGATAAGGTAAACTATTAGAATGGAGTTAAAGCATTTGAGGAAATTTCAAGGGCATCTGCTAGGGTGGAAGAGACTTCTTGCTTTTCTCTGTCCAGTGGCTATTATTAGATGCATGTCCTCCCTTCCCTTCCCTTCCCTTCCCTTCCCTTCCCTTCCCTTCCCTTCC
>JAHREE010000285.1:3522808-3873523 GCA_033628505.1 Tringa tobata
GACACCCGCACGTACCTGTCCTTTCCAGAGGGTTTCATTAGGAGCGTGACACCCGCACGTACCTGTCCTTTCCAGAGGGTTTCATTAGGAGTGTGACACCCGCACGTACCTGTCCTTCCCAAAGCGCTCTGGGGAAGCCCCTCTGCGGTGCTGGCAGGAGGGGCTGAGTGAGCCTGCACCGCATCTACTCCTCTCCCTTCTCCCTGAACTAGCTTTTGCGGAGCCAAGCAATCAGCCAGTTCAGGAAACTGATCTGGCCCCAAAGCTAAAGATTATTAATATTCGGCTTAATCAACTTTCTGATTAAGCTGCCTGCAGGGCCCAATATACCATGCCGGTGCCAGCGCAAGAGGGAGAGCGTGCAAGCTTGCGGATGGGGAAGAAAAAGGCAAGATCAGCATTAAATCAATTTGACCATGAAACTGCACTTCAGGTCTAATAAACCACATAATGAATTGCTGCTCAAAGCTCTGGTATAAAAACCTCTAATGTGTGTCTAAAGCAGAGCTCTAGTCAAAACTAATTGTCAGAGAACGGCTGGTAGGGGGATGATGTGCCTGCATTGTGTTGTGTTTTTCACCAGTCAAATTCCTGGAGACACGTCCATCCTGTACCTGCATTTCTCTGTCGGCTCCAGGGAAGGGTGTCTGTCAGTCCAGCACAGCTCCAGTGTGGTGTGAATGATGGGCTCCTCCGCTGGACACCTGGGGGCAAGCGGGAGCCCTTTTCTTCAGTGAGTACACCTGCAGTTGTCTCCTCTTCAAATTTCCCCACTGTGTCTCATGAGCATTCTCTGGGGGCCCTTCTACACTTCACTTCCAAGACTTTCCCAGATGGCTACTCTGCAACCCAGATGTTGTTTATTTATTCGTTTGTCACTTTAAAAGGAACAAAACAGAGAAAAGAACAAGACATGTTTGGTTCTCTATCAAAGGAAAAAGAAGGCGACTTGTCTGAGTTTCCAGCACGTGCGCTTCTGAGGTTGAGAAGGTTGTTGCAAATTAATGCTCCTCTCTTAAAAGAATCTTTCCCATGCTATTCTTTTTCTACTGGAAGGTTTAGAAATGCATTCCTAAAAAGAATGGATAGGTTAATAACAACTCAGTTTCTGACAGCCTGTGATAGAAATCCATGAAGCTCTCTGGAACGCCTCTGCGAGGTATGACTCTGCTCCTGGCCATTCTTCCATGGGGTTAAAACACGTCTGTTTTGTCGACATGCTAAGATGGCTGCTTGTCACATTAAATGTATGAAGGAAGCCAAAGACTCTTGGCATTTCATTTTCAGGGACCTATCTGAAAGGCACAGTGAGCGATCCCCTACTGACAGCTCCGTCAGACCGTAGCATCTCATTAATATGGCAGAGTCCAGTATTTATGAGATCAGCCTTTTGCAAGAGTTCAAATAATAGTGAGTGAAGAAACCTTGGGTGCAAAAGTTCAAGCATGAACAGCCTTCCCTCTGGGGCATTCAAGACCATTCAGTTCTCTGGGGCATTCAAGACCTTTTCTATCACACCGCTGCGCTGCATAATGGGACTTTCAGAATTGCATAGTTCTTTCAAAGTGTTGCTAAAGAGATTGAGGAGGACTTGGGCTGCAATCAGTCTCTTTAATGATATTACTATAAAGATTGTATCTCTTGTCCATCCATTTGTCAGAAAGAGTTTTTACAGCAGATATAGCTATGGGACATTTGTCATCCAAGACTAAATATAATAGAAATAAATATAATAGAAAACCTGGTACTTCACATGCAACGCGCAGTTCTCTCTCTTCCTCTGAACGGAGCATAGGTGTTCAAGCAGAGACTGTGGTCTGTGACATTTTTGTCTATTGATGCTGTGGCTCATTTTCTAGGCTGGAAATAGACATGTTACTGTCTGAAGGGGCACAAGCCAAAGAGACAGTCAGGTCTTCCATTTGGTTGGCTCCTGCAAGATCTGTAATAGCATCACTTCTTGTTTTGCTTACAGATACAAGGCGCAGAGAGTTGATGTATTTGTATCCTCCATACCAGTGATCATAGCAGCAGTTGGAGTAAATTTCGATCTCATGTTTAGCAATGCTCAGAGCCTGAAGATAAATTTTAATTGAGCTTGCAGAAGCTTTTCTTTTGTTGGAAATTGTTCATATTCATTTGTTGAAGCATCTTCTAGGAAAGCTCACGGGCAATTTCAGGCTTTGACAGGATGGAGCTCATTAACTTCCACCCAAGCTAAATGTCAATTTACATACTAATGTAAATTGTCTCTTACCTCTGTGTCCCCAGTCACATTTTTTAGAAAACCAAAAGCTTAAAGTAGTTTTTAATCCCTGAAATCACAACAGTTAAGAAAACGGCCCCAGATGTATTTCTCCAATAGGAGCTATTATACAAGGCACTGCAGACTCTGGGCTTGTTCTCTCACTGCCTCAGAGGAGAACGGGGCTCCTTATGGAAATCTAGTAAAAGTAAAAATTTTTAAATGTAGTAAAAAAGAATTAAATATGTGAAAATTCTGGAGAACACTGGATTTTCTTTTTTTTTCAACTCTAGATCATCAGAACAAATCCATCTGTAATTGGTAATTAAAAAGATTAATAGCAATGGTGTAGGAGGCAATGAATAATAATGAAAGAGAAAAGACCATATTTCTCCTTTTGCAGTATGTGCACATAGGAGGTAAACCCATGAGACAGAAAATAGGAAATCTTTTTGCATCCATACAATAAACATGCCAAACTTGCTCCCAAGAGATATAGTTAACAGAAGTTGGTTCCCATTAATTTAAACGTTCCAGAGACTTTTTTCTTTTAAAAGGAAATCTAGTAGTCAAAGACTCATGCCATGAGCTAAGTAACAACCAAAAGGGAAACATAAGAAAGCATTTTAAAATCACATTCCATAACTTTGGGTTTTTTTGTTTCTTGCATCTTTCTTTGAAGCAGCTTGGAATGCTTGGTCATAAGGTGGGTTTTTATTCTAGGAAGAATCTGTTACATTTATGCTGCATTTTAGAAATAAATTTCCTCAAGCCAGATTTGTGCTTTGTATTCCTTTTGAAAAGAATAATTTTGCTGGATTTCACTGGTTCTTGCAAGTCAAAGCAACATGTTGCTAGGATCAGGAAAAATATGTATGCAGAGCATCTGAGCCAGAGGAGATTCAGCACTCAGCCAAACAGGAATCAAAAAATGTACCGATTCTTTGGCCACTAGCAGCAACACAACAGGGCTTGTAAAGCGAATGTTTCATATTCATAAAAATAGTAGCAATTGCTATTTCGTTTACAGGGTGCAGCAAGGAGCCCTGTTCTGACCAAGTCTGCATCAGGAGGCAGCAATTTCTTTTTTTAATGAAAATTTTAAAAAATGAAAATATTTGTTCATATAACACTTGAATCACTACAGATGGGTATGTTTCTGCTCCCATATAAAGCACAAGGGAATTACCATCATTATGAAGTTTTTGGTCTTTGAAACCTTCCTCTCAAATACACAAGGAGGGATTTATTGCTGTCCTTCAATAGGCCCCAAGAGTTGCTGGTATTTGCAGATTACCAGGTGTCCCCAAAGAATTAAATTAATAATCTTAACCAAGTAATATTTGCCCTCCTGCCATTTTTGGGCCCTGCTGCATAAAATCTTTGTACACATGCCAAACACTAAGAGGAAGCTTTCTTGACCATGGAGCAGAGTCTCACAGGTAAGGTGAGAATAGAGGCAAAATACCATCACTAACTTTCCCATTTCCGCTATTAATGGCTTCTGGTCTTGGTCCAGTACCCTGTGATCCAATTTCTAGGTTATGGTGTGTGTATGATATATATTTTTGTCACCCTAGAAACGTGAAAATACTTACTAACTGGCTGAAGAACTTCATGGTGACTGCGAAGTAATTTTATGTAACTATGAGCACCCTGAAGTTTATAGACCTCAGCAGGGTAGAAGCTACAGATGAAATAGCTGCATATGCAGATTAGCACATTTGCATAAGATACTGACAGCAGCAGCCAACTAGTCCGTCTGGCACAGAAAAAAATAACCTTGTATTCAAGTCCTTGTAGGTGAAGTGACAAGGCTCACCTTCCGTGTCGCTAGAAGCATCGTGCAAGATTTCAAAACTAGGAAGTGAGCAGAATTATTTTCTGAATATCAAATCTGCAAGTGTTTGGTAAAGTCTTAGTGTTGGGTTCACTGTAGGTACATTTAAACATCTTTGTTTTACTATGCATCCACATGAGTGTCCCAACATCAATGTATGAATAGATTTTGATGATATCAAATAAAAATCACATATAGGAGACACACAAAATAAGCATCAGATAAAATGCAATCAGAAAAATTAACTCCGAACAACTAAGAGGATGGTGCAGAAATATAAAAACCATTTTATTTTCAAATATACCTGCAAAACTATTGTTAGTCCCACCAAGTGATGGTAGGTGATAGGCTGAGATGCATCTCAGTTGCTTTATGTCAGGAATGAGAGCTACCACGTTCCCAGAAGACAATTCCAGGCTGATCTCCAGAACAGTTAGGGTTTGGCAAAGCTCCAAATTAATCTCTTTGAAAAAAGTGAGCATTGCATATAATGTCAGAAAAAAGTTTAACAAATCTCATTTCCCCTTTTAAGTTGTTCCGTGATGAATATGGTAACTGAAGACACAGGGGAGAAGTCCACAGCCCTTTACAAATCTGAGTCCATTATACATACATTATTTATATTGCAGATTGAGGCGAAATTTTGGTCTGTTGAACACTGGATTTTTACAGTAGAGTGCAGAGAAATTATTCAAACCAGGTGTTTCTTTAATTGCAGTGCACTAGGGACAACGCTGAGAGCTGAACAGATCCCAGATTTACCCTTTCAGCTGAATGATGCAGTGGTTTAGTGTTAGTACACAAGGCAATAAAATAAATTGCATTGGAAAACAAGGCAGGCTGGTTGACTTTAAACTGCTGAGTTTTGATTGCACTTTGTGTCTTTATCTTTTGTTTGCTTTTGTTTAGGCCTTTATACCAGTATAATGACATGAAGAGGTGAACTTGTCCATTAAAACAGAGAGAAAACTACTTGTAATGGTTAAAATTAAGCACAACTACACCATGCTCTGCTCTGATCACTGGCACAGTGAGTGGTATTCAGCAAGTACTATATTGACACCCTGCAGGTTATTTACCTCCTTACTCTGCATAGGAAGAAAGGAAGACGGAAGGAAAATTTGAAAAATCAAGTGTTCATAAATTTTGAAATCTTGAGTAACGCTCCACTTTAAGTACATTTTAAAGCATTGCCACAAAGTGCTAGCACACAGGCTGGGCTGCTTAATGCAAGTCTGATTTCCTCTAGAAACATAAAGTACCGATTTTCAACCATACCAAAGTGAAATTGAATGTGGGTTATCTGGCTTTACGTGTACCTGTTTTTCTAAAGACTTGACCTGGATATGACCTGCAGTATCGCTCTGCCAGTGAGGTCTTGGTCTTTTTAATAAGGTATTTATAAATACTTTCAGTGAAAATTACTCTATCTTGGTGGAGTTTTTCATTTGACAGCTACATCTGGGTCTTTCTGACAGAATATGAAATCTCTGACACTTGCCACTTGTTTTACACAGTCATCCTGTGTTTATCATTTCTAAGTAGTATTTGAAAGGGCAGAAAAATATGAAGAAAGCAATCCATGCAGATAAGCCTCTGGAAGACAAGAAAATATCTTTAAACCTTTTGAAGTTCAGCCAACTGAATCACTGGATGCACCAGAGTCTATGCAGTCTGCTTGGTTATTGCATTTTTTAAGTGGACAATGCTAATATACTATACAGACTGTTCTAGAATAAATGGATATTAACAGCCACACCCTGCTTAAAATACTATTTTTGTCACAGTAATAAATAAATACTGCAGGGAAAACAGACTGCTTTACTGTGGGGAAAAATACGCCACACTTGTTTCACCTGTAAATGAATGTTCTCTCATAATTTTGAACACTCTCTCTTAAAGTTCATACTGAAATAAAACCCATTCTTTTAATTGCAATATACTTACTAATAATTTCCAGACTCCTTTGTAGTTCCACTCCTGTAGTTTACCGCTATCCTAGATTTTATGCAATACATCATGGATCCTGCTATTTGCTTTTAAGCAATTTCTTGTGTTACCTGAGTACTAAGAATGAATTAAAATTAATGTATGTAAGACTTACCTCATAAACATGCATGATTTTAAGTAAACATGTCTGATTCCTGTAAAATGAAAGTCTGAGGTTTATATATCATCTCTTAGTTTAACCTGCCCTAAGCTAGTTTTTGTATGTTAGTATGCAATTATGATAAATGTGGAAAACATGCAGTCTGTCTAAGGAGCTTTGTTGGGGAAACAATATGATAGATAATCCTGCACTGAAGGCAGGGTGAGCTTGATTGATTATGGGTTTCAAGTGAAATTTCTGGATCTAAAAAACCCACATTATTCTAAAACAGAAAACAAGATTTTCATTAACTGACATTTAGTATTTATGAATCGAGCAGCTCTGCCATACTAACTTTGATAAGCTTTCCTTGTTTACAGGCTGAAGTAATTAAATTATCTGTGAGAATCCTGTTCCTTTCACGTATCATCTGCATTATATTGTTCATGAAGAAGACAGAAGCTTCACATGTTTCCAAGTCAAGTTCTCTCACCTAAACTCAACTCCATCATTTTCAATTGACTTTTTCCAGTAAAATGAAAAATCAGAAGTAAAGGAGGTGTCAGGAATTTCCTGGGTAGGATGTGTTCAGACTGCCTTAGAAACACATCCTGCAAAGCTGTTTCTGCAAGGTCTAGGGATGTAACTTTTGGTCCTTCATTTCACTGACCTTCCAAGCTGTTGAGACTTTTAAAAGCTTTTCTTCCAGTCTGAGTTCTAAATGTTTAAACAAAATGCAAATATGCAGTATGATAAGGGGATTACAGCTGCACAGGAGATCACGTTCTGGCTGAGATGCTGAGGTAGTGTTCACTCCTTGTAAGAACTGAAACGGTCCAAGAGTCTTAGTGCAGGCTGCATTCTGGCTTGTTGAAAGATCACACTTTCGTTAAGAGAGGCTCCTGGTAAAATTTACTCACACTGACTGTCCGCACGATGGCATTTCAATTCTGTACTTGCTACAAAGTTACAGTACACGCCTATTTTCTTTGTTTTCACCCCTCTCACTGAATTCCTGACAAATGGCTTAAAAAGTGCCAAGTATAATCCCATTCGCATGCAGCTTTCCTTTTGCCATTCAGCATTTAATTAAGACGTGGAGCACCAAAGAGTATAGGGAATTTAACATTGTCCTTTGAAGGCCATTGCTAATGCAAGAGCCACCGCTTCTGTCCATTAACTGTCTGGGCAATATGTTGTAGGTGCCCAGGTGAGGTAGCTGTAAGTGGTTGGTATGAACACTCCCCGCTTTCCCAGTGAGAATTTCCAACCTGCACACATCAGGATTTGCAGTCCCTGTGTTGAACATGTCTGCTTTTGCTGGCTGGTGGGAAATCAAAAGTTCGGCTGAATGCTGTACACCTCAGCAGAGACAGCCACTCCCCTCCAGAATCCTCATAAAACATACCATGAAGAAAACAGTCTTGCGTCAGGCATCTCCCTCGGGCTGCAGAGCCTGGGATGTTTGCTTTGCCTCATAGTTCCGGCTACTAACAGCAGTAGGTCACTGATACCCTTCAGGTCCCCAAACACAGGGGGCAGTTGATGTTATCTCATTGAAGGTTATTGTTTAGATCCTGGAAGAAATACTCAGATTCTAGGGAAATGGGACCTATTGGAAAAGAACATTAGCCTTTAGTACTAGGGTGAAACCTGTGTTTAAGAAACATCCACAGAATATGTAGAAAGCGCAAACAAGAGAGTACTGTTATAGCAGCCACAGCAATCCACATGAGAGACTAGGGATGTATGCTCAAGAGGCTACTACATGGGCCATCTTCTATAATCTATAACTGTCAGATATCCAGAATCAATAAAGGAAGGCAAATATAATGAGCCTGAGGCATTCAATAAACAAATTTACATCATAGCTCTTAGGAGCTGAGGATCAGTGCAGTGCAATTTTACATCGCCTTTTTCTCACCCTGTTTTCCAGAAAAGCAGGGTAGAATAGTAGGCAAAGAATATGAGGGGAATACATAAAGGAGAACAGATAAGAAGCCAGGGAACGTGATTATTCCAAAAAAGAGAATAAAATAAAAGCAGGAGTAGCGACTGCAAGACAGATATATACTTGAGGTGACAGCTGTATCTCAAAGGAAATGTAACAGTGAAAGCAAATAATGCTTTCTACCCTGAGAGTGTATCTCTCTTCTACTCAAAATCTAATTACAACATTTTTTTCCTTTGTCTCACTGATTTTTTATGATAAAGAAATAGTTCATCTGTCTTAGCTGGTTCCAGGACACTGACTGGAGTAGTGCTTCCAGCAAAATATTTTAAAATGTGCTTAATTTGAAGTCCAGCTGACTGTAATGGGGTTACTCATATGCTTAACATTAAAAATGCACTTAAGTGCTTTGCTAAATTAGGCCTAATATTTACATCTTCAATGTTTCCATATCCTAATAAGAACTTAATCTTCTAACTACATAACACATTTGAGTTTGCATATTAGATAAAATACTACTGCAGGGATTTGACAGGCTGAATTTCATTGTAAATAAGGAGGATTAATTCAAACCCCACTGGTGTCATTGAAAAGATTCCTACTGATTTCCATAGTTTGTGCATATGTACATGAAGAACTAGATAAATGTTCCCTAGAAGAAGGAGTGGGAGGTTCTTATAAACTACAAAACAACAGCTGTCTTTGTTCTGTATCAATCTCTTTATTTGTGATTATTCTGCAGTAGGACTCCACCCATGATGATTTAAATGATAGCACCTGCAGAGGCTTTAAAGAGTCCTCACTGCATTTGCTTCATGTGGTGATGTTACACCTGAGCTGAGCCTGTCTTCTGGGAAGCATTGGGTAAGACATGAACATAACACAAAGCACAACACCACCAGTAGAACTCGTAAAATACAAAAATTGTATTGAGATGTTTATAGTTCATTCTTGCTGGTTTTGGCTCTTTAAAAGATGAATCTTTATACTTAGTTCTTTCTGTACAGTATGGTGTTGCATTGGCTGGGGGTTATTTTTGTGTTAACTTTCAACAAAATCCTGTAAGGAAGTTCTGGGGATTTTTGGGACAGAATAATAATAGCAAGGTAGGCAAATATAAGCTACAGTTAACAGTGCATCTCTGTTGTAATTTTCAACCTTTGAAGTTATTTCAAGGATACCCTTAGTTCAGTGTTTGTAATGCAAGAGCCTCTTATTTGCCTTTATTTTTCTCTTCAGTTCTATTGCCACATCTACCTGATGCCTTTGCTGGGGATCTGAGCTTGTGTTATACTTTGAAGAGCAGACCACAATTCCAAAATCAATTATCTCCCCATAGAAGTTAAGATGGCATTGGGAACAACATGAAATGGGAGAGCTGTGAGAAGGAAAAAATTCTTTTTTGTGTGTGGAAAAATCCTAAACAACCCAAAAAGCTTTTGTAACTGATCTGAGAACTGCTGTTTTCTGAATTGGGCTCTCTTATCTCTAGAGAAGGTTTCACAATGGTATTGCTTCTCTGCCTCACTCTTTCTTCCCTTCCTTGGTTTCTTTCTATTAAGAAATTCGTTACATCTCTTGTCCATCCATTTCTAGTTCTTGAGACCTGAATTTGTATTTTTGTCTCTACAATACCCAGAGTCTGATTAATTCACAAAATGTGACCCACTGAGTGTAGGTAACACAGCTGGCAAGGCTATAAAAACTGCAGGAGGAAGACGAGGGCTTTGGCAATTAGTTATTTATTTGAGGCATTTGGAATTCCTAATGGCCCTATTAAGAATATGAATACCATTGATCTGTTTGCTGCACAGTGTCACAGGGAAGTGCCTTTACATAGAATTTAGACGAAGGATAGGGTAGTAACTATGTCTTATTGGCTAGACTTTTATAAAGCTCAGTGATATTAGTCAGAGAAGTTGGTGCAGTTATGCCAGTTTAATTACAGCCAGTCCTGGATCTATGGTTTATACGAGGTCCTTCCTTCACCAGGCGGCTGTGTGTGGGTGTATGTGCGTTCATGCATACACATAGTCTGCTGCAACTCTTCCTGAACAGAAAAATGCTGTGAACTACCAGGCACTGCACTTGACAAAGTCTCCCTGCTTCCTGGGAACAACACTTCTTTCTGGACTGGGTCCAGAAGCTGGCTACTGTCAGGCCTCGCAGATTCCGATGGGAGCTGCTGCTTTGGTGCTGTTGGTGAGAGACAGCACCACTCCCCATGTAAAAAAGGGTTTTCCTTAGGCATTAAAGTTCTGTGCCTGAGTCCCAAATTCTCTGCTGCTGAGATACACCTTTCATTTCTGGTGATTACAACATTAATATGCAAACTATGCAAGTTGTGATAAGTAGTTCCAGAGCTATTTACTAGCAGGAATATATAATGTCAGATGAAGCTTCTAACTGAGTATTCTTTTAAAAATACTGCCCATAATTCTGCTGCAACCTTCTTGGTTTGTATATGTAAAACTGACAGAGTCATATCGTTTGTTAGCTACAACTGCCGTATTATGCATATTCTTCTTACTCCCCTGAAAAATCACAACTTTTGTATATTCCAGAGAGACACATTTTGGAAGAAACAATAACATTTAAATTGTACATTCATTTTAAAAGTGTTACATAGTGAACTATATTTTTTCCATTTTAATTGGGAAACTTTTGTAGCAGAAAGCTGTAAAGCACCAGGATTCCAAAACAACTATAAAATGCACAACAACGTCTGGAACCATGTTGCTGTAAATGAATCAAATGCTGTAATCAAACCTTTTTATACCCTTATGCAGTATCTAATTTTAAATTAGAAATAGCCAGGCAGCTAATTTACCTCCTTCCTCATTTTTATGTTCAGCAGAGATCAAGAACAGGGAATAAACTCTTGCCTGGATCACTTATATTACTTTGGTCACAGACTGAATGTTCACATGGACATTATGGGTTGTCACATCCGAGGGCTGGTACACAACTTAAGGAAATGAAGATGGAATGAGCTGTGCATTGCAGACTGAGATGCTGCTTTTACTTGTGTGCTTGTATCTTCACAGCTGTCTTCATTAGCCAACCAAGACATTTTTAGGCTTCAAATTTAGCAATATCTGTAAGATGCTGTAGAAACGACCTCTCCAATTTGTTACTGAAGTGTATATCGAAATGGAGTGTTTTAACAGCTTGTTTCCAGCTGCTAGTTTTACTGCACTTCAGAAAACAAAGCTGTTGGTCAAAGATATTCATACAGGTATTGAAGCCTTGCTTCAGATGCCTATTTGAAATATTCCTGCTTTTACTTTTTTCCATAAAGTACTGTCTTACAGATATGGAGTAACAAGTCAGAAAGAACATTTACAACTATCTAGTCTGACATATTGCCATGTAAGCTATAGATTTTTTTTCACTCGTATCTCATTGATTCATAGATGTCTACAAAATATACCTGACATCACTCAAATTCAGCTTACGATAGCCTCAGTGCATATCAGAAATGAAGGATTTCTTTGTGGAGATTAAAGTTAACCCATTTTCAAAGGGAGGGAGAGAGACAGTTCAAAAGGAGGAAACAAAGCAGCCTTCATTGTATTCTTTTATATAGTCAGTAATTCAAAGTATCTGTGTTTATCTAGCAGCCCAACAAGTTTTGAGATCTGCCCCCCTTTAGAGAATGGATCCAAATCCCTGCCAGCAATGAGAAATGCAACAAGAGAAGATCTGTAAGGAATGATGAACATATGCCTTTCTCTATATTGTCTTCCTGTTGGCAGGGATGCTGTTCCCTCCTCCAGAGACACTTTGTGCAGATTGTTGGATAAGACCTGACTTTTATGCCAGCAGGAATGATACAGTCTGAGAGAGTACAGATAACAGTCCTTTATGACCCAGCACATTAACATCTCATCATAAAACTACAGGAACCAGTGCTGTGTACAAGAGCAGTAAGTTGCTTTGCTGGGTAAATCTGAATGTGAGAGGATGGCCACTGTTGGAAAACAGCAAGAATGGAAGGAAAGAAGCTGTTTTCCTCCAACAACCATTTGATTTTGAGATTTACATTGCATTTCATTCACAGGTAATTAAGGTTAGCTCCAGTGGTAGCCACTAGTTGTTGCATTAACAAGAACAGAAAAGCAGTCATTAGGAACAAAATTATCCATGTGGATCTACTAGAATTTATAACCCTAGCCCCTTTTCAGTCTGTTGAATAAAGAGTGTATAACCAATGCAATGCGCTATGTCTAATCCAATTAGGTTTTGGACAAAAAATATTATTCTCTGTTGTTTTTCACAGAACTGATGTATTAAAATATCTAGGCTTATAAATAGCAGAAGGCACTGTGATAAGTGGTGTGCTTAGAAACCCATGTTGCTGGTATAAAAAGGTAGGCTGTAAGGTTGGCTCTCAGGTAAAACTCACTCCTGAGAATCTTTTCTTCTCTACTTGCATGGTTTTTGGTAACTGAAGTCACAAAAAGAAATTTGAGATCAAAAACCACAGTGCTGTATATATTTCAGAAGACAACTAAAACCCCAAACCCTAAACCAAACTTAACAGGCATAGAGGAGGGTATAAGGATCATTCATCTATGCAAAGTGGAATCAAAGTTTTTCTGGTGTTTGTTACTATCCTAACTTGGTTTTCACTAGAGTAAATACGAACCTTTTCCTTCATTTGATTTGAATTAGAGCATTTTGGAAAAGCCTCCTTACTTTCACTGTGATCAGCTGTTTGTCTAAGGAAAGTGGTGTTAACCATTCTGCCGTGTAAAGACTTACATTTTCTAAAGCATCCATTTAGTTTGGAAGTAGGGTATCATTTGAAAGTCAATGCATCAGTACCACATAGATGGCCTTCCCATCTTTAAATGAACTTTTAATTAATAGAGAAAGTTCTGTTCAGATGGTTTTGGGGCCTTCCATCTGCAAACTTACCAAAGTGTTCCTACTGTTTTTCTTATTAATGCTTACTGGAAGTTTTGTTTGCCTAAAGCGAGTGTTGTATGTCCATGGTATACTCCTGCAGAGGAATAATGAGAAAAAAACTCTTTTAAAATGGAATAACAGAGTTAAGAAATAATGAAATAGAGCTCAGTGGGAAACAAGGACAGACGAAGATCCTTTCATAATATAGAGATAACTTTTAGAAGAAACAAGGCTAACTAGGTTAAAAATCAATTTTGCTAATATAATGTAAGAAATGCAATCTAAGCTTAATTTTAACCAAAGATTTTTTCAGCACTTGGCAAGCAAATATGGATTTTTACAGGCATTCTGTTTCAATTTTATGCGCAAATGACATTTGGCAGCGATAACTGAAAGACAGCATGACTTTCTCAGTTATTTCTATTAATTATTTTGGTTGCTTGTCACCAACTTTTGGTCTGTCTTTGGCTTTGCTTGTGAACTTTCTTATAGACATGTTAACTCTTCAGTTGCCTCCAACTGCTTCTCTCATTTTTTGACTTACAGGATCATAGATCTCATTGGACATGGATTTACTAAAAAAATATGAAACATTAAGAAAAAAACATGAGTGGTTTTGATCAGATTCCCATTTGATGTCAGTGAAAAAATTCAAGTTGATTCCACATAAAACCGATCCATGGGAAGTCAATACCAAGCACTTGTATTGGCATCAGGGGATTTTTTTTTTTCCCCAGGCATGACATCTAAAATAATATACAATATAATATACAATATAAATATTAGATAAATTTAGATGTGATTTACATACCGAGTGATGACAAACAGAGCTGCAGGAGAATATTTTTGGGAGTGAGATGCAGGCAGTGTTAATGGCAAAGGAAAGAGCTGTGACCCTCTTAGACTCTCATTACATTCACACAATGCCATAGAGTTGCCAGGAGTGTGGCAGCTGAAATCGCACTGTTCCTAAATGAAGCAAATTTCTTGCTGTTAATGATGAGCCCGGGATTTCATCCATTCTCTAAATTGCTTAAAATCACTAAAATTCCCTTCCAGACAAATATGTAGAGAAAATGGATTGTTTTATTATGTTTTCCTTTTTTTTCCTGATTTAGCTTGTTCAGAAAGATGAGTGCTTAAAGATACAGAGTCTGGGCACAAACAGTGAAGCTACATCATGCGATAGTTGAGTTAGTACACAATGCTCTGCCTGATTTAAAAATGTGTTGTTTTTTTTGTGTGGAGGTCGTGGTTGCTGTAGCTTGACAGTCCAGAATGTTGCTACTTCTAAGGAGGGATAGTAGAAACTTTCAGAAAGTTTTGTTTCAGATTGGATGAAACTCGAGGAGTGACTTCGCTATTTTATACTTGAATAAAACCAGGCATTCACAGGTTACGTTAATTGATTGAAGTTGTACAGTGAGCTAGTAATCAAACTAGATGTCTAATACATTGAAATATGACTAAATTTTTCCATCTATATGGATTCCCATAAAAAAAGCAGAAGCACCCCACAAACTTTCGCATATCTTTCCTTATAAAAGCCCTGAAAAATAGACTGTGTGATCCACTATAGAGAGATCACAAAAGCCAAGATGATTGGCCTATGGTCACTTAAACCTGTAGTGCCCGAAGGAAATGAATCAGGTGCTCACACACCCCAGACTAGCATACGAGTCTTAGAATACCTTTTTTCTTTCCTGAGTACTCTTCTGTCTCCTGCATGAGTGTGAAAACTCCAGTTGGCTGTTATCAGAACTCTGTTGGGTGTTTTTTAAAGTCTGGATTACCCATGCTCTTGACCGGGAATTGCCTTTTTCTCTGATGGCATGATGTCGTTTGTTATTAGGCTCTTAATGCCTGTCTGCCCAAACCTTAGGCCCCATCCCAACCAAAATAAATTTAAAAAATGCAATTACTCAATGTGTGTAACACTATTCTTTCAAAAACTTTAAATTTTGCTTCCGTAGTCTAGTTTGAGTAAAATGACTTTGATATTTACTTTTTTTTTTTTGCTTCACCAGAGACAATTAAGGACTGTGAGTATCATGAAATGATGTTTCCTGGGTGAGGATTAGCAAGAGTAGCCCAGCCTGCCATCTCAGAGAGCATGGAAATGCAGGGTCTTAAGTCATCAGTGACTTAGAAAAAGAAGAGGAAATCGAAGTCGGAATTTTGGTCTGGCAGACAGAGTCTAGACGGGTCCTGTGTATCAACAGAAAGATGAGATAAATATTAAAGCAATATTATTCAGCCTAAAATAAGATCCAGCTGCAGCTGCTGGAAGTGGTGATTTTATTCAGAGGCTTGTGGAAGAGTTGTGTAGTGAACAGTATGCAGCAGAAGATATATGATTCATTTCACAATGAACCCTAAGTGCCAGGTATTTTATTACCTTACACAGAGAGTTACTTCCAGAGGTAGTAAATTTTTCATTTAAGCTTCCTTTGCTGGCTGTAATGCCTTTGATTTCTTTCTTTAATTAAATCATACAAATTTTCTGGCTGTTTTTCCTTTGTTCTATTTAACCACTTACAATCTTTTAACGGTGATGGGCAGAGAAAAAATAAATGCCTGACAAATATACCTTGGCAGCAGAGCTAACTACAGTAAATCCTATGACTGAAATACCAGGTTGTACTCTGAAGGATATTTATTGCATTTAGCCACCCCAGAAGACAGCTCTGAAAACTCTAATCTCCCCCAGAATCCCAGATTAGATATAGTAATATGATAGGAGAGAGATACAGTGCTCAGGAATGGATTTTCTTCTATATATTGAATCTCTGGTTAGTAACCTCTCTGGCAGCTTATACAATTTGAATGTGCCAGCAGTATTTCTGTAATTATAGTCTCTGTGTGTAAATTCTATCTCATGTTCTATCCAGTGTAGTTATCTATTAATAAGATAGTCTGTGATCATTATTATTATTGTTTCTCTTTCAGTAATGCAGTGTTTGTCTAATGCTTCTTCTGTTCTTATTCAAACAAAGTTTCTGTTGACTTTAGCAGGCACAAAGAAAAAGATGATTAATGGTTAATCTCAGAGCAATAAAGAAAAGACACTGATAATTAGTTAACAATAATTAAAAAAATTAATTATGTATTATGATTTTGGTATTGAATGTAGGAGATAACTGACTTAAATAACAAGGGTTTATCAGATTATATATTGCCAGTCAGTGATGTATATTCCCTGTGAAATGAAGTGTCTATCAACACACAGACGATAAAATTCTGAATTTTGCATTTTGAATTAATTTGGAGTAGTTTTGACAGAGAACAGTTAACTTAAGAGTTAAGTTTTTAATCGATAGGTGAACCTTAATGTTCTCATGAATTGTTCGCAAGAATTAAAGGCATTTTGAATAAATTATTTACATTTCAGTTATGCTCTGGAATAAATGATTTCTTGAATGACTGATTTACTAGTTAGGGTGTTTGAAGATTTTTATTCATGGAAATTTTTCATTGGTAGCGCAATAAGCTAGGGAGAGGGAATCATCATTAGATCTTCCATGAAAGCCAAAGCATGCTTTTCATAACTGGTTCAAAGGCTTTGTTTTTACATTCCCAAATGACATTTTCTGTGATAATCTGGGAATTCAGAATCTCTAAGACTGAACACTGAGCTGAGAATTACTTGTTCATCTCTTAGTGAGCCTAGGACCATGATGCTTATTAAGGGTCTTTGCTTAGGACTTGTCTATAACACATTAACTATGTTCTAATTTATCAAGGAAAGATGCACATTCTGTGCCAAGTGAGTTTTTAAGATTTCTCAAGACAAGTAGTAGTGCCCTAGAAGAACTTCCTTCTATGACTATAAGTAAGATGCAGGTTAGAAAACTCATTGTTAACCATGACTCTTGGAATTGACTACTGCAAATAGTATAATGGAAATACTAAATCCCTGGATCCCTAACTTAATATTACAGTAAGGATCATAACTGCAATGCTAACAAAAATGCATCTTGAATGGTTGTGTGTCCCTATGTAAATGCTTGACCCAAAAATTGTCGATACACAGTTTGAAAACAGCTGAATCATGGCCAGTCTAACATTCACACTTTCAGAAGATCTCTAGATCTCCCTGAAGACAGACCTGAAGTCTCAAGCTATTTCAGCACTGAGTATTTAATTTGACTTCGTACCATAAAGAATTCTTCAGTAGCATGACACGACACATCAACATCACAGTTGATTGTGAGCTCTTCAGAAGAGCTTCTAGGCTTCAGGCTACCTTGGAAACAAAAGTCTGCAGGGAGTAACTTTAGAACATCACGTCTCATTCTTGGAAGGGAGATTGAACCACATTGGTGCTTTTTCAATCGCTTCCTTGCAATGTGTTGCATTAAACTGTTTTAAAAATTATCTGTTGCCTCTAAACTGGTTTATATGATTGAAATTTGTTACAGCAAACAAAATTATTTCTATTATTTGGTAATTTAACTCATAAATATAATTAGAACATCCTCTTCATTTAATAATAGGGTTGCAGTGGCATTACCTCCATTATAATAATAGTAATAATATGCTGTTGAACTATATGTACTGATTAAAAAAGAAAAGCTGGGAGAAAGTATGACTTTAGTGATGTTGCGTTGTGAAAAAGTCATTCTACAGATGTGGCACACCATCTGCATTTTCTTGATTGTTTGAATAAGTTATGTAGTAATCTTCAGATGATTAATGGCATCATATTACTCTTCTCAATTATTTAGGTTAACAAAGAGTAATCTCAGTCATTGTACTCCAGAGACAGAGCAGGGGAAAGCAGATTGGGGTGAAAGGAGGGATGGCTGGACAGCTTCTCCTCGTCACATGATCTGCAGTTCACACTAACCCAGCCAGTGCTCACACTTGGTCTGCAGCTGCCACAGGACCCTTTGTCTGTTCTCAAGATTGGGTCTGCTCTTATGTATGATTTAATCTGTCACGGCTACTGTTGGTTTGCTGCAAGGAATGTGTTTTGACAGTAGAGTTTGCTCTTTAGAAGACCATAAGTAACTCAATGATTTGTAAGAACAATTTACTTGACAGATTTGATATAGTGCTTTGCAATTAGATGTTGCTTCAATTTTCAGTTCAATTCAAGCAATGCTCTGTCCTCCCCAAATCCTGTAGAAATGCATGAGCTAAGGACTTTGTTAAACGTGATAGCTGAGTTTACTGACAATGAGATGAAATTCATGAGTTCAAACTGGATCTGTATTGCTATAGCTGATAACTATTTAGTATTTGACATCTTGTGACAGTGTGACCTACCGCATGAAAAATTATGGTGAAGGCAAGGGGACTGAATGGTTGGCTCTTATGAAATACTGATTTCCTCATAGGTGATTGGATTGGGGGGCGTATGGGGATTAAGCAAATGAAATGTAACTCAATATCACAGTGAGAGAATATTTGAATTGACTTTTATGCATCCACAATAAGAGGTGTATGATCTGTATTTTGTCTATTTTGTCCCTTGAGATGTTCCCTTGAGATCTGTTGGTATGTGTGAGATGCTCAGAGGCAATGACAATGACATTTAACTAAGGTGATAAAATGAATTTCCACTTTAGCTCTACATTTAAAAGGATGCAACCTCAGAGTTATCCAAACCACTTTGAGCTGAAGTGAGATGCTGTTTCTAATCCATCTTCCTATAAGAAAAGTGGATGCTTCCACATACTTATCAGTAGTGCTATTGCCAATGAAACATCTTTGGTCATATAAATATGGCTCTGTTCTAATTTCAATAGTTGCCTTCCTACTAAGTGTTCCTTGATATCCCAAAATGCCTGGATAATAGCTTGGAGAGGAGAGCTTGCCTGTTGTTATTAACTTCAAAGTTGTTAAATTGTTGTTATTAAACTTCAAAGAGTTATTTTGGGGAGTTGGATTAGATGATCTCCAGAGGTCCCTTCCAACCCCACGTCATTCTGTGATTTTCCGACTGACTCTGATTCTGACACTTCATTTTTAACCTTGCAGAAGATCTAGGCCATCATCTCTGGCACCTTGGAATGGAGCTGCGTTTATTCACTTCTTATATGTACCATGTACGTAGTAAAATGCATATTAAGAATAGTACTCCAAAAATAGTTTTTTGGGTGCTTAATTGCTAGCCTAGGAATCCAAATAATTCTGTTTTCAGTTTTACCAGTCTCAATCACTGACCTTGGGCAAATAATTTATCTTTGTAATGATACTTTTCCTGCTGGAAAACGACCATCTGCTTCCCATCCCCTGCCTCCTATCTGGTAACTTCTAAGTCTTGCTTCATTGATATATGTAGCATCAATTTTACAGTCTTTGATTCCTCGGGAGGTGTCCAAGCACCACTCCAATGCAAGTGATGACCTTTGCTTTCTAGTGCCTGTTTTGTTTTAAATGATTTGAAGGGCTGGCAGACAGCACTTAATGCAAGTCAGAGAGGATCAGGGGGAGGCAGAGGTGGGTGTAAACGTTTTTAGCAGGTATCATTTTTACGGCAACCCATTTCCCCTTTCCCGTCTCTTGACCAGGACTTGTTACAGATGTAGTTGCAACCAAACCATGACCTTTTACAACCGTGCTCACAACAGTGGGTATGAAGTCAAGATAGTGAGTTGAAATAGTTAACTTTCATAGTTGAGACAGAGGAGCTAATTATCACAGGAGATAGAAAAACGTCCTGCTGAAATATAAAACTCGTATTTTTTTGTCATGGATAACCAGCTTTGCTATCAATTCTGTTTGAGAGAGTAAGTGAAGTTAAATAAAGTTGATGTCTTGAGTCTGTACTAAATTCATAAATGAAGAGGAAAAAACCTATTTTATGTTATTCAAAGCATATGTGACATCTTTGCTGTCACTGCTTCTTGTGAAGCTGTTGAGGAAGAACAATGTTCCTTGACAACGTTGTATTGTAGCATTAAATGAATTGTATGAGCTCAGATAAGCTTACCTTAACAATTCTACAGAGGAATCTATCTAGGAAAGCAAAACCTGAAAGTATTACAGGTCTAAATTCCAGAAAAGCAAACCTTCCCTGCCAGGTAAAAAAAAAAAAAAAGGTGCTGTTATGTTAAAGAGTTAAAAAATGCATTAAATGCAAGGAAACCTGAGTGCTCCCTGGCTCAGCTTTCTATTGCATGGGTAAGTTTGCATTGCTTTTAGAGATACCCTATCACTGCGTGTCTATGACTTTGTAGCTTTTGAATAACATTGTTGTAAATACCTGCTTCACGGTCAATTAACCGTAAAATGCCCAGGTAACTTTAGACATAGACACCTAAACAAATGTAAATCAGTAAGAGAAAAGCAGTGAGAGTCAGCTTAGGTCTATGTATAGACTCAGGTTTCTAGTAAGAGGCTGAGCTGGAGTTAGACCTTCAGTTTAGGTCTTAAGGTATTTATAGTAGTTTGTAATTTCCATTTTCATTCTGTTACATTCTACTTTTGGGGACATTTGTCTGCACCCCTGAAATGCAAAGGGGTTTGATTTCAGCTTTTCATTGCAAACACTGGAAAAATTGTGATTTTTTTTTTTTTCCCCCGATAAAAATATCGAAGCAGAACTTTGAAGAAGCTTCTGAGGTTTTTATGTAATTAATTGCCTCATCTGTAACACAAGGGTCAAAATTATACTTGTTGAGATGCTTTGAGAACTTTGGGTGAAAAGGTATTTAAATTCTTATCACTAGTGGTGTTTGAGAAATGATGCTCTCATTCAACCCTTTCACAATGAATTTCCTTTCATTATTGGTTTAAATCTGCTTATTGTACAACAATCCTAATTGCTTTTAAATTAATTCTATCCTCTGGTTATGAGAGGGAGCAAAAGCCTGAGGATTATACATTTTAGATTTCTGTCTTTATTTGCATCTGAAATTGTAATGATGTAAAGGATTCAGAGATGCTTACTTGTCATGTTTGATAAAACTACAGGAGGATTTGTTTCCCCTTCCAAGAGAGCTCAATGCTTTTATTATGTATATTAAGATGAATGCCCTCAAAACAAACAGTTTTCAAGATTAATCTCTGAGATTAAATAATTCCCAATGGCATCCCTTCACTAATGAGAATAAAAGGGGGTGCTGAAGAGACAACACAATGGAGACCAGATAGCCTCCATAATACTTTTATGCAAATAAATGTGCTTTGTATTATAATTAATGAGAAATGAACACACCCAGCTACTGCTTCTCAGGTAAGAGCAGGCAACATTTTAGAAGTGGTTTACTTGAAATGCAAACCCTTGTGTATTCATGCCCTTGTTTTCTTCTGCATCAGTCAAAAAAAAAAAAAAGTCAAGAAGGGATGAAATAGGTAGCAATTTCCATATATATGATTGTGTGAAGTCCTTAGGATCACCTCTGGGGATAACCAGGAATATACACAAAATAGAAGTGATGTAAAGGCCCTTCTGGCCTTAAGCAGTATGAAGTCATCAGTGCAGAAAACTTCCTGCAAAAGGATTATCTGCATGCAGCTTTTTCAGAGTAGCTTTACAATCTTGATAAAGCAACATGATTAACACAAGAAAACTAATTTGTTAAAACTACATCTTTAAATTATAATAGAACCTGTACAATAACAATCAAAGAAAGGTTGTGCAGAGAAAATTGAGGCAATTTATTTATGATTCTCTTTAATGATCGAATTGCTGCTCTGTTCATTTTCTAAACGGAGAACATCATTATATTGCTGAGCAAGCACTGGCTGATTTTAAAGCAAGTTACTGGAAACAAAATTCATTCTAAATTAGTGAGTAGTTTGAAATATCTTTAAATGCTTTTTAAAACAAAGAATACATTGAGTCTGTTTATTGCTGAAGCACTGTGATGCTTTATATGCAGACTTGTCAAGCTCACTTTAGTAGTTCCAAACTTACCTTTGATAATATGGGTAATATGTTCCTCATCCACATTCTGTTACTTTCCAGTACACTGTTCTGCTTTCATGATGGGACTGAAAGGAATTTGGAAAAATATTATATTGAAAAGTGAATAGTCAGAAAACACGTTCCTGCATCTCAAGCATTTCAGTTATTTTTCAATGAAGATTTATGCAAATGGTAAAGATTTTTACATCTAAGAAAGTACTTGTAGAATAAACCACTTATAATGATTGAACAAATCCTCAAGTTTCATATTTGATACAATAAATCAGCGTGGCTATTTTGTAATTTGTCTTTCTGTACTATGTAAGATTTGCTGCAAAAATACTGATGTTTTAGTTTAATTATTTGTATAATTGCCATCCATTATATCGATCATCTACTAATTACAATTAACTAGGATTTTTTAAAGTGGGCTATAGTTTTCAGACAGCATTAGCTATTTTATTATCTCCTTTACTTTTAATATCTGCTGCTGACGAGCTCTCCCCAGTCTATAATCCCAGCAGCACTTTCGATTTTTCTCCCTGCTGGTTCCTATTCTACTGAATTTTCTTTGAATAAATCCTGGTTAGATTAGTGTGAGAAATTTGTACAGGCTGGGTCACAGCAGAGTAGAAGCCCTCAGGACAACAGGAGTAAAGGAAGGCTTGCAGTTAGGTTCAAATATCGAAAAAGAAATAGTGTGTAAAGTTCTGCTTTTATGTCCATTTCTGAAAGTTCTAGGAAGGTATGAAGTGCATGTGTAAGGATGTCTCCTGCTGGTAACAGTACCTTAAGATTTTCAGTCAAAGAAAATAAAATCTGGTTGTTGTTTGAAGGCATAGTCTTATCTTTTCTGGCTTTTGTAACATTAAATCTCTACAGAAAGTGCAGTTTCTAGAGAAGCATCATTCTGTTATTATTAAAACATAGGGGTTGATTTTTTTTTTTCATTTTTTTTTTGGTCAAGATTTTTCATTGGTTGAGATTAGGAGAGCAAATGAGAATAATACTGAAAACAGCATGTTTTCCACTTGAATTCTGTTCCCCTAATGAGGACTGGGCAAAAAAGAGGAAAGCAAGAAGGAAGAAGCAAAGGTATGAAAGACTGAAAAATATTTCTCTTGTACATTTCTCAGAGTTGATGAGTTCTATAAATGAAGATGTTTTAAAGGAATAGACATAGTGAATGAGATTTTGCATCTCTTGTTGTGATTAGAAAATATAATTAAGCAACGTGCTGTACGTTCAGTGAAAGGTGGGAATGCAAATGCTGTTCTTTGATTAAATAAAGTAGTGTTTGATTCAAAACTTGATTCAGGAAAGCACTTAAGTGTAGGCTTCAGTCCTGCTGGTTTTGAATGTTACCGTCTGCACTTAAATGTGGGTTTAAGTGTTTTTATGCTCCTATGCACTTTACAAAATTGAGGGAAAAAGGACTGAGACAATGATCAGATTGGATTTGGAATGGTACTGCCTGTTTATATAGTTAATTAAAAAAATCTACTTTGGATTTTCAAATAGAACAATAAAAAAGCAAAAAGTACTTGTTTCTTTAGACTGCATCTGACTCTACCACCAAAGGGATATATTTCAGCCTAATTATCAATTTTGGGATGGCCATGGTTTTCTGAGGTGTTTGAAACAAGATGGATGTTGACATAGGTGGCCCTTGAACCATCTTCTGTGTCGTCCTTTCTGTGCCGGTACAGCTGGAGGGGAGGGAATGAAAATGGCACGAATGGGAGGCAAGACAGCAAAACATTGTGGGCGTTTGTGGTGGGTAATCCTGCCCCGGTGTGGGCCCTCCAGAGGTAGCAGTTCCTTCAGGAAATATCCACCCGCTGTGGTGAGGAGTCCTCCACAGGCCGCGGTGTGGATCTCTGCTCCCCCGTGGTCTCTCCCTCATGACCGCAGGGACTCTGCCCGGCGCCCACAGCACCTCCTCCCGCCCCCCCTGCTCTCACCTGGGTGCTCGCAGGGCTGTTTCTCACACTTTTTTCCTCACTCCGTGCTGGTTTTCCCCTTCCATAGCTCCGTTTTCCCCGAGGCCTCACCAGTCTGGCTGCGGAGCCGGGCCTCGCGCTGGAACTTTCCAGAACCGGCTGGAACCGGCCGTGTCTGGGCGGGGCCGCCCCGCCCTCTCCTCACAGCGACGGCCCCCGCAGCCCCTGTCAGCGCCCGGCCCGGGTTATTTCTTCACAGAGGTAAAGAAACAGACACTGCGGCAAATTCTGAAAAGGCTGTTACAAATAATTGTGTGGGTTTTTTCAAGATAAGGAAGGAATGATAAATTCTATATTCACCTGAGGTGTGGCTTGCCTGGGGCTGCCCTGCTGGTAGTAAGCCCTTACCTCATGTTAGTTATGGATCAGAGCATTAAGACCTTTTGCCACAAATTGATGCTGTTTGGTAATAAGCCCCAGGGCTGCTAAAACTGCCTCAGCAAACAGCGACCCACTTACAAGGTGATTTTAGCATTAGTAATGTGAATACATCCTTGGATGGGGTCTCAGCTCCTACATCATATCTGAGGCTATAAAGATAAAAATACTGCTTATGTGTGGCATTATTTAAGATAAATGTGTTCCAGAAAACAAAGCCTGGAGAAGGATTAATTAAGAGAATAAGCTGTGTTTACATCAAATAAAGCTGAAAATCAATTCTGTTGCATTCAGCTTTGTTAATGAAAATATACATTATTTTATTAGGCAAATGGTACAATTAATTATAGAGAGGATTTTCTCTCTGCGGCTGCTTTATGACTCTGTTACACTGCTTACAATTAATCCTAATGGAAAGATCAGACAAAAAATTCATGGTCTCTTGTAAATTTTTATAACCTGATTATTGGTTCCAAGTGCCCAATACAATGACATTTGTTTCAGAAAACAAGGTTTCTAAATTTCATTCAGTGGAGCAGAGTCCAAACCCGTTGTTTTTGTGTGGCATTGACGGACAGACCTGCTCTTCTGAGGTTCCAGGCTTCCTCCTGACGGGTGCTTGTTCTCCCATCGCTTTGCTCCCTAGGGGACCAGAGCATCACATCTTGCAAGGTTAGACCACTGGAGTTCCAGCTGCAGGGCTGTATCTGATGAATTTGTGTTAGGTGTCTACTAATGTGGTTAGAAACTGTGTGTGGTTGCTGCTTAAACCACCATGACTATTGCCACCCGGTTACTTGATTGATGTACACTATCTGATGTGTTAGAGATCTGTCTTTAAAGTTGAATTAAAGACCAGAGAAATACTGTTAAAAGAGAAGTTGCTCGCCCTCACTTTAACTGATCTTGAAATACAGACAGCTAATGGCAGAGAAGGCGTGGGGTAGAAATGGAAGGCTAATGCCATAGTCCTTTCATCCTGTTGTTTTATAGGTCTTGATGTGCCCTTCCAGTTTATTGAAATTGACGTTACTTTTGCAGTTATGAAGGCTGGCGTTTCTGGAATATCATAATTCAGCTGTGACACTGATGTGCTGCTAGCAAGTCTTGCAATATATTGTAAAGTGCTTATGATGTCTATTTCCTCTTCCCCAAATGAAGTGGGAGGACTTTTATGAATCTTCCAATATTTTGATCTAATTTCAATAATGAATATATTATTTATTCCTTTAAAGAGAAATGTAATGAATTGGGATGGCTATTTTGCTAGGACATCTGCCAGGGAGTGGCTCTGGCTAAATGTGAGTGAACGGTAATAGCCGTTGCTTACTGGGGACAATGTTAGCAAATGTTCCGTTTAGTAAAGAGATCTCTAACTTGTGCTAAGAGATTTAGTGGTGATCAGTCAGACTTCCGGAGTTAAATTAGTCAGGTGAGATTGCAAACTCAGATCTAGTATTATACTAAATAAACATTAAATGCAGAAAATATTCTCATGCATTATTTGCTATGACATTTTATTGTCTGAAATCTTGTATAGGTTTCTCTGACCATTTTTGTAATATTCATTTTAATTTCTTGGTCCTAAAAGCTTCAATTAAGTGAGTACTTAAATGGTTGGAAGGGTCAATGCCAGGGCACATTATCTACTTCCGTTATTTTAATAATTTTAATAGTGTGTTTTCAAGTATTTCCTATGTGATTCTCAATTTTGCCAAAACCTATGGTGAGATTCAACCCAATGAGGAAAATGGATTGTCATGGGCTAATCAAAGAACATGACTTTCTTTTTCTTTATGTCTATACTGAACTCATAATTGTACTTTATGCAATATCTTAAGTTAGTATGGCTTCCCAAGGACCGGAAGTGGAGAGGGAGGTGCTGAACTCTTTTCCTTGGTATCCAGTGATAGAATCTGAGGAAATGGTTCAAAGCTGCATCATAGAAGGTTTATACTTGACATTAGGAAGCATTTCTTTACAGAGAGGATTGTCAAACACTGGAAGAGGCTTCCAAGAGAGGTGGTCAGTGTCTCAAGCCTGTCAGTGTATAACAGGCATTTGGAAAATGCCCATACTATGCTTTAACTTTTGGTCAGCCCTTAATTGGTCATGCAGTTGAACTAGGTGATCGTTGTAGGTCCCTTCCAACTGAAATACTCTGTTCTATCAGCGGTGGAAGTAATACCGAGCTTATGTTTGAACACTCAGCTGAAATACCCAGATTCCTTTCTTATCCTGGCTTACAAAATGTGAGTCCCAAGCCCTCCCTTCTGAATCTGAGAGGTCCGTGCATGTTTCAAAGATGATAAAATTTCCTCTAGCAGTGACATGACTGTTAGTATCCTTGATAGTTAGATTACTAGTGTACTTTGATACAATGATCTGAAGAATGAAGGTTGCCCTGTCTGTCACCTCTTAAAAAACAATAAAAATAGATAAGCTAAAAACTTGCTTTTATTGTACTCTTTTTTGTAATGATGTTCTTTATGATAGTTTCTAGTATCCAACTTCAGTTATGCAATTTCTTGTTGACAGTAGGTATTTTTCTGCAGTTTTGCATGGTCTCCAGGCAGCTAAATAAAGAGGCCATAGTGGCAATTTGTTGACAAACCATTTTCTCTCTGACTTGCTCTGTCAAAAGCTTGTGTTCCAAGGTGAGCAAAGAGAAGCTGAGAGGGTTGTGCGGGGCACAAGGACAGAGCTATCAGCCTGGGGATGCTGGGAGGATAGGACCCTGTCCCAGGAGGGCTGACTAGAGACTAACTGCCTGACAGAAATTGCTGTGTTTGAGCCACTTCCTCAGGCAGAAGGCTCAGGCCTCTGTCGACCATCTCATAGGAGAAATGGTTGTTAGTCTGTGTGAGGGGGATTGCACGACCTTGTTCTTCTCATTGTCACTTGTTCCTGTTGGAGTGTCAATGTTGGGCCTGAACATGAGATTCATCTCATCCTGGGAGAGGCACAAGGGCTTATATGGGGCACAAGTGGAAGAGAAAGAGGTATTTCAAAGGGTCCTTCCCTACAAGGTCAGCTTGGATTTTAAGATCTGTCTTTTTGGTTGCTATTTGGGTTGAGCTTTGGGAACTGGTATTTAGGGTTCTAGCAGTGGCTTAGAATTTTTAAAATTTTAAAAATCATAAGCAATTACCAAATTTGAGTGCTAAGAGTGAGTTCCCCTTGGTTGGGCAGTGACAATCCTCATTTTTCCTGTATCTGCAGCATCTTGGGCACTTTAGCATTTGACCCGACGTACTGGCGTGATTTACAGCTGTCTTCAGCTCTGGTGTTTACTACAGTGAGGATATAAGACAAATCAGTCATCCTTAAGGTTTTGTTACCTGACATCGTTTATTCTGTTTTGGCAGGGAGCAATTCTGGCCTGTCTTAAGGTGTGAAATGAGATTTAGTTCCTTCTTTCCTTCCTTCTGGCCAGAGACAAGGGGGGAAAGAGGCCTCTATTAAAACAGTGGATGTAGCTGTGCCTCTTATTTGTGCTCCATTATTACTGTTCTTTTGATCTTAAATAGGATGATACCATACAAAAAAGCCAAAGGTTAGAAGAATCATTAACCTTCATTTGTAATTACACTGCACTAGCTAGGTGTTACATATTGCGAGAGCTATTATGTGTAATATGAGTGTACCTATTAAGAAAAGAATGAAAGTCATAACTGAGGGTATCTTTTCTAAGAATGACTTATCTACAAATACATTATAGAATAGTATTTCTAAAGTAGCTTCCCAGCTATTTGGCAGAGAATATGTGCAAATCCTCTGCGTAGCCTGAAGCAATAACAGCTGGTAGTGCGATTCTGAGAAATACCACCAAAAAAAGAGCCAGAAGAATAATGAGAAAACTTTTACGAAAAAGGATGGCAGTGATCCAGTAGTACCATCCCTCCAGGATAACATTGACCGTTAATGTGTATAGTACTTTTCTGGAAAAACCGCATTTGAGATGAAATCTTATGCTGAATCTTGAACACTTCAGTGTGTGAATTCAAAGGTCTGGATAACTTATTCCGAGCATCACTTGCTCCCCGAAGTTCTGACTAGATTCCAACTTCAGCAAATCACAACCTCAGTGCCTAATTTTGACTCCTCAGCCTTATTTCACTGGTTTTGTTTAGCAAAATAATATTGTGTAAATAATTCCCATTTTGTATCAGCCAAAAGAATTGTCTTTCTAGCATTTTTTAATCAGTTTTTCATCTGTTTCTTTGGCAAGGGCCAGACAAGTAAAATTGCTACTACATTATGTGCAGGAAGGTGCCCTGTGGTCTTCCAGTAAATTAAATCACTACACAATTAATGCTCACAGTCAACAAAAATCCAGTTCATCTAGCTGTGAATTTGCAGCACAGAGTTAAAGGGCACCTTGTCTCTGTAGCTCTCATTGCTTTTCTTGAGGAGAAAAAAATTCATAGTTCTCTTAATTTATCAATAAAGCCGTAGACCTACATCTGGAAATAAAGAGACTATTTTAATTAGTTATCATTTTTACAAGGTTAACCATTTGTAGGAGTTAGAAATAACTCAGAAACTTCAATCAATGCTTTAAATAAATAGGAGAAAATTTCCCTAGAGATCTTTTATGATTGGAGTAAATGGGAAAGATTTATAGCATCTTAGATAGTATTGAACAGAAAACACTTTGGTAGAAGTTCCTGAAGGGCTATGTGTAGTGAGCAACACAGGCTGCTGGGCATCATCTTCAACTTTTAAAGGAACTACATAGAGAGCACAAGGTAGTGCAGAGCTAGTTGTGTTGCAGGTTGCAGTGGTTCATGCTGGTTTCTTTCAGAGCGTCTGTGGGTGAGCTGGCATGATGACTCAACTCTAGGAGAGACAACAGATCTTATTAGTTCATCAGGAAAACAAGTAGTGATCTGCTTAAAAAACGCCTTGAGCTTGTAGCTCGAAACTTTATCCCAAATTTTTCTTTGCCTATAAACCAGGTAGACATCTATTAGAATGTACATGATTATGATAGAAATTATCCAAAACCTTTGTCAAAAGCAACCCCCCTGAATATGTATTAAAGGTCTGTTGCCCTTTATTAACGCTACCCATGTGTGACGAGTAGTAATTAAGTAAAATACAAAACACAAATAGGAAGGTGAATTTCAGATGTAAGAAATTAGGGGTGTTGTACATTGTATTAAAAATCAGGATTCTTTTCCACAAGACTGATTATCAAATGAATAGCAAACTTACCTAGAAAAGTACCTCTAGGTGTTCACTTTAGGTGTTCCTTGTACTGATACAGCAGGTTCTACCTCAGGTCTGTTTTGCAAGAGATTTTAAAACAAGCAAGCACACAACAAAATTCTCAGTGAAAAGTAGCTAAAATGCTGTGTAAACCAAAGTCAAGTCAGGCAGGTAACTCTTAGCTCTTGAGAGACACATTAAAGCCTTCCATCAGTGAGGAATTTGTTGCTTCTCATTGAGGAAGCTCCTGCTGAGGAACAGGCTAATTTACTTTGCCACAGGTAGTAGGTAAAAAGTCTTGAGTGATGTAAATCAGATTAGTTTTGCAAATCTGTTGTTCTTGCTTATTTAAAACCTACCACACATTTATGTTGAGAATTAATTTGCACGTGGAAATTTAGTCAAATCAGAAAGACAGTGGAATATATAGACTACAGCCAGGATTTTGACATGTTGGTTCTTTGGATTCACTTGGAAACATCAGCTTGAATTACTGGGGATTATTTTCCTTCCTATGTTAAGCACCTATTCCATAAGGCTAGATCAAATATGCTTATTATCTGGTGGACATTGGTGAACCTCTTTACATGTACCAGCTTAAAGATCAGGGCTTAAGGTGCATAGATAGGGAGGAAAAGTGCTAAGTGTCTATTTTCAATGCTGCCAGATAGATAATGAGACAGGCTAGATGCTCAGTTTAATGTGTAAATAGGTGCTCAAGCAGAAGTGGTGCATGTTTAAAAACAAACAAAACAAAACCCCAACCAAACAAAAAGCAAACAAACAAACAAAAAACAATAAAAAACCCAAACACAAAACAGCAACTAGGAATGATGAAATTTGATGAGCTGAGTTGCAATGGAATACAGGGCATAATTAATAAAAAAAAGTTTTAGCAATTGGAGTCATTAGATTGTGGCATGAAAATGAATGTGTTTAGTCTCATAAATTATTAGAAAAGTATTTTTCTTTTCCTAAAATAAATAAAAATTGCAAGCTCTGAGGATGCTTGTAAATCCAGAGCACTGGGTGGAACTCTAAACAAAGGGTAATGAACAGCCTATCCTATTTTTCCACCCAAAAGTCAGCAGAGTACATGTCTGCTCTGAGAATCCCACATTAATCATCTTCATTTTATCTGACAGTCTTCCCTCATATCCAAGTCATATTTAATATAGATGGTTTACTGAAGCTCTAAACTTAATTGACAAGCTCGTTAATTTATGAAGCAAGTTGTTCAAGAGTGTAACATTGAAGAGGAATACAATGGTCTGTCTGGCTTTTACATATTTGGCTGGTTACTCTGAAGTTGGAACAATGTTTTGAAAAAGAATATTAATTAAATGCTCCTAAAGGCAGAGTTGTAAGGAACAAAAGTGCCCAAAGGACTGAAGAGGTTAGCTCTGGTTTTAAATTGCATGATCTCTCCCTTTTCCACTCTCCAACTCATCAACTCCTCTGAAAAGTTAGATCCTAAATTGGAGTTGGAAATTTTTTTCAGAAAATGGCAATGGAGTTTCTGTGCTTGTACAGAGCACAGAAAATTATTATTCTTGCTTCACAGTCGTCAAAGTGCTCCAAAGGTGACTTTTCAATTTATCATGGGTGCTCACCTTTTTGAGATATGTTAATTGGTAGAATATTATAGGAAGGATAAATAATGGTGTTTTGCAGCCATAGTGCAACCAATACTTTTTAAGGCATATGCTACACACCATGGAGCCACTGTTTTACCCAGTAGTTTTCTGAGGTTCCTGAAATAGTAGGCATGGGGATGTAGATAGTGTAGAGCTTTGTTGCACTAGCATTTCCAGGAAAACAAAATCAACTGTTTTTAAGGCTTTGAGGTGCCATTACAGTCCCATTTTTTTCTATTTTGAAAACTCCTGTTAGATGAGTGGAGATTCCAGGCATCTTCTGAAACAGAGCAGACTCTCCATTTGTTGTTTGCTCTGCATTTTGCCACCTTAGCATTAGCAAAGTAGGTGATTTTTAGATGCAGGGTGTATGTCTACTCATAAATCCAACAGATACAAGTACAGCTACTTGTGGAATTAGTTTGGCAACCAAAATTACTATGCAAGGAGCATGTCTCTGCTCTGTCAGATAACTGCTGATTTCATAAATGCAGCAAACTGAAGAGCAATAAATGTCTGAGTACACCTTGCCAGGCTTGTAGCTTGTTTTTCCACGGAGTCTAGGTATTTGGAAACAAAATTCTTTTAAGTAGCAGGTTTAAACTATGAAGTTTGAACTGCAAAATACAAAGTTGGCTGGTTTAGTGACAGTGTCTGAGAATATAAATTCTTGATTGACATAGAAGGTGGATGTAAGGAGCCTGTGGGAAAACAGGTTTACTCATTGGCTGATTCAGAATATAGTATTTATACCTCCTTGGTTTATAGCAATCAAATACAGTACTTTGCAGTGAGCATACTGTCCTCTAGAGAATTTGGTGCCCCATTCCCTAATCAGGAAAGGCAATGGAGGATTTAGCTTTCATTAGCGCTGTGTGTAGGGGAAGGAAGAAAAGCATGCACCACTTCCACTTTACTTTGGGTTTTATGAATGTGAACTAATCTAAATGTTTGTCTAGTCTAATGTCCTTTCTCTGACAGTGACCAGTAGTAGATAACAGAATAAAGTTTAGATGGAGTGATGCTTGAGTGAACCTTCTCAGCAAGACACAGAAAAAAGCACTGTACATATATGAAATATTCCTTTCTTACTGTTGAGTTTGTTTCATTCACACAATCAGAAGTTAAACGATTTCAAGTGCACAGACTGCTCATGAAGACACGATTGAATAGTTGTAGCCCATTTTCAAATGGGAAACAAAATAGTATGTGTGTATTAAGCTTATTTTTTCACTATGACAAGTGAGATACTATGCTATTTTTTTCACTTTTTCCATTCTCAAATTGTGAAAATGGGTTTGATTGTGCTGTGTAAATGCAAAAAAAGCCATTTTTCCAAGTGATACCACATTCACAGAAAACAAGTTCTTCTGAGGAAGAGTTTAAAGATTTATGGTTCAGCTCACACTGATGTGGGTTGTTTTCTTTTTCTTGAAGTTCAGAATCTTAAATGAAAACACCCATTTCTTGATATAGCTTATTCTACTGAAGTGTTTTGTTCAGATTACACATTCAAGCAATCTGCTGGGGACCAGAGAGCCCTGTGATGACTGGAAAAAGTGTCTTTATTTCCTGTTAAAACTAGCAACTTAGTGGCAGGGAAATGGAACATTGAGGTTTTTTGTTTTGTTTAGCTGACAATAAAAGGTGTTTCTACAGGTGAGTGTTGGGAGTGCTCATATGTGATACTTGCATTTGGCCTAGGAGTGCTGGTACATAATGTTCTCAGGAAACTGTTTGACCCTGGTGAGAAAATCCAATCTGTTCTTCAGAAACAAGCTATGTCACAGTCTCTGCCAGTTCTGCTGCACCTGCTTCTTGCAGCAATTGGATCATCTGTCTAATCTAGAGAGCTCAGCCTGTTGCACTTCATACAGTAGCTCCTGTGTTGAGTCCCGTAGCTCATGTTTGGCCAAAGCCTATGTAGTGTAAACTTTGAAGGGATGGCAGGATCCTTGTTCTGGTCTTTCTCCTTAGCATTAAGCATTTCTATTCCTTTGTCCATTTTCAGCCTTTATAAATCTGCTGGGTACAATCAGGAGTGAGTGAATGGCTATGAGGAAGTGTGAGCTGAAGTCTGATCCTTGTCCTTTGTACATTAGATCTCTGTGTAAGTCCTTTGCAGTCAGATGCAAGCTCTTTTTTTCTTTTCTTTATTTCTTTCCCCCACCTCCATGCTCCACAAAACTCTGAGGGTCCTCAGTTAGTGCTGAGCTGAGTCTGAATGAATAAAGCCATAGAAGAGCAGCATGCTGCTCAGTTGTGTCCTGTCCTTCACCAGTACATTTATACAGCTTCCAGCCAGCTCATCCCTACTAGCAAAAGGGGGGCTGTGGAACAGGCTTATGTGTCCATAAATGTTTTCTAGGCTCTCTCCTGCTCTGAGCTAAGTATACAGATGTAGCCTCATGAGGCACCAAGCTTGAATTTTCTAGGCTGGTATACACATTTGCCAAAAGCACATTGGGCTTGAGCAATGATTCTAATTAAGTATCTGTTAAATCTTTAAAATTATTATGTTAAAATTTAGCATCATGCTGATTGGCTTGTTTATGTTATGTGTCTGAAAATAAATCTGCTTTATGATTAACTGTGTGAATATCAGTAGCCAGCTGCTTTGAATCACACATACAGTGAAAAAGACCCTGCACAAAAATTGCTGAGTACTTTCCAGTATCCGAGAAATTGGAAATAAATAACAGATATTTAAAATGTACAGAAACTCACTGAATAAATTATTACTATTAAAAAGAGAGCAAATAATGACTACAGAGCAAGATCATTCGGCATTTATGGAATTTCCTGACAATGTAAGCTATGCAGAAACATTTTTCCAAAAGCAAAGCAAGCTGTAATAGAGTTACTCCATGAAAAATGAGGTGATGTAAGAGAGAAGAGGGGGTTTTTTGATTGATTTAACAGGATATATTCATCCTGACCTCCTTGAACCATAAATATCTTGTGACAGAGCATTTCACTTGTTATCTAAAGCATTCTTTTTCATCAGCTGCTTATACACAATGTAGGAAAAAATTGGAGAAGGTGGTGGAGAAGTTACTAGAATCATCACCTTCTTTAATAAAGGCTAAAACAACTTGGAAGTGGATGTTAGAGAATTTCAGAGTACCTTTCTGTCTCTTTCATGTAACATTTTCCCTTTTAAATTATTTCCCAGGTTCCATTAAAAAGATCTCATGGCAAGATGTCCTGCTCTGGGCTAGGTTATCTATCTACTTAGGAGGTAGGCTGCCTAGTTTTGGTTTAAATATTTGACTTTTTTCCAATGGTAGTCTCCATTTTTGCTGTTAGACTTGGTTTTCATTGAAACTGAGGCCTCTTGCAAAAGATCTTAAAGAGGATTTAGCTCTCTGTTTTAATTTCTGTTCCTGCTTTGAATATGGAATGCCTCTTACATGGCTTTTTGAGTGCTCCTTTGCACTGGCACAAATATCTATTGGAACATTTTCCAATGTGTAGCTGTATAAATGTGAATTAAAGGAAAGAAGTTCCAATGGTGAATTGGCTAGCAAAAGCAGAGGGCTTGCTTGGGTTCAGAAAATCACTGACATTTAAACTTCATTTGAATCTCACTGCGGGAAGGTAAGAATGTATATAATTGTTCCTCTGGATAAAGGATAATTTCCTCAATTCTTTTTACATGCTCTGTGAAAATTCACACAAATGTGGTCGTCCTTCAGTACATTTTCTGTGCAGATGATTGGTTTGTGTAATGTCTGTTGGAGGTCTTAATCTGGAAATGCAGCCCATTGAGCAAATGACTCAAGGATAGAAATTAGATACAATCTGAGACAGTTTACGCTAATTCAGCAGTTGACTGGGAGAAAGGGGAGGGGAATACCTTTTTGTGCTACACGTGTTGCATGTAACATGTATTTAATTTGATGCATTTATGAAACTAAGTTTTGGGAAAAGCTACATTAGACTTCAAAAATATCTGTACCAAACCCATGTTATTTATGTTGTAGTACAAACTAGCCATATCAGTTCATACTTTGCAAAAAACGTGATAGCAGTAAACAGTCCCTGTCTCAAATAATTTAGAGATAGCAATCACAGCTCATGTGAGTAAAACTCAGCTAACTTTAGACTGAGTTATGGCTGCTGAGATTGCAATAGTATGATACAGAACATATTCAGGATTTTCATACTTGCCTTGGGTATTACTAACACTACTGCAATGGTAGTACAGACCCTGGTGTAGACTTACTGTTCTCATGTATATCTGAAAAAATTGTAGTCACCATGAAATAGAAACGTGCCAACCTCTAACCATGTGACTGGCTCAATATAAGAAGCTTTCACCTTCATTCCCTCACATACCAGACCAATTCTTGCTGTACTTTCTGATGTTTTTGAAACATCAAACCATAAAGTGAAGCATCAAACTCTTCCCTCCCCCCCTCTCTTCCTGTGACAGCTGAGTTTCACAGTACCAGGAACTGGTTACTCAATAAGTGCAAGTATTGAGAAATGATAAAAGCATAAAAGTTCATGTCAAATAGCACTAGGGAGAAAGATTGTTATCCCTGCTTTACAGAAGAATAATAGATGCACTGAAATTGGGCTACTTGCTGAAGATGACTCAAAGAGCCTGCAGCAGAGGTTCCAGGCAAACTGCTCTGTGGCTGCAGACTAAAAGGGCAGCTTAGGTCCTGTTGTAGGTCTCAACACACACTTAAAAGGCTCAAAGCTTTTGAATACAGTTTTTGCACTTAGCTCTCCTGGTAGGTATAACTAGGTTAGGGATTTTGTTGCTTTGTATTAGCTGTCAGAGTGAAACAGTTATTGCTATCACAATGTTAAATGAATCAGATGGAGATGGAGATCAATTGCTGAACGAATTAGCAACAGTATTATCAAGAGGAAAGAAAGAAAGGGCTATGAGAAACAGAGTATGCTTTGTTATCCTGCAGTCCTACAGTGGAATATACAGAACACATAGATCAAAATATCATTTAGACCTTGATCAAGAGCATCATTGTCATTTAGCTACATTCAGTGAGAGTCAAAGAGTAAAGACCTCATCTATATTTCTTTAAGCTGAAATTGTTTTCTTCCAATATGTGACTGGAAAGTTATTCAAGTATATTGCTTTATTGGCATATAATTCATGTGCTGACATTGTTTCTATTCTAAAAAAGTTAGTAAGCAAAAATCATTCTATAAATTACTTTTTCCTGGTAACTTTTTTGGCATAGTTTATTAAGAAAACTTGGATTAATGGTCCAAGAAATGGGAAGCTAAATGTTCATAAATGTTGATAAATGAGAACTTTATAACAGACTTTTTAGCGGGGTTCCTGGGAGTATTCTCATTAACTCACAATTCTAATGGTACATCAAACATTTATGATATATTAAGACAGAGAGATCCATTTCTCACTTCAGGAAATGATCAGAAGCTGAGACTGTCCTTTCTGTGCTTGAAACTTGATGGGTGAGGCAGGCAGTCTAGAAGTGGTTAATATCAGAAGCATGACTCTTGGTCTTTGGGGTGTAAAGGAGATCTTTTCATGGGGGAACTTGTGATCAGCTAAAAGTGCCTATAGGTAAGTTGTTTGAAAAGATTGTGTTTAATAGAATAAATTCTGCAGATACTGAAGTGACACAAACTGCTTACAAAGGCATTGCACAACACTACAGGGTATTATGCAGGAGGCTGTGGAAGCTCCAGTGGAAGCCATTGCAACTCTTAAGCTCTGCTCCTCCTTTAACTGAAGATAATTCTGTAAATAACTTGTGTGACTGTTCTGTGGTGCTGAGGAAGGACTGCAATGCAATAGAAAAGATACTCTAATCACTACATCTAATTACACTAAAATGAGAACTACTGAAATTCTTCCAGTGGTAATTATTCTATTTATTATATTCAAAGCAATCAAAGCAAGAAACACTGTGTTCATAGATTAATATAAAAAGTCTGATGTAGGGAATACCCAAGAACTTTGAACCTACTGGCACTTTAGTGCTCTCATATCTCCTTTCACCAAAAACCATGTAGGACAAGTGTCTCAACTTAATCATTGGTTGATGTATAAAAAAACATGACTCCATACAAGGCTTCCGTGTCTTGTTAAAGTAAGCTCTGTATTTTCTCGACTTGACTTTATGTTAGTTGGCTTTTGGCTATACACGGTCTAGGTAATTGCTTACTCTGTGTTCCTATGGTTGTAAGCCAGAAAATTTGTGTGTTGCTCTTACAGAAGAGATTCTGTCTGAAATGAGGACTCAGTTGGGCTAAACATTCTGTGCACAGTTATATGCAATGATTCCCTGAAAAAACTATCTAATTATAATTAGTGCCTTTGCCAAACATTGTTCCAAACTATTAAAACTACTATAAAACCACACTATAGTCCAAGTTAAGTACCCCACACTCTGGTAGAAAACTGTTATGTTGGATTCTAAAGTAAAACTCTGAAAAAATTAGTCTCTCTGAACGTCTGAAACAGGTGAACTGCTGAAGCTGAGACCCTATGTGGAACAACCCTACCTATGTTATTGAATTTTTCAGAAGAGATCTTAGACAACAGCTTTTTCCTGTCATTTGATTTTACAGAGAGAAAAATGCTAGAAGATGTAATCAAGACCCTTAGCAAGCAGAGACTGAGTCAGATGAGGTTCTAAACTTGTCAGAATCCATAGGTTTTCTGCGAAAAAGGGAGGGTATGGAGACTTTCACAAGACACCATATATATTTCTGTTGAAAACTGAAAGCTATTCTCTACAGACATCCTCAAAAGCCTGCTGTTGAGTGAGGGGGTGTGGTGAAGGACCATGCTCCAGCACTAGCATAAGGAAACAGTCTTGAGTCTGCAGTTCCTCTCATGTGGCATTATTGATGTCACCAAGATCCCCGAATCAGGGAAATATAGTCAGACTATATTTTTGTATTTTTATTTTATCCTTGTCCTGAAGGTTGAGGGGTTTTTTTTGTTTTCTTCCTACTATACCTGACACCCTTGGAAGGAAAACTTCCCAAAGAACTTGCCTAGTCTTTGGGACTTTGTTCCTGTCTTAGTAGCCCTGATCTCACTGAGTGTGAGAATGAGATATACCAAAGTATTTGTTGCTGAGATTGAACCTGGATCTGTATACCTGGGAAGAGTCACATATCTAGTTTAAACAGGTTTCTTAGGCTGATTTTTCTTCTTTTCTTTCTTGTCCTATGTCTTTATAGCACAACTTTCAAACAGATGTTTCTTTATGAAACAGCACACCCTATCCCTTAATTTCTTCATCTTATATTGAGGGATTGGTAGATCTATAGTGATGCTTTCTTTGGTATTTTGTGGTCTATTTTCAAAGTTCAGTTGTCATATTGAAGCTGCATTTTGGTTGCTTTGTAGTATTATTATAAATATAATATTTAGCTCATTGTCTAGATTGTTAAAAAGCCAAGTATTTAGCTTCTTTTTGCTTTACTGTTTAAAATCTGAAAACACCACTGCAACTTGCTTACGTCCTCTCTTCCCCATGGTTTGTCTGCTGCAGTTTGAGTTCTTAGTTCTTTTGTGGTTGATGCTGCTTGCTTCAGTCATTTTATCAGATCAAAAAAGGAATTAAAGCATTTGCTTTCACACTGTCATCTTTTGTTAAATTCCATTCCCCATACACTTCTCATTAATTCCCCCAGGGATAGGTTGATCCTAAGGCTGTTCTGGGATCTTTGAATCTGGGGAAAGCGTGTATTGCAGGAGGTCCTACTCAGAGAATCACTGAGAAAATGAAGGAACGATAAAGACTGCTTTATCTGTGGTTGTGAAATGGCTACAAGGTATTTGCTCTAGTAGGGAAGACTTGCTCTATAAATTTGGCTTTTCCTGGCTCGGCCAGTAAGTGCAACGTCACACTACTGTGTGTTGTTGAAAAGAAGGGCTGGCTTTCTCGCTCTCCAGGGAGAGTATTGCTGTCCTTGCCCTGACTCTGGGCCAGCCTTTCACTGGACTATTTCAGCATGCTGTGTCAGAAGAAAAATTACCACGTCCTTTTGTCGGATTATGCAGCAATTCCTCTTAACTTCATGCTGATTTGTATGCTTTGCAATGCTTTGTGTTTGAGATTTAGCATTCTTAGTACTTTTCTGTTAATTTCCTTTATAATAGGATTTTAATACATAGAAAGCAAATGATCTCTTTGGAATGTTTAAAGTCCTAATCTAGCTGTGTAAATCTCTCTTATTATCTAAGCATTTCCTAATGCTGATAGCTATTTTTAAAGCATTAACTTTTTTATGGCTTTCACAGGAGTCTTGATTCGCATTTGGTGTCTAGGCATATCGATGTTTGGATCTTTTACAATATACCATTTAAGTGCGTGCTTATAAGCGTCAACAGTCTGGAAGGTAAGACTGTTGCAGTGTGTAAAATATGGAAGTATGAAGTTGACTAGAGGTTTTACCAACAGAGAGGTTTAGTATAATGAGCTTATCTTAGCTTGGCTACATCTTCTGAAGCCATGAGAAGTATTGGTTAGGAGTATTTTTTTCAGTATCAGCAGAAAGGGACCAAAATAAAGACCAAAGTTGACTTCAGTATGAGTCTTAGCAACATAATTTGAACTTGCCTAAAGTTATTTTTTGTGCCTTTAAAGCAGAAATTTTCACTGATGCACTAAACATCTTCTGTCCTTTCTATGAAGTTGCTTTTCTCTCAATTGCAATCTCTCTTTGAACTCTCTATGTAATAAGAATGAGGAATCATTATGTCATTGTTATTATTGCCAGGATAGACACAATATTGAATAAACAACAAGAAATGGTATAATGGGACTCTGTGTGTGTCTGAACAGAGTTCTGGTAATATCTCTAGTGGGGCCTATTTTGTTTTCCCCGGTGCTGGACCGATTGAGTCTCACCACTCGTGGAGTCCCATAGGCAATAGCTTTTCATTTACTCGCTGCGCAGTTTAGAATCCCATATGAGGTGTCATTTTCTGCTGATTTTTCAACGAGATAATTTCTAATACTTGGACAAATACAATTTTCTAGTCTCTATTTTAGTCACGTGTTGGACGCATATAAAATGTGGTTAACATAACTTGTTTCTGTATACTTTAAACGCAACAGTTTGATACACAGAATGAGTTTCAAGAGTTCAAAATGTTGGTATAAAGATCTTTTGAAAGATTATGTTAGGCACTGATTTGGGAGCTGTCCCTTCACTCCAAATTGGATAAGAATTTAGATTTTAAAGTTTTTATGACATTAAACATAGTTATTAACAAGCAATTTTAACAAAGCAGTGTCTCTGTTGGTTAAAATGGAAGTTACTTTACTTTGGATAATGTTTGTAGAATGCCACTGGTTTACGTGTGCTTAGGGAATGTGTTTGTAAAGTCTTTACATGTGCGTATTTGTGTACTACATGCAAAGGGCAGGATGTAATACAAACTAAAGAGAACTCCACTAACCTAAACATTTCCTATGAAGTGTATGCATAGCATCTCCACAAAAGTTTTCATAAGCATGATTATGTGTGATGACTTGCAAAAGTACTTTATTTCAGCAAAAACGTGATCTCAGGAGGTTGCTGGAGACTTTTCAGTAAAAAAAAAAAAAAAGTAAAAAAAAAAGGTCAAATAAATAGAGGCCTAAGTAGGTGATGAAGGGCTCTGTTATAGAAACAAAGGAAAGATGGCATATTTACAAAATACTGTCAGGGCAGTCTGGTTAGGGTGGTTCACTAAACACTGAAGGAATTTATGTGCCTGTGTAGCATCATGAGATGCTGAAATGGTACTTGAGCTCAGAATTGTATCAATTAGGAATTACTCCAGGTCTTAATTGAAGCTGTTTTTTTGTTGTTGTTTGTTTTAAATGAAACCTCAGGCATTTTTCTCCAGATTGTATTTTAAGTTATAAATGTGAATATGAAAAACCTAGCTGAACTTAGATTCATACAAAAAATATCAGTGATACTGACCATGATTTCTGGTGTTGCTGTTATTAGTCCACTAAGAAAAATGAAAACAGAGTAGATATCTGTGATGATTATTGTAGACCATTGCTAGTGAGAGAAGACTACAGTGGTGGTGAAAGTGCTGGTTGTGACTCCAGAGAACTACAGGTCTTCATGATTGAAGAACTGGGGAAAGTTGGGGAGAAGAAAAGGACAGAATAGGGATGGACTTCAGACAGAGCAAGTTGTGGCAGTTACAAGGCTCAGTGATGGCTGGAGAGACTCCAATTGCAAACTAAGGCACTCACAATGTTATTTAGAAGATGGTTTGTGTAATAAGATTCAACAAGATCTTACTTGTCACTCTGAAAGAATAGCATGTGGATACTAACAATGTCCTCCATGCTGTCCTGGTTTTCATTCCTACAGTGTTTTTTTTCTACGCTACTGCATACTTCATCCATTTGCTTGTGCACAGAAGGCAATTGGCTGTGTATTCTCACTTGTCTTGTCTTACATTTCCTCATACAGCTGATACCCCCCCATATTATCCTTCCCCGTAGACGGCTTCTGGAAGAAAGAAAACAAGACCTTTCTTTGTACACTGCTCATGGTTGTGAGATTAGTTGTCTCCTTAGAAAAAAGGTGTGCATAGCATTAACAGTTGATGCTATCATATCCAGAAGGTGGTATTGTTACATGTTATTTACATTATATTGCCCATTGTTGGACTGTGACATTACCTGTTCTACCAGAGTTGATAACGACAAAGCTAATGTAGCAGTTGTACTCCAGTGGTAGCTATTGCAGCGCTGTGTCAAGAAGTCCCAACAAGTTAAGATATTGAAATTGGAGGGAAGATATTGTTAGGTTAAAACATTGTGATACAAAGATGGTGACAATTTGGATAGATGTGTCTGTATAACATTGTTTCTCAGTATTTAATAGCCCACGAGACAGCTGAAGTGCTCTTTAAATTGCCCTATGCATACTGAACAATAAACACTTAATCAAATGAATTTAAAGAAACTGCACGTAAATTAAAAACATTTTTACACAAAGCTTGATGCCAAGAATTCATTGTTGAAGTATATGGCTGAACCTCTGTACTTAAGCACTAGAAACTACCTTTGCCAAAGCTAACATTAAAGAAGACTTTGTCTAATAATATATAACCATTATGTCTTTGACATACAGCCATGACAGTGATCTTAGTAAAGGATTACGGCACTGCATTAAGCAGAGGAGAAAGCTACTTTAATACCATAGTATTAAGCCACCACAGTGAAGTCCAGAACAGCACAACTTATCTAACACATTAAGGACAAATTCAGGTTATTAAGCCTAATTAAATCTATTCTAACAGGATTTAGCAGTATCTCTCTAGAGGTTACCAGTCTTGATTTAAATTTGTCTAGAGCCTGCACCAATGCTACATAAGTCACTGAGAAGATTACTGTGTGCTTTGGTGGGCTTTGGATCAGGCTGATCTGCAGACAGACGCACACCACGACATCAGCATAACAAATGGCAAAATACATATTTTGCAGCCATCCTATTATCTGGCAGCTGTTCCATTAACAGCTTTCTGAACCTACAAGAATGCAGTCCAGTTAATGGCTCATAATGCAGATATATAATTGTTGACTATTTCCTGCTATAAGCAAAGTAATCTCTGTGCTTTTTTCACAGTTATTTAACTCTTCACGTTTCTGGAATATAGTTCAGAGTCCAAAAAGGAGGGTTCTGCATCTTCCTTTATTCAGTGTTAAATCTCCTGCTTGCCGAAATGCATATTTATAATATCTCTAAGCTATTTTAGAGATAATTGGTTTGGATCTGTCCTAAATGCTAGGGATATTTTTTATTCTGCCTTAATTTGTGTTGATGTTCTGTTGGTCAAATTTTTCTTTTATTTTAAATCAGTGTAAAAGCTAGGATACACTAGTTTTCTCCTATATTGATAACTGCTCCAGAAGCAAAGCTGTCTGGCGTAAGGAAAGGCTCTGAAGGAAAGTGTCAAAAGGCTAGAGACAGCAAAATCCGTAAGAGTTATTTTGTCAAATGGGTTCACAAGGGAAAGAAACACCAAACATAATGTGTGGCCGGATGTTTTCATTGGCTCTGAAATTTCCAATGCAAGTTAATCTGTAGTTTCCTGTTAGAGTGTAGGCCACAGCCATCATTTTTTTTACCAAGAAAAATTGTGTTTAAATGAATTGTAATGATGCTTTCTAAACTGAATCATCTTGATCCCTTTGGAATAGAAAATATAGCATCCCTAAAGAAGCTTGAGTACAAACGAGTGCAGATACTATTCAGTTCACTACTGCCTGCCTTTGCGTCTGCAGCTTGTAACTCTGTACCTTGAACTTCTCTCTGTCAGGAGAGATTCTCTGTCGGGAAGAACTTCAGAAATTAAAATCACATCCCTAGAGTGATGACTCCATACAAAGCAGTATAGTCCACTGATACGCTAGTACAGAGCATAATGATTAGAAATACAGAATGCTCCGGTAATTTGCTATTTATGTAAACGGGAATTTAATCATTAATGAATGAAAGTATGGGGTTTGAGTGTAAAAGATATAATACCTGTCCTAGTTTTTCTCACTGAGTACTTTTTCCTTTGTTTGTGTCTTTTCATTTCAATATAATTGGAAGTGCAATATTCTGCAGAATGTCCTGGTTGGAGGTAAAACAGAACAAATTTTATTTTCAGTAAATAATATATGTCTTGGTTTAGGCTGGGCTGGCCACTAAACGAATGACACAGACCCTACAAAAGAGGAGTATGCATGTACATCCCCTTCTCGGGAAGAGAACTAATGAACAAGTCCAAAACCTTACATTTTTCTCTGGATTTTGTGCATTGTCCTTTCATTTTAACATAGCATAGCAGAAAGCTTGGGCTTTAAATTTGCCATCAAAAGCTGACAAAATTTTTTGATTAAGGATGGCATACAGCTTGTGCACCTTCTTAAATCTCTGTATGGACCAGTCCTTGTTTGATCACTGGTTAATTTTTCACTGCTATGTCAACCTCGTATACTCACAGGTTGTGCATTATGGTAATATTTGCACACTGTTGGATTCAAACCCAAAGTGGCTGTTGTCTCTGCAGTTCATGTAACTTTTTTGAATAATTTCCCACACAAAACACCTTCAGAAATCCCTGAAGGTTTCTATAACAACAGAGATGAGTTCAGGACTCAAAGTAAATGCTCACTGAAATGACTGAAAGAAGCTTATTTCAGTAGGTATATTTCCATAGGGGTGAAAGCCCAGCATATACAAATTAAATTAATTTCAATTAGTTACCTCAGAGCAATGCCAGCTTTGCTAAAGTGAATGCCCATGATTTGCTTCTGAAAGTTTCATTTCTCATAGAAACCCTTATATAGCACATGCTTTTAAGTGTCTTCCTAACACCCTGCATAATCATGTCATGATTTATGGTCTTTGCATTGACCTCATGACTTCATCTTTAGGCACTTTGTAATAAGTCGTGATGTAATCCAGTGTGAGTACTGTAATGTTAGGGGATGGCAATGAGGAAAGAAAATTGACTACTCACTTGTGCAGTCAATTTATATTTGCCTCAGATTTCAATTCAATATATCACCATTTTTGCTGCTTCATACTACAAAATAATAAAAATGAAGTAGTTGGTCCCATTTTCCAGGACTCTGGATTTAGTTTTTGATTCAGTAAGTTGATTTCCTATTCAGCAGAACACATGCTTATATCCTCTTGACATTTATTATGGAAAAAATAATGGCCCAGAGATAAAGGCACTTGTTTGAGGCTTGTGAAGGCACATCTCCTTGTTTTGTTGGTTCTGTCGGTTCTGTCATAGTATTTGTATGTGACCTTCAATGAATCAGAATGTTTTGAAGAATAATTTCGTATGTCACTTTTCTTGACTGAAACATGAGCTCTGAAGAACTTTTTAAAAATGTTGTGTCAGTCTTTCTGTACCCCAGCACTTAATTTGTGAAAGAAAAATATTGGCAGTGCCTTATCACTCTTCTGTCACAGATGCAGTAGTAACTATGAGTTACTCAAATACTAGGGTAATGAGTATCTTGGACATTTTAAGTACATTGGAGTACTTACACTTAAGTGTGCTACTGAAAGGGAACCTGAAGCTGGAAAACTTGTAAAACAGTTCCTCCTAACTTTCAGAATAACTTCATTAAAATAAAATGTGCACTCCTTAGATTCCACTTAAATTAAAAGATTCAGTCTTCTAGCTTCTAAATTCCAAGTTTTGATGTATGTCTAAAGCTGAAGTAGTTATACCATTGGATTGTGTTTGCCTGGAGAACTTCAGATTGGGATTAGCAGAAAAACATGAGAAATACTACATATGATAAATAGAAATTTAGGGCAAACTAAAAATTACCTGAGAATTTGGGGTAAATTCTGTAAGCTGTGCTAGAAAAAATGGGATGGTAATGTGAAAATGTGAAAGCACTTCATTTTGATGTTTTGTTCATATTTAATTTCAAAAGCACCAAAGTTTTTGAACTAAAATTTCTGGAGAAGCCTTGCATTTTCAAAGGGAGTTGCATTCACTATTTTTATAGTTGTACTGGAACCAGTAACTCTTCACAGATGTGTTAGCAAAATATTCTGGTACAAATGCCTTCATAATCATATTTTCCCAACTTCAGCATTTATAGAACACAAATTTTTCGTAAAGGTTGAAGTATTTCAGCTTTTCTGTACAGTCTTCATTTTGAAAAGTGGATTTGAAGTAACTATCTTTGGTGTTTTAAATGCTATGTTGAAAATTTAGATCATTCTCATCTGCTGAAGAGGAATGATAGTACCCAGTTTGGATGCAGGCATGTAACTCAGTTGCTAACACTATGTAAGGCTTGTTAGAGCTCTAATATAAAGCCAGCTGATGCACATAGGAAGAGAAGAACATGTAGGTGAAACAAGAAATAGCATTATACATTGAAGAACTGTGGTTATTTTAAGCAATAAATTAAAGCTGCCCATTAAAAGCCTTGTGAAATATAATGTTATTTTAAATCAGAACAGGTTTCTCATGCCATAATTTTAGTTAGGTTGGAGAATTTCACCCTATTCTTAATATTCATCTTTGAATAATTAAAGATGGATATATCAGTAGACTTTAACAATTTTACAATAAAAAGTTAATTCAGTGTACAGAAATCAAATGTCTTCTCACTTTGAATTAAGGTCATTGGTAAAACCCTGGCAAATAGACTTCCTACTTCGCAAAAGGCTAGTATGGAATATACCAGCTCTCTCTCCAGGTAGCTCTGCGACACTGTTATGGAAAAACTGTTTTGTTTCACTTAATTTTATCAATTGCAATATTTCATTTCTGTATTTGGAAATTTGAGCCTATGTACTATTGATATGTTTCCCACATAAAAATGAAGCTGTAATGCTGTACATACAATGCTGTGTTAGTTCTGTTTGTAACATGTAATTGGATGAATGATTTAAATAACATTTCCCAGTGAGAGGAGAAATAAATAGGCCAAAACACACACAGAATTTTCTCTTTTTGCTGTAAGTGAATCTGTCATGGAACTGATGAGGTTTGCTTTAGTGCAAAGAGAAGAACATACTGTATTTTAGAATAGTGATTGCATGGATTTTTGGTAAATATTTGAATTGGATTACTGGTCAACTCTATACTGTGAAGAACAAGGCAATGTTTAAAGTGTACTTATCTTGAGGTTAATATTACATTAGCCAGAGTATTCCAGATTGGCAAATTGGCATTTTTTGCTCTTAGTTTACATGCTTTGCTCAGGAATCTTCCTGCCTACCTGTGGGTTTTGATTCCCACCTCTGGAGGCATACTCTGCATCTGTACCACACTTGGAATAACCGAGGAACTGCAGTTTTGTTTGGACTTTATTTAGCTATCATCTAGCTGGATTCAAAACAGTTTTGAGAAGGGTTTACTACAGGGATGCCTATTGGATTTTTTTTTTTAGATTTATAGCCAGTGATAAGGATGAATTGCATAACACAATGTTTGCATGGTCCCTCCTCTCTCACAGCTCCACCAGTAACAGGCTTTTCAGGCTGCGAGCCTGCCACACACATCTGTTGTGATTTTTTGGGCTATGCTTAATGTACAGTGGAATGGAAAGTAGGTTGGATGTTCATTTAAGAGCTGGATGTAGGGCAAAGGCGTACTGGTGAGGTTGTTCTCTGTGGGCATTCGTCTACCACTCCACCAAAAGAGAGCTCTTGTGAAGCTTAAATATCCTCATATTGATCAACAGCGTTGTTTCAAGCCAAAGTATCCCATATTACTTCCAAATGATGACAGCTCTGACATGCATAACTTAATTTTCATCATTATCTTTGAGATGAATCTTAACGTAACTGCTGTGGTAATCAATTGTGTAGCTGACTGAAGCCTCAAAGAAAGAAGCTGTGGCATAAATATTTGAACAGTTGTACAGGTGTTACACTATTTTTTTTCAAGTAAATTTCTCTTTGTAAATGTCTGAGTTCTGTAAGTGAAGCAGACTTAGTTGAAGAAGTGCTTTAAATTCCTTATCAGCTGCACTTATCTAGAAGACACCAGTGCCTGAGACATAGAGCCATTTCTTAATTAAATTGAAAAAAAATCTTCCACTTTGTACTTGTCTGTTGAGCAACAAATCTCACTCATTGTTTCTTTCCATGGGGCTATGGTAAAGCTAACAGCCTCTTAAGAAGCAGCAGTTTATCTTGGTTGTCTTTAAAGATTACAAAATTTTAAATATAATTCAGTTCATGAGGAGCCAGACCAGATGGGTCTTTTTCATTTTTTGTTATTATTGATAGTTGTGAAGTTTATGACTTGGGAGACATGAGAAAGGGAATATGTCATGGATTTTTTTCTTTCAGTGCTGAGGAAGTGGGGGGAAACGTACTTGCATTGTCTATCAAATAACATTTGTGAAAAGAGTTTTGCTTCTGACATTTCAATTTGCAGGGCTATGTATAAAGCAGACAACTGTTATTAAAAATCAGATCTAGATTTTGAGTTAAGATGATCTATAAATTAATGTTTTAACTGGTAGTAGTTGGGTTTTTTTTGCCTGACTGGCTTATGGATTTGGAAGTAGCAGCATTTCTCTTTTTGAACTAGGGTTTTGCGTCTCTTCTGTATGCCTTGACTGAATCAGTGTCCCAGAAAAGCATTAAAGGGCTACTGCATAGCTGGAGAAAGATGCGTGACAAGATCATTACAAAACACCCATGGCTTTTCACAAGAATAGGAAACATCTCGAGCTCTAGTTCCACCTTGTATATTGCTTTTAGTCAATGGATATTTTTCACAGCCTGTCAGTAGGATAGAGAGAGTGCAGTGTGGGAGCAAATTATTGCTGTGTCCTGCTTTATCTTGATGCTTTCAAGGATACAATATGTCTATTCTCTTCTACTTTTCTTTCAGGCTTTTTGCTTTCTAACATGAAGGAACCACAGTATCTTTATTTTTAAGGGATGTCTGTACTTTACTTGCTTGCTTGAATCATTCCTTGAGGCTCTAGTAGACCTGAAGTAGACCTCTCCTAGACTACAGCTATTCTGACGGCTAAATACATTTAAAGGTCTAGGCATGCAATGCATTGAAATCCATTCAAACTGTACTTTTGCATGGCCAGCAAAATTTTCCCGGTCTCAGAGCAAGCAAGAGACATGCTATGTTAAAAATAAAATGCAAATGCCTGAGTTATTTGAATATAATCACTTTATTAATTTAACTGTCTAACAGATACTGATGACAGTCTAATAATAAGGTCCAAAATGTTCTTTCTCATTAAAGGAGTTAATGAACTCACACATCTTAAGAATTTCATTTTAATTAATTAGGAATAATTTATACGAGAGAGAGAAGTGCCAGAAAAATATTCCTGTTGAGGAGTGGAAAATTGGTAAATCTGTTAATGAGGGATGCTGCGTGCCAAGACCTTCATGAAGAGATTCCTACAGTTCTCTGATTCATGTGTAGAAAGTGGTGGCTGAATATTTTCAAAATTTCAGCACTGTAGACATTCCTACTTAGTGCTATTGTATGTGCTATGGATGTATGTGCTATGTATGTGCATGGAATCCCTATAGCAGGCACTACAGACTTTGGCTTCAAGACAAAAAATCTGTCCCTACATATAGGTAGGGTATTGAAATGTGATAAGGATTTACTAGTAATATAGCTTTTGTTTTCTCCATAATTTCAGAAAGTAGAAAAATTGAACGCAAATATTTTCCTTGAATTGTGAAGTGTGTTTCCTCTTTTGAACTCTAGGTCCTTCAAAAATTACATTTCAAAAGTTACACTCATTTTATGTCTAGTCATGCTCTCTATTTCTTTAAAACAAAGATGCTTTTGGCCATTACGCTGTGTTATGGCCGTATGTGTTATGTTTTTGTCTTTCAGGAGTTAACAAACAGTACAATGGAAGTAGTAAGCATGTTGCTCAAAAGAAGTAGTTTCAGTTCTGAAAGTTTCCTGATGTTTTACACCCGGAATGAGCTGTCATGACTGACGTAAAATGAGTCAACTATATTATTTTGTTTTACGCTTTATTGGGTTAACTTCATTGTGTTGTCATGCCCAGATTTCAGTGTATATTGGCTTCAGAAGCTTGCTAATGTTAAAAATAACTAACTTGAAACTGCTGAAACCATGACTGATATGTAAAAAGATAAGCCTTAAACGTGCAGGAAATGCTGAAAGAGGTAGGTTATGAGTGGCAAGCAAGCAGATGTTTTCTAGAATTGCAATCAGTATGCAAAGTTGGTTTAGGCATATTAACATGGTTAGGATAGTACCTAAGGAGTTTTTACTGTTATTACAACATTATTATGTTTCATGCTGTAGGTACACTTCAGGAAATATAATTCCAGCTGTAATACGAATCGACCTGAGAGTAAGGAGCAGTGATTTTCTAAGATCAACCAGAAGTTCGACGACACAGGTAGGAACAGCATTTAGACAATTTGTTTTGCAGTTCTGTGCTCTGGTGGGTACACTATACAACTTTCAAACAGTGTTTTATTTTGAGGAGTAGCTGTTTCAGAGTTGTTTTTTACTTCTCCCTGATCTTTCTGGAGGACCTGGAAATCATGTGGTAACCAATACTTTTGGCCGGTTTGCTGTATGTGCAACTCGGCTTGAAACAGTGTGTGTATGTGTTGTGTTTGGTGAGAATGTTTTGCCTTTGTATGTCAGAACTGAATACGAATTTGACTTAATATTATTGTTTGTCAACACACGTGGGAAGAAATCAAAAGAAAAACAGTGATAGATGCTGACAAGTTGAACATAAATTATCTGTAAAAAGGTAAATTCCATTTGTAATTACTTTTACTATCTCTAAAGCATGCACGCTATACATACATTCTTTTATTTTCAGAGACTAAAGCTTTCTTTGATTAAATATTTACAGACCTGTATAGCTTCCAAAGGCTTTTAACAGCATGCTAATATAATATACAAGTATATGAGCAAAGAAAAGTTCAATGCAGACACAGCTCAAAAAAGAGTAATAGGATATAGTTACAAAAGAAATTCTGTTGTCCTAAATTTGTATGTGGTCGACAAGGTAGGGTAATAGGCTGGAAACCAGGAGACTTGTTTTTCCTTCTAATCTGCTTGCTTCATTGTTGAGCGGACAGTTTAATGGATTAAAACCTCTTCTGAGCAAAACCTCCTTTATTCCCTGTATTTCTCTGTATAAGCAAACATTACTATGTGTTCATCACCTTTTTCCTTATGGCCTGTTGATCTGACCATTATCATAACAACATAAGACAGGAAGGATTGTGTAAGCTTTTAGGCAGAAACTGCATGGTAAGGGTGAAAGCAAGTAATTGAAAGTGTAGATTTACAGTTCAAACGTTCAATCTTGTGTTCTAATAACATTCCTGGTGCATCCTTAAAAGAAGAAACTGACAATGAGTCTTTATATAGGGTTGGAGTGTTTGTGCTTTCCTTGTTGTAATATTGAGTGATCAGCACTCCAATTTCTTTTTCTTTTCCATTCTAAATGGAACTAGAGAAAAGCCATGTCTTTAGGCAGGCAAGCATAATTTTGAAAATAAGTATGATGTTGAGTTCAGTAGCACCACCTATTTTGATGGATAGAAAAAGCTTAGAGATAGATGGCAAAGCATAATGATGAGTGGTGAAGAATCTTTTTTGCTAACATGCAAGCAGTGATTGGCAAGAGAATATGAATTGGTGAAACCTGGGCAGATTTTAGCAAATTGAGGGTGAGCAGTGACACAAAAGACAGAACACAGTGCCACCTAGTGCCTTCGGCAAAATCAAGCTGGATAGCCTCAATCGACTTTCAAGTGGGTAGGATTTCTAAAAAAGAAAATGCATGAAACTAGTATTAATGTGTTAATGTAAAAATCAGTGGGCTGTATCTTCCGTTAGGAGGCAGGTCTATTCTGACTTGCCAAGAGAGCTCTTAGGGTGTAATAAACATTCTCAGCTTGAGTGGATCCCTCCCAAATCCCTTTTTCCTGTTGAAATACGGTGTGTCACCTGGGCAAAGGGTATGGCGTGATTGTGTCAAATCTCAGCAAACAATTCATTTCCCAAAGGACGTTAGACACCATGTGTACATGAAGACAAACCCCTGCACAGGGTTAACCTCCTGCTGAAAGGCCAGCTCTGCGAGTTTCCTGAAATCCAAATTGCAATAGTTTATCGGTCTTTACCATTAACTTGATGGCACATATGCTTTTTTCAATGAAATTTTTGATGTGAAGAGAGGGTCATTGTTATGTAAAAATACATTGCAGTGTTGTTAGGGGTGTGACATTTGTACTTGGAAACACAGACCAAGTCTGCTCTTTGATGGATTGAGTTGCACTCTGGACTTCTCTCCCTCCATTGACTGTGGAAAGAACTAGAAGAAGTGTCTGTCTGCTTTAATTTCCCAGATAGGTGGAATGAATCCAAACCAGAGTGTGGGATATTTGGATTTGTGTAGTTATACTTCCATTATATTAGGCTGCTTTGAATTTTCAAATTTTAGATAAATTTTCACATGCCAAACATAGAGGAAGCAGTAGCTCACATATTAAACGCAGAGGAAACAAAATAGCTCAACCCTGCATGTAGTTGATGGGTGATAATATTCATGTGATAATGTAATAAGACTGGCAAAATGACAACTTCTACACTTTTCAAATTCAAAGGAAATGAGACAAACTTGAAGCCTCTGATAAAAGACTGCCAGTGTGATTCTGTTCCACTAGCAACAGGAGTATCTCTGTCATCTTGGCAGTGGTTGAGGATTAGCAGCTACAGCTCTTATACTAATGGGTCTCAGCTCTCCAGAAATGGGCCAGACAATAGTAAGGTGGTGGAGAATCTCTGAATGTAGTGCAGTGATGAGCTTAAAGATGAGTATAAAAGGAAATCTTGACCAAAGACATCTTAGTTTGGATGATTAGTATTAGAATCTCTGTGATCTACTGCCCTTGGATTGTCTGAATTTCAATGCTTTGAAAGCTGGGAAAAAAGAATAAAAATTTATAGCTTTTCTTTTGGGGGTTAAGTCTAGCTCAACTAAGAGAGACTATTCTTTATTGTAATGCTGTAAAATTGCAAGCTGTGTGTCACATGTGGTGTTAAAATAAGTGAAATTCATCTTTCTGAGGAATCTGAAATGGTTCACTCACTAGGGTGAACTACTCTGTCAAGGGTTTAATTTTAGCTTTACTGCGTGTCAGAACAAAAGGGCAGGGGGAAGTAATAATGGGTAACCTGTGGCAAGTAAACCTCTGAGTTTGGTCTGCTGTGATCCATACAGTCCTACTATTTGATATGTGATAGGCATTATTCATCAATTTTTGTAAATCCCCAAAGCTTCTTAATCTTAGCAGTGAATGGTATTTCTACAAAAAACCCTCTTAGTAATTTGTCACCCCCTCCCCCCACTTCTGTAAAAGTTATCCTGTAAAAAAAAAATAATTGTGTGATGTTGAGTGATCCATCAGACAACATGACTAGTATTTACCGGCTAGTCTAAGGGAATAGTTCATAAGTAATGAACAATTTCAAAATTATTTGTTCCAAATGTTTCATAGATACCTAGTCAACAAATCTAGGGGAAAAAGAACAATAAAGTAGCATAATAAAAGGCTGTGTGTACCAGTAGTATAAGTCTCCTTTGCTACTTTGTTTAAAATAAACCGTTTAAAAAACTAAAAAGAAAATGAAAAGAGATAAACTGCTTAAAAGATTTCAGTTTCCTTGAATTCCATTCTTGCCTTCACTGGTTGGAAAAGTAGTGGGATCAGAGAATTTAAGAGGTGTTAATTAATATTTTTTTCATATTGCTTGATTTATTGAAATTCATTTTTTGTTCTTGTGACCTTTATCATTCTCTTTCTCACCCCATTTGCATTTATGAGTTCTCCAGTCAAAGTACAAAGTGAAAACTGCAGCACTGATCAAAAATGATCAGATAAAATAGATGTGTATTAAATAGAGTAAATGAAAAGACTCATCCATCCTGCCTTGAGTGCCAGAGCCCTGATGCGCTCCTGGAGTCCTCTTCCTTTCCTATGCAGTCAGCCCATTGCATGCTGACAGCCCTCGATCCTGGTCTTAAATAAATCAGAAATTGTAGGCAGTTGTCCCTTCAAAGAATCAACTTGACTTCTTTTCATCTATTAGTTGGTTTGTATTTCTGAGGCTTTTAACATATGCTGGAGACTTGTATCTACCTTATATTACAAAAGTTTACTGGAATAGCTGTGTTAATAGATGGAGAGTATTGACGAAAGCATCTTGACTTCATGTTACTGAAAGTTGTACAAGTGTAATGTGTGTCATTGGAGGTACGTTGGGAAATGAAGTGCTTTGTCATTACAAGTATGCTGCTTAAGTCAACCATTGTGGATTCTTTTATTATAATTCTTTTTCAAGTAGAATCAAGAATTTTAAAGTCTAAAACTGTGGATAGTATCAGAAAACTGATACTGAGCTGATCCTGGACTCTGAAATCCCTGGACTATGAAAAACATACTCCAAGGCATGTTTTATACCAGCTAAATGCTAATGAGAGTGGACTTGTATGGTTTTAACTTCTTTTGTACTCCCTGCTACACTGTTGCCTGACTCTGAGCCCTTTCGTTTGTATTTAATATGGATTAAAGCTATTGCATCTATTCCTTAGGAAATACCTGGAGCATGAAAGCTGTTATATTAAATTAGTTCATTACAGTATTACATGCATAACTGCATAAACATCCATTCGGTGCTTGCTTTGATCACCTCTGATCTTGGCTGTTACTGCTACTGACTTCTGTAAGCCTTTTTTTTTTCCCCTTGTATGTTTTTTAATTCTAATTTGAAGTTGTCAAGAGCAGGTTCTGTTTATTTCCCGTGATAATGGCTTACCTATATTTTTTTAATAGTTTTGAACTTAAATCAGTTTTGTTGGGCATTTTTATGTTACTGTTGAAAAAGCACTGATGTGCCAGCATTGTTTTGCTACTGCTATCTGTGTTTCACCTGGAAAAGCACCTTGGTCTGTCAGTGAAGGGTACTGCATAAATGTAATATTATTTATTTATTATCATAGCACCACGCTGACAAGCTACCTCCCAAATACATCAGTAACCAGTGTACCCTGGCACATTTGTCATTCCAATTTTCTTTGCGTTCTCTTCCTGTGTGTTTCCTTTACTTGTGGCTCCTTGAAACATTGCTATGGTCTTTCCTATAATTAGATACTAGCAGTTTCTATCAAATCTACCCGTTTCAGCCCTTTTTTTTTTTTTTTTTTGCAATGCTTAGCATTGTGTGTTAGCCCTGGTGGGCAGCTGAGCAGCACACAGCTGCTTGCTCGCTCTCCCCCCAACCTCCAGTGGGACAGGAGTAGAGGCTAGGAAGAATAAAAGCAAGAAAATTTAGCAGTCAAGATAAAGAACAAAAAAATTGTTTAATACATGAACAATAAGTGGAGGAAGACAGAAGAAAACAAGGAAATAAATGATGAAAAGGCAGTCACTCACCACATCCCATGGGTAGACCGATGCCCAGCCAGTTACTGAGGAAAAGATGGCTAACCCCTCTAAAATTCCTTTTTTTCCATTCTGTTACTGAGTATGACTTTATATGCTATGGAATATCTCTTTAGTTAGCTTGATTTACCTGCCCAGTTGCCCTCCCACTTTATTCTGCACACCCCAATCTATTTGCTGGGGGGCAGAGTGGCCTCCATGCTGTGCAAACACTGTTCAGCAGAAGCTAGAACATTAGTGTGTTATCAGAACTGCTTTGGTCATGCAATAAGCTTAAAACCTTTCTAAATAATACAAACTCTGAAGGAGGTATCTTGTTTCATGTTACATTTTCCTTTTAAGTGATAAAGCTGCCATTGCAATATATGACTGAGCTAATGCACTGTGTGCTGAACAGTGTTACTGCTTCTGAAAACATCTCATGCAGTATAATGTGATACATAGTTTTAGATAATTTCCTCTGGCTTTTGTCACTGCTATGCCGTGGTGCCCAGAGTATGGGTACAAATTTCCACTGGATATCGTTTGGCAAAGCTGAGGCTACTGAGTGGGAAAAGAGACCTTGAATAGTCAGGAAATAAGCTTATGAGATGAATGGCTTTAATACTTTTGTGAACCATTCTAAATCTACTCATACTAGAAATGCATGCAATTATCCATAAAATAAATTGCCTTTGTGTCATAATTGTCTTTGCTAATTACCTTTTTTAGCAAATTAGAAGGTGAGAGGGCTGAAGGCTTACGTCTACATTTCTCAGTAGTGCATGCTTATATTATCCTTGTTCTCATTGATATGAATCCCCAGTTTAAAAGTTAGATACCCACTTTTCTCTAGTACCTCAAGCAAAGCCCGACTGTGAAACCTGTGCTATCTGTAAATAAGAGTGCTTTATAATGGATGAGATCCACAGGCCTGTCTCCTTCTGCAGTACTTTTTCCAAATGGGAGAAAATGTGCCAAATAAAAGCTGCCTGCAATTAAAAATCATATCATACCTTTACAATGCTTGCAGTGTCCTAAGGGCTCGTTTTCATGTTTTCTACCACAGCTGAAGACTGATTGGATTAAAAAGAAAATGCATGTTATGGAACTGGGAAGAAGCATAGTGAAAACTTGTTTTATGGCTAAGTGAAACCTAAGATAATAGCTGTAGAATTAATCTGATTCTCCTACCTTAAATGTTAAATCTCTTATGCTCCAAAATTTGCACAAGTTCTGGTCTATGAATAGGGAGAAATTTAACAGCTAGACAGATAGAGATTTAAGCTGCCTGGAGTTAGTTTGTCTTATTTGGTTAAGATTTATCATAACAGCATCCCAGCCATGAGGCAAGACCGTTACTGTACTACTACCGTTCTTGTTTTCTATTTCATTGACTAAACTTCTAGACAGATAACAAAGGAGTTAGAAAATGTCATGAATTTTAAAATGTGACTCTACTTTCTGCCTATAAAATGATGTAATGTGCAAGTGGTATTCAGAAACTTGTACAATATAGTTCAATATACCTATATTTTAACAATTTATTTGAGCTACACCAGAGAATCTGAGTGTCAGCAACTGTTCTGTAGTCATCTTGGTAACAAAAGTGTATATAGGCAGATCTCAGAAGTTAATTACACCAAAAAACCCCAAAATTTTCACACCACGGAGAAGGGTTTTCACCCGATATGAGTTGGGGAGCTTTTCTTACATAATCTGCCCAGTTTAAAACTTGAACTGCAGAACTGTGAACGTAGAAGAGAGTTTTCAGCACTGCTCCAGAGCACTCTTCCTGCTGCTCTGGCAATCCGCGTGGGAAGCAAGGCTCTCTACTACTCACTGCTCAAAATGATCTTCCTTGAAAAAGAAATTAGCATCCAGGTTAACTTAGCTCTGCTGTGATTATCCCTGCTTCAAAGCTATATTGGAGTTATTGTGTGATCATTTGCTCTGTGCTCTTAGCACAGATATATCCTCTCTGACTTCTGGAAGCAAATGCAATAAGGCAGAAAGAATCAGCTTTGATCCTTTCCCACTGGATTACAGGATAATTTGTTTGGCCTCTGAACACGTGACGAATTATAGGGAAGGCACATGATAAGTACTTGCACTGAGAAAGCCTCTCTAAGCTACTCCCTGGAATGAAAGCAGCACTCTGGTTTTCATTTATATCCCCAGACCACTCAGATTAACACAACAGAAAATGCCCTCTGTGTTCACTTAAGAGGTTTTTGTGCCTGGATGGGAGAGGAGGTAGAGGTTACCGAAATGAGAGCCTAGGTCAGCACGGAAGTGAAGACTTTCGATTCAATATGGATTGTAGAATATGCCATAAAGAACGAGTACTGCTATTGCAGAGGAGAGTTCTACAGTCCTTTCTTTCTTTATGTGATTTCAAGCAACAGTTCTGCACAGAGACTTTCTATCAGATTGGCACTTACACTTTGAGGTTTTTTTCCCCTGCAGTGTTTGCTGAGAAGAGACTGAAAATTCGGTCAATCCAAGGCTCAAGATAAGGCATCAGAATACCCATATGAAACACAACCCACTACAGAATCCTGATAGTGAAACCAACAACATAACAATATTGAGAATATTCAGTGCCTCAGAACTCCCCTTTAGCTAGAACTGTTAAAGCTGGCTGAGCTCGGAGTACAAAATGTGCCTCCTCTTTGAGTCAGTGAGCCTAGAAGGGACAAATTAATTAAAACTGGCAGAGGATTTAAAACATGAAGGTGATGCAAAACAACAATGTTAGAGGCCACATTCTCACATGGTCTGAACTAATGTATGTCAATTACTTCTATTAAGCTGTGCTAGTTTCCTTAACAGCAAAGTATTTGGCTCTGGATTTTGTTATCTGTCCAGAGAGCTGCTGAAGGAGCCAGTGCAACAGAGAGCTGCTCAGGACCGGGTGAAGATTTCTGAATCTATATGTTAAGGTTGGTGTTTTGGCCAGTGTTGCGCTACCGTAGAGTTTGGAGGGTTTTCTTGTCCAGACCAAACCTTTTTTAAATTTTTCTTATTTTCCAGGCAAAAAACGAAAAAGAAATAATTTTGTGTTAAATCAAACCTTTGCGTTCCCTTGTTTATCTAGAAAGGCCACAAGAAATGAGGGAAAAGAAGATAGAGTCCTGTTCTGCTGTAGGTGTACAGCAGATTTTACAGCAAGGATTGCAGCAGGCCAGACAGGCTGCCCAGTGCCTCTGTGCTGATGGTATAAGGCATTTGTCTTATCCTGCAAGTCTGGCCATTTCCATACACCCTACTAAAACAAAAGTTGGAAATCCTTTTTTTCTGTGTGTTTGTCTATGTGTGGGGTTATTTTAGCTAGATTCTGAATAATTTAGTAGCCATACCTGGTTTTTCGAGTTCTCTTTCCAGTCATTCTGGCTTGTTAATTGTTGCCTGATGGGTGGTTGTGGAATAATTGTTTTGGAGAGATCTCCCCTGTGCTGGAGTTCCCTGCTCTGAACTTTCTTTGGCTGCTATTTACCACTTCTGTCAAACTCTATCAGTGTCTGTGCTGCAGCATCAGAAGCAGCAGCTGGATGCTGAAGTGAAAGTGTCCTCTTTTCCACTTTAATAATGCCACACTCTTAATGTTACCTGGTGAGGGTTAGCACCACGGTTCCAGCTGCCTGTTTGGAGGGAAGGCAGAGCTGTGATACTTGAGCAGCAGTTGCAGTTGTGTTAAAGATTGGTAATTGTCAGATTGCAATGTACATAATGTCGTCTTTTGGCGCTTCACGTGTGTGATGTTTATTTTCTGGGAGGTATTTCTGATGAATGCATTTCTTTGCTTCTTTACTCTGCTGTACAGCTCAGAAAACACAGAGGAACTGCTGCATGTAAAAGACTTAAGGGGACAACCAAGGAAAGTTTCCTTGGTCTGTTAGACTTCTCCTCTGCTTTCATTTATTGACATCCTTCTTATCAGAGTGCTGTAAGAAAGCAATGGTAAACTATAACTGTGGAAGAAAGTGGTCCTAGGTAATATTTTTAGTCTGTAAAAACATGTACTTCTAGCTCAGTGTCATTTTTGTGAGAATATCTGCAATCAAGAAATAATAGCACATCCCTTTTGTCAGTTAGCTGTTTGCTTCAAGATGTGAGTCCAGATGTCTACCAGAAAACAGATGCACAACCCACATAAAAACAGATAAGACAGCTACATTATTCAACGTATAAGTAAATCCTACTGCATCCCATGTCCTCCGTGCTTAAAAAAAGGCCTTATTTTTTTCACTCAAGAAAATACTTCTGTTCAGAACAACGACATGCCGTTTTCTGCTATTTTTGATATCTCCCTAATTTCCCTGCCTAATAAATTGCCCAATACTTGTTTGAGGAGAGTCAATCGGATACTCCTGTTCGGAAGCCATCTGTTTGTTTAGACACAGAGATGCTCTACGCTCTCACTCCTTGTTAGCTTTATTTGTTATTTCAATGTCTTCTATTTTCAGCAATGAGATGCATATTACTTTTAACATAATTAATTCTTTTCTTGCTCACCTAGTGCTAATATGTAATAATGCTAGTGTCATATTGTCAGCCTTTAAGTGTGGCAAATGTGAGGCACCATGTATTTTAAAAGTCCAAAGAAAAAAAGAATTCCAGAAAGTTACATAAAGGGAGTTACAAGCATTGCCTGATTCAGAGATGCCAACAGACAGGTATCTTGTTGTGAAGACTAATGAAAATTGAATCAGAACACCAAATTAATTTAGATAGTACAGATGAGTAGAAAAGCAAGCAACAGAAATCTCACAGACAGCAAAGGCCCAAGAGGGACATAAAGCTGGTGGTGTAGCCCTCAAACTTCATTCTAGTGATACTTTGATGGCCAAGAGGCCTCTACACTTCCATTGCCTATCTGTATGGTGGGAATAGAGAAACTAATGTAAATAAGAGCATTGTGCTGTCTTTCCCCAAAATACACAACCTTGTATCCCCTGGATGTATGGAGGCTACGGATCCAACTGAGAGAAGGGGAAAAGTGGTATTAACAGGTCTATATTGTGTGGTTTAGTTTCACATATGTGTGGGTTTTCTCTTTACAGTAAGAGTTAGTATTTCAAATCAGTTAAAAACTGGGACCTGTACTAAGAAGCTACAGAGCACTGGGTGGTAAGAAAAGACTGGAGTTATTTGGGACCAGTGACCCTTATTGGCTTTTCTTATACAGACAGGTACCCTCTTTCGTGCTGAGACTAAGGTGAGGATTGCAGTTGGGATTAACTGTTGGGAATCAAAGCATCAAGTTTTCATGTGAAAACTGGGAGATCTAGTTTTCTGAAAAAGCTCTGATTTATGCAAATGTCTGGTATTCTCTTTATAACAAGGCTAGAGTTGGGGATAGTGGTCAAGTTGTGGTTAGGCAATGCAGGGTTTGAAGTGCATGGGTTTGAGATGTTGCTTGCTGCCTTAGATATGACATATATTTATTATCTTGTTTCTTAGCATTGTGGCTGTGTCTGAGAGTATTTAATCTGTCACTGTGCCATTATCATTGTTATCTAAATGGTCCTGCTTCCTGACTATGTAGCTCTTAGGTCATTAATATTACCAAATTCTGGAATAAAATTATTTCTCCATGTAAGTTCCTCAACTCCTTCCTTATCTTCTCAGTAAATAAAACTGGTAACTTTATTGGAGACCATGGTCAGAAATTTACATGCCCTTATTTTACAGTTCTCTACCCTCTGTGGCAGTACTTGGTCGATTAGCAGTAGACCCATCCAGGAGCATGAGTGTAGAATGTAAAAGCATGTTTTTTAGAATAGTAATGAGACCTTGTCTTTCTACAGTTAAAATAATTAAGCTCTTATTCATTCACTTCTCACATGTCAGGGCTTCTTTTTGTACTCCTGACTGATGAATTTGAGAAAGATGTTCTTCCTGCCTTTGGCTATTAGTATTAACTTTTTTCTGTTTCTAAGAAAGAAGTAACTCATGAAAATTTTGAATGAAACTGTCAGGTGGTGAAAGTAGAAAAGGTATTTTCCATCCCTTCCTCCCCCAACCTCCCCTTGCACCTAAAACGAAAAGTAATTTTCCAAAATTGTGTATGACAAAGATCCATTCTTAGCTTATGCAGACATATTCACTGAAATGGTCAAAATTTCGTATACTCTGTCACCGCCTGATGGCATTGTAGCTGTGTCATGCTCTTTCAGGACTTTTTTTTGTTGTTGTTACTATTGGCACACCGTGACTCCGAGGCTTAAAGTCCTGTATATCCCAGTAGATGATCAGGTGCATAATTAAAATATAAAATTCCACCAGGAAGAAAAGCCTATCTTCCTAAGATACTTTGATGGATCACTTATGACTGCGTTACAATGGCACATTGCAAGTTTTTCCAAATACGTAAAATTTTTCAGTGAATTATCCTTGTAGAAATTTCACAAGATCTGAGAATGAGATAGAAAGCAGAAATTAATCTGTTTTAGTAATGAGGAGTTGATGCACAGTAAGACTATGGCATTCTTTTAAGCTAATTTTAAACATCTAAAGACTTAAGGGAATATTCAGGGATGGAACGTTCGTTATAACCTCATAGTTTATTAACCAAGATGTTTGTAAGTAGAGCTCAAAATATTTTTGTTGAGGGGAAATGGAAGAGCCAAATGAAAGTAAGGTGATATTAACATATCTCCCCCTGCCACGCTGAAAATACAAATTAGATTTGGTTTATAGAGAGCAAGAGGCAAAGATGCAAGTTCAGCTGGACTTTGAACAAGCAGGTTTTAGGGAATTATGTACTTGTCTATAGTTTGAATTTGAGGAACAGTTATCTGGTAAAATCCTGAAGTCTGGCAACAACAAAACAATCAATAGTTCTGGTAGCCCTGCACTGTGAAGGGCTGTATTTTTGTATTCTTTGCTGAAGCATAAAATTAATTCCTGCTTTGAAATGCATTTTATCACAAAGGTAAGTGATGCCGTGTCCTTAAAACAAAACTTTGCAATCCTGCAGTGAACAATTTTGCTAATCCTTCAGGTCTTGATCATGAGCAGAGTGAATGTTGGAAACTCCAACAGAGGCAGAAGAAAGGAGGAAATGCAGTTTCATCTTTAGAGAAATTCCTGGTCCATGTGATCTTAGGCTGCTTCTCTGGAGAAACTGAAACATTCTAAATCTAGTAATTTTAAAAGTCTGAATGGAAAATTTCTAGTAATGAGAAATCTTATTAATAAGCAAGGTGATGAAACTGAAACTTCAAATGAGCAGCATGAGATGGGTTTCTATACAGCTTTATAATATTTTGACATTCCGTAATGGTTTCCATATTGATCTTTAAATAGAAAAGAGATGTCTGTTTATCAGAGGGATAGGTGAAACAGTTGCAGTTTATGGTCTGAATTAGGAAATTTTTGTTGTTTCCTATGGTTTTTGTAGAACTGAAAACTTTCAATAATGCCAGTGGTTGAGTATTGACTGATGTCTTGGATTGTCAGTCTGTGCCAGCATTTTCTGATCATCCTCATTTTCATGAAGTGCTGTTCTGCCTGAGCATTTCCTCAGAAGTGGGATTTAACATTTTTGCATTTTTCAAATAGCCAGTGATGAGATCTACAGTCATGAGATATTCTGTCAAAGAGCTCTTTGCTCCTGAAGCCATCAACATGTGTGGTTCCATTACAGAAAGAAAACAAGCAGCTGCTGACAGCAAGGAGCAGTAGGGTAGCAACAGGGGGCTTAATTATGCCCAAACTGCACAATATTTAAGTGCACCTGCCACCCTTAGGTAGGTTGCGTAGATTTTTATTACAAAGATGTCTGTGAAAAAAAGCTATTTAGGCTGTAGCAGACACTCCAAAAAGGCATTTTATCACTATAAATGCTAATTCACTGAGTCTGATGAGGTACGATTTTTGAAGTGTACCCTCCAGGTATCAGGTAACACTTCTAGAAATAAAAGTTTCAATGTGGCAGGTTTGTTAAGTAAAAAGCAAGGCATATTATGGAGAAGCCTAATTACCTGCAGGAGTTATATGCCACTAGGAAGCATGGTGCATTGCTCACGTGCAGCTTGTCTGAGGCAGAACATCAGAGGTTGAATATACAGCACAAGACAGTGAAAGTGTGAAAGAAAAGCCATCAGTTTGGTGCATAGGACACTCCTAGAGAGTCAGAGTGACCTCACCCCTCTTCTGACTGCTCTGGAGCAATGTGTATTCTCCTGGAGCACTTACCTCTGGCATCTGACGAGTGTCCTCTTTAAGGGGTTACGGGACTGAAGAGGGTTTTTTTTTCCCAGTGACTTCTGTTCCCTCTTATTGGAAGCAGCCATGCCCTTGTTTCCCTTTTGTGCCCTGAACCAGCTCAGTGTTCAGAATAAGCAGATCTGTTGTGCTACTGCTGGTGGTGTCATTTCCTAATCCAAAACCTCTGAGTTAATGGAAGGAGTGAATTCACTGGCTTTTAGCAATTCTGTCAGGAAGCTGAGCAGTTGAGGAATAAATGTTATGGGTTTGTTTTCAGTCTTCTGTCAGTTTTGGGTTAAACAAGAACAAGTGATTTTTATTTTTTTTAAGTGCATTGTACAGACTCATGTATGTATTCATGGTTTATTTCCTGGCCCATTGAAGGGCCATTATAAAAAAACTTATACCTTAAGTAAATGAACCTTAGCTCTATTGTTCATCATATTTCAGGTTTTCTCAATAAAATTTGAGCATTTTGAGAATCTGGAATTTCATTCAGAGTTTAATTAGTCCATGCAATTTTTTTATTTTAAGAAATCATCTCCTGTTTTATTAGAAAAAACTTGGCTGGTTGTATGGAATGCAACATGGATGTTAAACTGGAAAACATGGGTCAGGTGACTAGCAAATGTTGTAGAGTTAATTTCATTTCCTTTGAGGGCAGTCTTACAATATCTAAGGGTTTATAGAAGTGTCAGTCTTCAATGAGAAAGCTATCATTATTCATTAATTATTTTTAGCATTTTTGTGATATTCCTCTAAAGGTTAATTTCATTTTGGATTTTCATTCATTCATGTTAAGAATTTTCCCCAAGTCTGATATGTTTTCTGCTTGCTCAGCACATCTAAATGGCTAACTTTGAGAATACGCTGTGTTAAAACTCTGATTTATATTTTCTATGGCACAAGGTGTAAATTTTTAAAGAAGGTATTAAAGTTTAAGTAAACTTCTTAGTGCATCCTTATCTTCCCAGCCCTTGAGGTGAAAATAGTGTGGGGAAAACCAATGAATTTAAGTATCCCTAACTTTCTTATTTTGAGGAAGTAATAATATTCTGAGAAGTTTTCATAATAGCAGACTAAACCGAAGTAAGTCAACAGAATATGAAATAATATGTGACTTACCAATAACTTCTGAGGAAATAGACAGATATAAAACATGTTTTCACAGAAATAAGAAGAAATAAATTTTACATTATCTAGAGACTTCTTAGTTTCTTCTGTATGCTGAATGTAAAACCATCTCAGTTTTGAGCTACTAACAGTTGATTCGGTATTCTCTAATACTCTGCTAGTGTTTCTCTGGAGACTTTCAGTTCTCAGCAAAAAGATGGTAGAATTCTAACACAATAAAATGTATCAAGAACTGAAGATAAGAGCTTTAGATCTTTAAAAAAAAAATCCAGGAGTTTTGGAGCAAGCAATGAAAAACTTCAGGGTGTTACTAATGCACTCCTCCATGTGTCAGTATTTTTCATATGAATTTCCCCTCATCTGAAGCGCTTAATATGTCATACTAATGGAGAGGGATTTTGTTCTACATCACGCTTTTAAATTCTGAATTTGTTGTTGGAACAATATCTGAAGGTGTTAGGGAAAAGCTGGGATACTTTCCATAGCATAAACCCAAAGTATCCTAAGAGTGTATTGTTAAGAAGTCCTTTTATTTCAAACCAAAAGGTATAAATCTTAGTCTGATAATCCTTGTAGTCATGTTCTACCTTGCATAATTCTGACACAGTATCCAATTGTACTGCATTTTAAATGGAGCTTGAAACATGTCTAATTTAGGAAATATTTACATATAATCAAGGAAACATGACAGGGAAATCTATTTAGTAGCAGTGCAATCAGCACTGTAATTGATACTGGAAATCTTTCTAAGAGGACACAGTTAGTTTAGCAAAACAGTTACGGCTTCATATATTGCACACAGAGGAAACCAGCAAATTGCACTGCTTATTTATTTACCACCTTCATGATTATAAGTCATATTGTTGTATGGATGATGTTTTTACCAATTTAGCAAATTTGCTTTGTCATGACTCAGTAGACCAAACTGCTTTTTGTGCTTGTTATTCTTTTCAGGATTCGTATCTGGGGGAAGGCGGGGAGAAATCCAACCAGAAAAAAACAAAACAAAAGAAAAATCCCCAACAAAACCCAAAAACCAGAACTGTCTGACTGCTGGGTTTGGTAATACAATTATGTGTACACAAGGAGAATTCACATAAAAGAGAAGCCACAGTTTGAATCCAGAGCAATAGAATGTTAGGATTTCACATATTACAGCGTAGTGGGTCTTACCAGTGCTTCAAATTTTATTAATTTTTAGAATAAGTAGCTACCCTTTTTCCCTACCAGATTTCAGGAAATCACACTGATTTCTTACTATGAGCCACGATATCCTATAGTGCTTTCAAATAACTGTAAAGATTTTCTGGGGAAAAATTGATCGGGATTTGCACCCTGTGTATTGCTGGGAGTTTTGGAGGTTGAGGGGCAGAGGTTTGCTGTCAAGTGAGCAGGCTGATAGGAAGGATGACAGTGAAGAGGTTTAGCAATGGTTGTTTTTGATGTTTTCCTACTGAAGGAATTCCTTCCTTCTTTTTCCACCTTTCTCAAAGATATCCAGCAGTAGCAGCATGGAACACCCTTGCCAGCTGTAGGTACTTGGTCCGGGCACAGTGTCAGTGATTAGAGACCCCCAGGGTTTGTGAGAGCAAGATTTTCTCCTCTGAAAGGTTGAGACTCAGTTTGGACAGAATTTGCTTTTTGTCTATCCATAGGATTGTGTAACTCTAGCTTTGCCCACTCTTTTCTCTTAATTCCTCAGCATTAAATTCCTACTTGATTTTATGGCGAGTATAATTTTCTTTTCACCTTCTATAGTTCCATTGATGTACAAATATTGAAGAAGCTAATTTGCTTGTAGGCAATGTTTTATTAAATACATTTATGTCATTCATGTATCTAGCAATACCCTGACTCTTGGATAACGGCCACATTTTTATAATGCAGTAGCCTAGTGCTAGCTGTTATGATGTGTGATCAGTGCCTAGGAGACAAGGATTGCCACTTATTGAAACTAGCTGTGAAAATAATAGATACAGCTCTGGCTTGAAATGTGGATGCAGTTTATTTCCATTTGTTTTTTAGTTATCTTGGTTCTTAAGCACACAAGTATCTATTGTCTACCAAAGGAAATAGGTTATAAATCAAAATCTTCTGGCTCCTGTGTTCAGCAAGAACTCATAACTCTTCTTTTTTTTTTTTTGTTGTTATTTTAAGTATTGATATATGCAACATTTCTTGAGCTAAATGCTGAAAATTCCCTTCATGTAACCTAGTGACAGCCTAAGTAGCTGTACCAGCACAGAAGAATACAATCTTTCCTTTAATTTTCATTGCTATGGTTATGTGAGTTTAATATAAAGTTACTAATTTGTTGGAGGCGAAGGCAGTGTTTGATTTAAAAACCTATGAATCTTAATATTGGTCCGAACAAAAAATGTAATATCTAATGCTTAGTGCTCTAGTGAGACATTGAGCAAAACACGATGATGAAGGAATAGCCGAGGTCTTAATGCTGATAGAGAACTGTGGGATTCTGCTTGTCTAGAAGCTGATGAGTCAAAATAGGAAAGACACTTATTCACCAGTAGTTAACGAGCTCTCTAACTGTGACAAGGGTCACGGTGTTTAAATCTCTGATACTTTGAGAAATGGAGTCTGTAATTCTTTAAGAAGGTGTAATGTATTTCTGTAGAAATTGCTCCAAAGTTTTAAAAATATTTATTTATGCTTTTTATAGTACTCAAGATTCTGGGAAAAGAAATCTCTAATAATGTTAATAAGATGGTTTTAAACCAAATATAAGTGTGCTGTTTTCTAGTCAGTTCTTCAGTGCTTTTCTGTAACAGTAGTAATTTTAAAATAACTAAGAAAGTCACCTTTTCAGAGCCAAAACACATGATCTGAATTAAATAGATCATAAGATTGTCTCAGGCATCTTGTGAAAAATCATTTTGAGTCAACTCTAACACAAGAGGAGTAAACTGGAATAATTTGCATGAAGAACATAGGTTTGTTAGCCCATTCTTTGTCAGGGTTATTTGCATCTTTTAAATAAGAGCTAGTCCCATACCATAATTCACAACAGGACTTTTCAATGGAATACCAGTAACTTGAGCAAATAAGGGTACAGATTTCCATATAGTTCTTTCCCATATCAAGTGAAGCTATTTTAGGAGACAAGAAATTGAGATATAGCACGAAATTCAAAATCAATACAATTCCCTGGCTGCCAATGAAGGCATAGGTTAGTAATTAAATTGTTAGTAACATTATTAAATGGAAATCTGCATCACTATAGCTATATTCAGGTAAATGCATGCTATCCTTCTGGAAGAGAAGGTGTTCTTAACTGTATGAAAGTGTCCTCAGCTTTTTTCCTTTATAAAGCTTAGATTTCCTTAACTAAATACTTCTGGATCAAGAGCCTTGTTATTGCAAAATGTAGGTAGGGTCATAAAAAATTTAATTTACTGGATACATAGAATTTTAATTTACTGGATACTGTAGTAGTTTCAAAATGATTGAATGATGCACTTCTTTTGACCATAATAGAAATTTCCTTTTTTTGGTTCACGGAAGCTGGAATTTTAATTCTTTGATCCAGTCTGCATTGTCGTTATTATTGTAATCCAAAATTTTGTGGTGTGAATGAAAAAACACAATGTTTCCAGCATCTTAAATGCCCATGTGATTTATGTACCCGTCTCCCATGATTTTGTTGATAGGTTTATTTATTTCGCTGGTAGACACATTATATACAACCTTCCTTCATAGTTAGGGGCTAATCCCACTGCCACTGGAATGTATATTGAATTCTATATGGAGAATGAAGTCAGAATTCTAGTCACACCTTTGTGCTTAGCAGCACTCGGTCTGTGGCTTTTGGGTTTATCTCAGTATCTCACTTGGAATGATGATGCTCTCAGCCAGGATGTCAAAGTGAAGAAGGAAGAAATTTTCCTTTTTATTGTGCAGATCTCATTTAGATGAATTACAGAGGGGTCACAGTTTTTCATTACAGATAATCACTTTTATTAAATCACAGGCACCATTGTTTCTTCCTTCATACATATTGAGAGCCGGACTGGAAGTAATCCAAGCAGCTTCGCTTTTGCCTGAAGTAGCAAAAGAAGTGAGAAAATGCATCCTTTGAACTCTGTTTCAATCCACTATTACGATCCCTAAGAAAAGCAAAGGAGGGTAAAGACAGTAAATTATCCTAAGAATCTAAGAGATACAACTATTAAGGACATTTCCTAACACCATATTTCAACGTCATGAAATTATTTAAGCAATAATTAGTTGTTAATAAGCATCCTGGGTATATTATCTTCTCTTGCACCAGAATAGTTAATTGATGTGTCTATCAGTTTCCCTCTAGAAAATGATATTGCATCAGTTCTACCAACTCTTCCTTTGTTATATCACTCCGGGGAAATAAGTACATTGAACTCTTACAAGGAACTCATTGGAGTTCGCCTAGAAGTGGGCAGAGTAGGATTCCTTGCACCCATTCACTTCCTTTCTATTTCACTTACATCTACAATTTGCCCAATTTTTTCATGCTTTCTTTGGAAATATATTTCTTTTGTTATTGAGCTAATTAGAGAAATATATTTCTGTTGACTTCCCTGACTGTGAAATCGTAGATTTACTGGATTTCATTGAAGGGTTTTATTTAATACATGTATACACAGCAGAAATAAGAAGTTGAGAACTTCCTTAAAAAAATCACACAGAAGAGAGAGTAGCATTATCAAAGTCCCATGACTTCTAGTTTTCTCATAAAAAGCTCTTCCTTTATTTTGTAATGGATTGTGAAGCATGAGCAACCAAACACAAAGATTATAGTACCAGAGAGTCAATATGAGTGTTTTATGAATCCAGGTGGATAAGAAACAAGAATTGATCTAATTCTATAAAGTTCCTTTCTGACCGTGTTATGTGCTATAAACTTTGTTTATTCTGTTTGAACACAATGTGGGAAAAAAAAAATCCATAAAATGAAATGCAACAGTAAATAAAGAACGTTAGTGCTTGGAAGAAACATCAAGCTTGTCAGTACCTGTAGAAGAGTTACTTTGGGAAAACTCTGTTTATCTTTATGTCTCTTTTATCTTTGTACCTCTTACTGTCAATTCTGAGTCTGTGGAAGCCAGGGAAACTTCATAGTTAGTTTATGCCATCAATGTAATGTACGTTATTTTCTGTTCATATACTGTCAGTGTTTCAGTGAAAGCTCACTACCTGCGTGAAGGATTTCTGTAGTATATTACTGAAAAATTATGTAGCAAAGGGGAGTAACAAGAGTAGCTGCAGCAGCAAGCATTCTTCAAATATTTTTAGTATTTTTTGTCGTTAAAAATTATGCTAATAGTGTGCATAAAAGAATTGTACTTCATGTTTTTTGAAAGTGAACAATGAATTGCGGTTTATTCACTGAGCTTCTGCAGTTCCTGCGCACTTCAAAAATAGAGCCTTACGTTTCGAATGCATCAAGGAAATGTAGACATAGAGGCCTGTGTTGTCTGGGACTGTAAAGTGGTTTTGTTTCACACGTTTCAACTGAATTGTGCCAGGTGTATTGGCTAAAAATTAAAGCCAGAGTTGAAGTAAAAAGATGGCTCAGCAACTGAGAGGCATAGATTAAATGCCCAAGTCACTTCACGTGCCCTGAACTACCTTTAAGAAATCATAGTCAGAGTTTAGAGTGTATTTACCTTAATCATCTATAAATAGGAACAGAGAGTGAGAGACTGGCAGAGACCAGGAAAAATTAGGAATGTATGGAATATAATTACTCATAGGAATCCTACTGGTGACAAGTTGGTTTAGTTTTATTACTGCAATGCAAGAACTACTTCTAAAGATATAACGTAACTTTTTGGTTTGCTTGGAAACTAGGGAGGTGCCGTAATTTCAAATTCAGATTTAAAAAGGGAATTTAGGAGAGGTCAGATGCAGGTGGAAATTGAGGATTATTCAGGTCTGTAAGAAAACAAATGAAGTTTACAGTTCACTGTCAAAAGTAATACATGAAGAAATATATTTGGATCAAATCTACATTACTTGTGCTCACGTAGAAAGGCATTACTTCTATTTTTGGATCAAGTTTTGTTAAATGGCTCGATTAGAAGGTCAGGTGTATTCTGACCTGAATCATTTTGCTGTTTCAGCTGCGAACTCTAAGTTCTTATGGTATGTGCTATTTGTGCATGGTTTTTAACATCTCCAAAGTCCTGTATGAAAGTTTTTAGCAATTCAGTTGCCTTAATGGACATGTTATACAACTGTGTAGTCATATGATCATTGCAACATTGATCCCTGAAAACTTGAAATGTGTCTGAATGTCCCACTGTTACAGCGCCTTGTCTTATTACACACACTGGAGTGAAGCAGAGCCATGCAGGACCTTGCAAGTCTCTTAAAGACAGAGAGATTTCATGCACGCTAAGAAGGTTACTGCTTCTCTGCAGTAGCAAAATTATTTCCTTCTGTTCCATCTACAACTGAGGGTGTCTGAATTGTAATCTTTTTGTAATTAACAAGCTTCAGTTTCTTCACCTTAACAATTGATACCACCACTATTTTTTTTTGTCATTTTTTTCAGAGCATATAGTAGGCATTACAGATGTAAGTTTATTTTAAAGATACTGAGAACCAGATGTGCAATGGGGTGCTTATTAAACAGAGGAACATGTACACCAACATGAAGATTTCACAGACGCATTTCTTCTGCTGTTCTTAACAGATAGCTATAGGTGAGAGCTAGTTACTGCTGTGCTTTCTGTTAATTACATGCATTTTTCTTCCTTTGTCTCCTAATGCATAAAATGTAATTTACATATTCTTTTATATGAAATCTTTCTCTCAATGGAGATGTTTGTTAGTATAATTGAGGTGTCATTTATCCAAGGTAGTGTCACTACTGCTCAGTGACTATTAGGTGCATATATTTCTGTTTGCAGGATGGTATCCAGCCAAAGAACACTGGAAGTTTTGCGGTATAAAAGAGAAGCCCTCTCTATGATGAGAATTTGTCAAGATGCTGCAATAACTGATGAACACTGGAAATGAGTACAGTGAACCCTTCCCAGAGAAAGGGGGTTGATTGGCAGCATAGTCAGGTTTCCATCAGGAACAGACTCCCTTATACCAATTCTGGATTTCCTTGCTTGTATAAATTCTTCCTGCTATATCTGTAAGGATGATGGTTAAATAGGCACTGGAAATCATGTTTCCTTTTCATGACATGAGTTTGCAGGGAGTTTCTATCTTTCTTCAGTATGTCAGTGACACACTTGGCAAGTTTGCTGATGGCTTTGTGTTTATTTCTTCTAGCCAGTCCACAAAAGAATGAAAGTACAAAGGTAATTAGTAAAATTAGCAGGGCTTCTGGTGTCGTTGCAAAAGTATACCATAATTTTTAATGAGAGGGGAAAAATTTTCGAGCTTCCCCCTCAAACCAAAGTGCTCTTTTTTCTTTGTGTTTGTCATGAAATCTCCCTTCCAGGCTGACAGACTCACAGAGAATAGCTGCTTAATATATACAGATCTGACAGCCATACAACATGATTCCTCAGAACCCGTATTACTTGCCTAGTAACTCAATTCCTTGGAATTAACCTCAACTTTAAAAATCCCTGAGCATCTCCAAGTGCTTGGTGCTTGAAAACCAAAAGAGAAGCAAGAAGACTTCCTCTTCTCTAAAGGTTTACACTTTTGCCATGGAGGAATGTGTGAGGTAGTGTAAGGTAAGGGTAAAGTAAAAGCCAAATCAATTACATTTTGGATAGCTTTGTAGGTATTCTATACTGAAAAAACCCTGAAGTCAATACAGTAGCATTCACAGGGAAGTGGCATCTGACTTTGAAGGCTGAAAGGAAAAATAATATTTCTAATCCTGTTTTTAACCTACATACATACGCATAGGTAGGTACATATCATGTACAGAGTCATGTAATAAAATCTGGCATACGTGCTATATGCTATGGTCTGATGCAGTACTGCACTACTCAACCATTTGAAATATTAAAAATTTGTATTGTGCTTTGTCATTGCAGACTATGCATATACATTTTACACCAAGCTGAGGTTCAGTTAGAGGTGATAGTAGAAAAGGAAATGAAAGAAATACTTGAGCTATTTCTTTCCATGCTCATACTCTGAATTCTCTGAAATGTATACTGGAAATACTTTTGAGAACAAAATCTGAATTAAACTTCTTGCCAATTTATTGATGCTGTTATGCATGTACTGCATGCTTTCCTAATACAAAATCTTTATGCTGCAGACTTTCCATCCCTGGAGGTTTTGTGGGGGCTGGAACCACTAATCTGAGTCACATACCTCTGTCCAGTCATTGATTTTCATATCTAGGAAGTCTGAGATATCTGCTTTTCTGTCAGATTGAGCTGAATTCAACCAATAGTTAATAAAAAATGTTGTTAATGAGTAACAGAGAGAAAACGCTGTAATGTAAGCCTCATTTTCCTCGGAAAAGTGGCTCAATAATGGCTTAATCTTTTGTTATTTTAATTATTCAGATAAACTACCATGGAACATAGTACAAAGAGGCAAGATGCAAATAGCACTTTTGTTTCCCTGCATGCACTCTGTGATGGATAGTCATGGACATTGCAAAGTTCTTTTTTGTGAGGATCTATATTTTTATTAAAAAATAATTTTTTTATTGAATTTCTCTGTTTGAGCTGCTGTTTACTGCACAGTATGAATTAGTTCTGAGTATATTAAAATGCATGAGAGAGGCCAGAGACATGCAAGCTGAAATGCTAGCAAGAACAAAATAAAGTACTGCAAATACCAAACACTTGACTCAGAACAGTCAGGTGGAGTATCCTTTCTGCACATATTGTACCCTTCAAAATCTGGTTTGAAACAAATCATCTCTCCAGCTATGAAATAAATGGGATTCTGTATATTATGCACACAAACTAATTTGTAGCTGATCAGCAGGTAACATTATCTCACGCCGGGGCATCCACAGCAGATATGTGGCCTTTGTTCTTGAGCAAATAGATTTTCTTTGTGTAAATTTTGTTTTAGATAGTAGATTTCTCCCATATTGGCGATTAATCTTCTACTACTGACATTTTGTTAACCTAGCACAGGTCAGTTGCACATGGTAGCCAAAGTTACTCTCTTGTGGCATCCCTGTTAAAATAGCTCTTGTAGTTTTGGTCTGGTACAAATAGTCATTTTTAAAACAGTAACAGATATCAGGTATAAAAGTTGGCAAGAAATAAATGCCAGCTTTCCTCAGTCTTAGGCCTTTGGGGTCCTTCTTTTTTTTTTTCTGCAGCAGCTTCTACAGTGACTTTTTTAGCAGCATCTCTGAATCATTGGATTCCTGCTGTCAGAAGTCATGAATATTAGTTGTACTAAATGCTTCCAACAAAATGTAAAACTGAACTTAATCTATTTTAATTTTCATTCATTGAGTTCTCCAGTCAGATTAAATACAGTGAATGTTCTCTTATATTTATCATTAGACATCAAAACTCAGTGTCTTGAATTATGTATTGGAGGCCATGGTAGAAAATAGAAAATGGTTCTAAATCAACCCTGGAAGTGTATTTCTGTAATCTGGTGCCTTTGCTTCAAAATTAATTGAAAGGTTTGCACAAAACTTTGATGAATGTAAGCGGGTGGGCTTGATAGAAGTCCAGTTAAACTACACAAAGAAGGGCTGGATGCTCTAAAGTCCTTAGTGCCCAGTGAAGCAGTTAGTCCATACGTGTCTCTGTGCTACATGTAGGTCTCGTGTTCTTTGATTGCATAAAAATGGAAAATAAAAGGAACAAATGACCTATACAAGACTCGGTCACTAAAAGGATGCGTATTTCATCTCCCGCAGATTTCAGTCATCCCATTTAGAATGGATGGAGTAGGGTCACACAGGGACTATCTCTGTAGGAATATATTCTGTTAAACTGGGGTGTTCTTTAGTTTGAAGGAAGTCCGGTTTCTTTTTTATCTCTTTTTTTTTTCTTTTTGTGTGTGCACACTTAGTGTTTCCTTAGTTTTTCCACTTGGTTTTGATGGAAAAGAGAAGATGCTTTGGAATTCTGAAAATAAACTCTTGTAGTGTTCCCTGAGCTGCCTGGCAGGCTGCATAACTGTTGTTTAGGCTACTGAAGGCTGCCCCAGAGATTTTCTAAATATATCAGCTTGTCTTGCACCAATGCAGTTCCACTGCTGTCAGTGTAATAGTAGACACTGGCTGGAAAATCTACGCCGGTCTGGCTTCAGTCTTCTTCAACCTTTCCAAAACTGTAAAGAGATCCAGCTCCATGCAAATCACAGTGTCTAAAAATGCAGCCAGCAGAAAGCTGTTAATTATAACATCCTTCTGAAATCCACAGTTGATTGCAGCATGTTTTTTAATGGAGATGGCGATTGGGACCAATACAGATTTTGTTACTCTTGCTGTAAAGCAGAAAATTAAACCTTTCTGAATTGCTTTATTTAAATGTCACATTGACCACAAAACAACTTGTTTTATGCCCATAATATAGAATAAATGTAGTTTGCTTCCCTGCTGAGTTCCTGCATTTGCCAAGGAGGATGATTGGTTTAAGGCTGTGTTGTATTTTAATCTATCTTCATGTCTTAATAAGGAAAAAGATTAGAAGGGAATCTTAACTGTACCTTAGACGTCTCAAATTCTTCCTAACACTAAGTATCTGTGGACCATGACAACTGTCCTTGCAGTTTAATCTGATTGCTTATTAATGAGAGTACTGCAAATTAGGCAAGACTTCTTTGAGATTAGACAGATTGCTACATTGTAGAGAATACAACTACCGTAAAAGAAAAAGGGCAATCACACTTTTGATGAGTTATTCTGAAAATGTTTAGGTGTTGATCACATCTGGTGTACTTGCTGACAATTTTCCTAATCTTCAATCCTATAAATTCATAAAATGCTGCTGATGAGGAGAGTCCTGCATTGCAAGAGGTGTCACATGAGGTTTGGGGGGTTTTCCCAGGATGAGCTATTCAAAGCCTGGGCTCCCCATATCTGGTGTTGGCAGCAGTGAAATTCAGACATAAAACCTGGGCTGGAGCTTTATTTAAATTCTCTTCATATTGAAGAATTCATCTTTTCCCTTGAAGAACTGCAAAATATGATAAGAGGGGTTTGTTAATTTATTTCTTTTTTAACTCTCCCAAGCAAATTAATCTAAAGAAAGAATAACTATTAGTCTGACAAAATAAATTATCCGTAGATGATGTATCTGACGTATATGAACACTGTCACAGTAGGCTAATAATGGTAAGATGTTAGCACTCACCCAAAGGCAGTGACCTGTGCTCTTTATTGGTTAGAGACTGCATTTTAAAATGGATTGTCTTCTGCATATTTTATTTTTATCAGACATTAATAGAACATACCACTTGCTTTCAATCTTACGATTTCATGTCTTTTTTCACAGACACTACTGATTCAGAAAATGTAATAAATGAAAACTATTCAGTGTACTTTTAAAGTATTCTTTCTAATGCTACTTAAAAATGGGAAGGAAGGTGGATAGAGCAGTATAGCCTGATCTACCACCTTTATACAGCCCATCTCTGAGATTCCTCAGTATCTAGTTTCAGAAGCTTTGACCTGTGGTATCTAGAGCAAATTTTTTTCTCCTATATTGCCTTCTTTTTCTCTAGATCTCTTGACTATCTGCTCTAAGTCATGCTATTTCTAGATTTAACAATCTGTTAATTTCTGAAATTCAGGAATCTGCTTTTATAACATATATGCTTTGTAAGTTAGCAGTAGGGTGGAAGTACAAAGGGGGTACTTAGGTACTTCGAGGTCACTAGGTTTTGAATGATTGTTACAAATGTACACAAATGCAAGAGGAATATGAGCTACAGTTAACAATATAACAAAGGATGGTTAAATTATCCACACAGACCAATTTTTGGTTCATGCAGAAACTTTGTTCAAAGTATGTTGCCTCCAGCTTTTGAAAGAACTGTTATTAAGTCCATACTGCTAAGCGGCTTATAACATGCTGTTCAAAGTCTGTAAATACAGACAGGAGATTAAGATTTATTTTGTAGTCTTTACAGAAGCAATGAAAACATTTTTCATCTAAAATGCAAATATGGGAAGATGCAGGAAAGGACTTTGCGTGAACTAATTCAGCCCTCATCAGATTTTAGAATTTTTTCATACCTTTCACTCTATGGAACTAAACATTTGTCTTTATTTCTTCTTTTTTCTGTGTTAATATCCACATTGGATTCTTATGAGTTACCATAGGGTACAAAAACAGAAAAAGCAAGACAAAAAGAAATTTTGAGATAATACCTACTAGTTCTCATACATCAAAAGGAGGGAGCAGGATGTCCTAACCACAAGCCTGTTTATCATCTCACACCTAACACAACCCTCAGTGTTGATCATATAAATGCAATTAATTGCAAATTAATCTGCAGTTTCCAGATCAGACAACTGACATCATCTGTGAAAAAAACACGTGGTCCTTTTAACAGCATTTATTTCTGGATGGCAGTCATCGTTCACTTCTCAATGTTCATTTCAAAAGTGCTCCTGTATACTCTGAAATTTACTGAAAGAACTGAAGTAGGTTTTAGTATTACAAAGGTGAAAGTCCAAAATACCATGCCAGCTAATGTTTTTATTGTCTGATAGAAAAATCAGACAATTAATAATCATTGCGGTAAAATCTCACTTTAAATACAGTATACACATTAATCTAAGCACCAAATTATAAAGCCTGTGTTGCCAAGTGAAAACCAAGAATTTAAGCTTCAGTTCTTTATAGTTCAAATAGATCTACTGCATCAGAGAATTTACTTTGTATGAGTCAGCTGATAAGAAAAACCTACAAAAAACCGCCACGTTTAATGGGGCAAGCTGCAAATTTAGAAGTTAATGACTCCAGATCACTTAAATTACATTTAATTGAAGATGATACTACTAGGCTTCAGTTTTCTCAATCCTTATTTCAACTTTTCTGTGCTGTTGCAGGTTTGCTTGCTTTAAATAATAATCTGTACTTCATTTCATTTTGACAGTGCAGAGGAAAAGAGAACTGTCCATATTACAGAGCTTGAAATATGCTGAACAATACCAAGCCATATGTCCTTGAAAGTCCTTGGTAGATTTGAGTTCTTTCTCCTTCTTGAATTTGAGATGAATTTTTTTTTCATGAAAAGCATGTTCCTCTACATGAATAGCAAGAAACTATTTCAGTTGTAGATTCCTACTTATGCAAAAATAAAAAAAATAAAATCAGTTTAACAAATATAACAAATCAATTTAATAAATCAGTTTCCAGGTAGATGATATCCCATCCAGTTTTCTTCTGTTTTTGTCTTTGCATTAATTTGGGCAGTCATTATTTTTTTAATTATTTCCGTGCATTGCAATTATTTTTCTGTAATAACGCCATGCAAACATGGGTAGTCATTTTTTCCTGACAATATTTTTAGCTGAATGTCTGTGAAGAAGCTTAAAGGTCTTTGACTCTCTCGTTTACTCCCCTACACCTCCCAAATATCCTCTGAAACCTTTAAATCTCTAAGCTACAAAGTTCCTTAGGTTTTACTCATAGTATGATAACAGGAGCATCCACACACCCAGTCCCCTGCCCCTCAGTTCAGTTCCATTTTCATTCAGGACCTTAATGCAGCTGAAGTTTCTACTTCTGGCCTTAAGGGACAGAGATACTGAGTTACTGGTTTGACTTTTGTCCCGACTGTGCTGGAGGGGATGAGGGATCCTTCCATATGGTTTAGTACTGCTTAAGCAGCCTTGAAAATTTAACTGTCCCAGGGTTGGCCTATCTCCTTTAAACAGGCAGATGGTATGCTATGTAAGCAGTGATGAGGTACCTTCTTTCTGTGGAGACGAGGTACATCTATTTTTAAACTTCTACTGTGTATATTTCTTTCAGCTGCCTGAGATCATATTTAATGAAAGGTTTATTGTACTACCAGCTCATTATGTTCTGATTGTATCGTACAGTAAAGTGAGGACTAAGGTGATGAAAGGCTAGTAAATTAAATGTAAACTTTTGTTGGTTATTACATCTATAGAAATCTTTTATCCAGTGGCTGAAGACCATGTTAATAAAATGATATGCAACATAGATAAAAGGCTGCAATGTGCAGCATAATGGTACTGACTGTGATTTAAATTTAATCAAGATCACAAACTACAATGTCACATCAAATTATCGTGTTGTTTTAGATTTTAAGATTTGCTAAAGTTGATGGGTATGGATAGTTCTTTGTGATGCAGTAATAACAAGAAGATTTTTCTGTATACATACTTAACAAGATACAGGTAATAAAAATAAACAAAAGCCACTGGAAAATACTTTATTTCTGTTTTAAAAATAATATTTCACTGGTATACAATGGACTTCTGGTAGATGCTGTGTTTCTGCTGGCTGAACATCGCTTTTTTGTTAGTTTTAAAAATAACTGGATGTTCCTGCATAGTGAACTTTTCCTAGATTCTGGCATAGATAACTGAAAAAAAAAATCTATGCGTAATAATGAAGGTAAATGATGCATTTATATATGTAGATAAATTAGACTGTTGTTCTAAGTACATACATTACAGTTTGCAATAGCTCTATATTTACAAACCTTGTTTTAAATTGAGGTGAAATTCAGCCATGTAGGTTTCCTCCTTTTTGCTTTTGGGCAAAGTGAAGGTACTTGGGCTGACATCTCTCTCTCTCTTACAAATGAGAAGCGTACCAGATTTAAAACACACTTCTTTTTTTCTTGTTAGAAACAAGAATGAAAGTTCAAAAGTTAATTTCCTTTTAAATTGCAAAGGGAAAGAAAAGGACATCAAACAAACGGATAAAAAAAAAGAAGAGATTACTGTAAAAAGATGGACTGATAAAGGTGAATCATTGGCAAAATTGTATTGATTTTTCTCTGTCAGAACTAGCTGCCTCAGATGTGTGGTAACAAACAGTGTGAACGTTAAAAGCAAAATATTTATAAGTTGTCTGTTAAGGTATAAATCACATCTGTACATTTAAGGCAGTTCTGTGTTTGCATAATACAGTTTTTAAATTTGTCTTTTTAATGCTGAGTCTCTGTCTTGAGAGTCACATTTTCTTTTGTGAGTAATTTTTAACTCCTAGACACTTTGAGCTTTTGTTTGCTTGTAATGGGAGTTCACTTTGCCTTTCTCTTTTTTCAGGCAGTTGTTATATGGATTACTGTTTTCACTAGTTGTTTCAATGTGAGAATGATTTATAGTGGGCAGTGTTATTTTTTCTTAACAATATTGTTAAAAATATAAATCTTTGGATGAGCTTTCAGCCCTATTCATATAAAAAAAGTTTAATCCCAGACATTCATATTGCAACAGTGAGCTCTTTCCCCTCCGGTATAATTTACTGAGTGAGATGGTGTGTTGTGACTGGTTGATAGGAAGTACTAATAAGCATGGTAATTTGCTTGGATTAAGTAATTCAACTAAATGAAGCACATAGCTCACTAAAACCAGGCTACCAGCGTGGCTTTACTTTATTAAGCTAGTTGAATACACATTAGTAAATTGATATTTAATCTTTGTACTTCTGGTTGACTTTTCTGATCATGCAAGCCAGCTTGTAGGAAGGATCTTCTCTGTGGCAACAAGGTGAGGAGGAATCTGGGTGTGGTACTAGATCTCACAATCATTGTGATCCACCAGTGAGGGACAACTTAAAGGCAGATGCCAGGCCATGTCTCACAGCAGATTTCTAGGGTTACTTGAGAAATGTTACATCCTTTGATAAGATGTAACTGCATCCTCATCTGGTAGTTACAGTCACTCATTTCCAAACAGATAAATTGAAGCCACTATGAATGTGGAGCAGTGGGATCATCAGAGGAATTAAATTTGGTTTTACAAGGCAAAACTAGAAGAGCGTAGGTTTTTCAATATGAAAAAATGAAACTAAGAGCATATGCTTGCATGCCCTCAGAGGCATGAGCACTACAGACATAGGCGGCTACAGAATTTGAAAGACAGCACTGGAACAACTGTATACAAACCAGTCATGAAGACATTTAGACAGGAAGTAACAAGATACTATTTGTCCTCTAAATGCTTCTAATCATCAAAATTGCTCCAGTGCCTCGGATCTTATCAGTCAAATTTTGATTCTGCAGCTTGCAAGTATTCTCCAGTTACTGAGAAGCAATATGTTTCCTATGATGTAATCCTTCCTGGCTTTCCATCTCCCTTCCTTTTGAGAGAATAAATACCTGTTTTGATTGATGTGTGAGACAATTGTGCCAGTTGGTCACAATTTGATTTTATGTTGATGGGGTTGTTTTAGAGATGTACTTTCCCCTTTACTGTTTTATGAGATGAAGAAATTTTCTTTATTCCATAAGTTGATTTAGTTGCATGGCCCAAACATATTGCTTCTGGCAGTCTCTCAAGCAGGCGATGCCGAAGCAGGGCTGAGAGAAGACATTGACAGTGGCAGAAGCCAGGCAAAAGATCATTTTGGTATTTTTTCTTTCCTCCCAGTAATGATGAAAGATGAGTGATAAATTGCCATGTCTGCTGCTCTGTCTGTGACATTCTAAAACCTATTGCTCACTGGAACAGGTTGCCTAGAGAGGTGGTGGATGCTCCATCCCTGGAAGTGTTCAAGCCAGGCTGGATGGGACTTTGAGCAACCTGGTCTGGTGGGAGGTGTGCCCGCATATGGCAGGGGGGTTGGAACTAGATGATCTTTAAAGTCCCTTCCCACCCAAACCATTCTATGATTCTTTGAATATGTTGATTAAGAAAATGTGACTATTTTAAAGCTGATCCTGGGATTTTGTAGCTGCCTGAGGAGTTTGTTGCACCAAAACAAGCCCTTTACAGGAATTTGTTCAGGAATGCAAGGATTGCTCATAACCCTCTTAGTAGCATCTCAGACCCCGGGGAATTGCTCCAAGAATTCTGCAGCTTTTGGCTAGTGGTTCCTACTTTGGTTTTCCACTGAAGTGCCTGAAGCCTCCCAATGCAATGCTGAGGACTTACCTGCCAGGGACTAAAGCACGTGGTAGCCCATGGGCAAACAAAGCAGGGCAAAAATATAATTGGTTTGAGTGGCAGATCAATTGCACTGTTGTCCTATACTTGCGGTGCAGAAAAGCGTATCAAAAAGACAGTTGTAATCAATTATTTTATATTTCAAGGGCTTCCCTATTGATGTTACCAGCAAGTTGAAGCATACCATGAATATGTTGACAGCATTACTCTTCTTTCAAAATAAATTTACTGTATGTCTTCAACAGTGTGGGGGAGAATTGATACAGAATGTTCATTCAGTGTATTAATGTTGAAAATAGGAGTTCACTTTTCGAGCATGGTTTATTTTATAAGTTCTCCCAAGTTTTATTAATAAAACAGAAAGCTCAGTAAGCTGTTGCAAATCCTGCGGAGTTTAGGAGACCGGGGTGACATATCTACACTAATTCTTAAGGGATGCTTCTTAATCTCTCAGGCATTATTCCTTGAGAACAGAATGCCCTGATAAAATAATTTGTAATTTTCCCTTAAAAATCTCAGCATCGGTACATTCTGATCCCTCAGTTTCGTACACTGAAATGGTAACCTTTATCAGAAAACTAGTTTTCCTGAGCACAGACCAGATTTCTCCATAGGCCAGTGCTGGGCCCATGGTGAGTGTGATGATTCCGATCCTGTCTTGCAGAGTTTGCATTAAGTTTTTATGCACTGCATGAGATTGTGACATAAAGGGATATTTCTTGCCATTTCTTATGTGAGGGAAGGGACAAATCATCAAAGATAGAATCTTGAATTTGTCATAGATTTTTACAGACTTTATTAGTAAAGGATCAACATTATAAAATGTAGGTAAATAGCTCTTGATCAGGTACAGCAGTGGATTAATTGGAGTTCACCAAGTTCATCATATAGAGCATGTTGGATGCTTTGAGTTTCAGTCTTCCTGTATTTGTACCCAGAAAAATGCCTGGTGTTAACATGCACCTCTTAAGTTAGATATTCTTCATTAAAGTTTTCTGCTGGTTTAACCTCCCTGCCTATTTCTTTTTACATTATTTATTTACAATACTTAGTAGGATTGAACTTTACACAGTTGTCTTATCTTAAAAGCAGAAGCACCTAAAACCCGAACTTCCAGATAGACAAATCATCTTATATGATATTCTACATACGTACATGCTACAGCCCTCACCTTCAGCTCCTATTAAGAATGTTTATAATATATTTTGCAAAAAATCAGTCACATAAAACATCATTTTAGCTAAGCTTCTTAACATAGAATCTTGAAGTTTGTTTTACAAGTTTGCATGAGGTAAAAAACATGTTGCCATGTAAATAGATTCCTATAATGTTTATTAGCATAGAACAGTCTAAAAGTACAGCAGTAGCTAATAACAGAGGGCTGCTTTGTCCATTATCTTTTCCAGGTTTATAGTCCATGGCTTTTGAGTTCTTTCAGGTGTGACTATGCATGTAATGAAATAATTTAATATGTATATTTTTAGAGGGAAACAATTTAATATCTATATTTTTAGAGGGAAACAAGTGCTCCTAGCAGTTAATGTTTCATTGTTTTGTGTTTGGGCATTTTAAGTCTCTTTCCCCATCAAGCTTTCAGGGAATAATTATAGGACTGAAAAAAGATATTTGTTTCATTCCCATTTAATCTTTTACACCGAGAGCTAAACTGAAGCCAGTTTTATGTAATGACATTTCTGTGCTGGAACAAAACACACAATGTAATAGATTTACTGATGTAAGGAATAATATGCATTTGCACAGACCATATTCATGAAAGTGTAATTTGAAAGACAGCAAAACTGAAGCTGCAAAATTTCAAATTGATGGGAAATTCATTCCCTTTCAAAAGATTAATTCTGTATTTTTCTAAATCAAGAGCTTTGAATGGGAATTAGGGTTCATAGTGGCTCATTTAGTGGGGACTAAAATGTCTTTTGTTTTCAGGAGAAATTATTCTCTGTTTTAGAAAGTTACTTTCCTGCACCACAACTCTATTAGAAAAGTCATGCTCTATTATATACGGAGTAATTTGGGTATATTCTCTATTAAAATAGTAAATCTTTCCCATAAATCCTGTGAACTTATCTTTGAGAGTTGCTCTGCAGTGATTCTCCATCCCTACCAGCTCTAGTCTAACTGTAATGCCTAGTAGTTTATTAAAGGGATGAGCAGAAGCAACCTCTAGCCCCAGCAGAGGAACTTCAAACCTTTAATGTTCAAATCTGGATTTAGCTTTAGCAGTCAACATTCATCTGTAGTTTGCAATTCAAATTCTGACATTTGCTTTTGTTATTGCTTTTTGTTGCTATTGCTGTGCAGTTTATGACTTTCTCTCCTGCACTATGGGAAATAGTTGGGAGCTTTTAAGCAGCATCAGAGAGGCATAGGTGGGTGGTGCTCTCTGCACAGCAGCTGTCTTGTGTGGTGATTACCATACAATGATGCACGATTTTTGGTTTGAGTTTTAGTCTGAATTCTGAAAAAAGTAGCTGCTTACAATTTCTTGTGTTTATGGCTACTTATATGGCCCATGTCTCTTAACCATGAGATTCTCTCCACATTAATGACTTTCCCCCTCCCCCCAAATTTACGAATTGTCACCATGCATTTTTGTCCCAGAGGAGCTCTTATGGTTGATGGCCTTCCCTTGATGTACTTGGAGATCATTTTTTATATTGTCTTTGCCTTCATATCTTATTTAAATTTCTCATGTTCTTGATTTATCAGATCTTAGCTATGTCACTGAGATCTTATGCAGCTCTGTGGTTGGAATCTGATGTCAAGTGTCACAAACAGCCCAGGAAACCTGCAGCCAAGAGCTGATGCTGCTGGGCAGCCTTCACTTGCCATCAAGAATGGTTCTCTACCACAACCAGCTAGTCAGAGAAAACAGTGCATTTACCTGTTTGCTTATTGGGCCTGACTCCCTGAATTATAGTAGTTACAGTGCTCATGGAGTCATTGTGCCAGCTAGAATTAAGCATAGTAGAAGCTAACAGTGTAATAGTGTCCTGCAATATTCTGGGCTGAACTGATTGAGGAGCAAACAGGTTTCGGCGATTTCCAATTCTGTTGGTTCAGACAGCATTTCAGGCAACTAAATTTGAAAGCTATCACTCATGTAAAACTATTTAAAATGAGAAAATTAAAAATGTCCTTTGGATTTGAATGTCTTAAGTTTTAGCCAGATCCATCAATATTATAAACCTGCCAGAATCAACTTTAAAACATTGTTTAACAGTATGAAGAGTCTGTGGGAATCCACAGCAAAATGAAAGATAAAATCAGAACTAAAAGCATCCGACAATAATTGTAGTCTGTAAGATACGTTTCTTGTCAGATGTTATACATGTGTAGTTAATAGTCTGAAACTTCATGAATATTAATCCTGAGACATCAAAGTAAGACTACTGTGTATAACAGCAAGCTAATCTTTGAATTCAATAAACACAGTATACTTTTAATTTAGATAATGAAAGGCTTAGGGTTTTAACCAATATCAATTTTGCATAGTGGTAAAAGAATTGATAGTTTTACTATTCTGATTTACTCTGATGGAAATGTTGCAGCACCCTGTTCTTTCTCTTTAACCCTAAAGCTTTTAATCTTTTTATCACATCTGTTTCATAATGGATCACCGATGCTTTTAAGCTGGTATTTTAGGGTACTGCTATCAGATTCATCACTCCTAGAAGTTTTGCTTAATTCAGTGCATATTTTACTTAAGGAGGCCAGCTTGAAACTGTCATGTTCTAAACTGTGTTAGAAAACAGGGCTTGAATGCTTTAAAGCCTTGCACTAGGAATTGAGTCCCCAGTCTGAGACCTTTTAACAAAGCCTATTTTTCAAGAAGCAGAGTCACTTAGAGATGTCTCTAACTTTGCTTTTTTGAAAGTCCTTTCACGAACACAAATGGCAGCTGAGTCTGTTTACTTTGGCATCTTTATTCAAATCTGTGCTGATTTTGATAGTGCTGTCGCTCTTGGCATCCTCCCAGTGATCTTTGTTTCTTACAGTAGATGAAACACTACTACTTCCTTGGTAGTGGTATAGGAACCCTGGATTTGCTTGCTGTGAGGAACAAGTAATTTGGAAAACAAGACTTAAACGAAGTAAAACAAGTATTTCAGCAAAACATACAGGAACAGAGTTTATATTGGTAGCAAAAAGATTCTTCTCTATTTACAGGTGGCTGGTAATTAAACAGGGAAAAGTGAATAAGAAGAAATAAGGCAACAAAAATGTTTTGTGATGATCGAATTCTATTTTAAAACACAATTTCTAGATTACTTTTGACAGTTCAAATGTTAACAGAAACGTATTTTCAAAGCTGGCTGTGTATTTCCATAACAAAATTGCTGAAATATGGAAGATGCTACAATTAGGCATTTTCTTTCTCACAAATAACATATAGGCTGTGTGTGATTTTATTGGTTTAAATGTGCAATTACAGTGCATAATGAAAAAGAGTGGAAATAAAATGTAAATAAGAAAAAAGTGTTTATAGAAAGAGGAATACAGGATAGAGGAAAGAGTGTTTCTGCTGGAAACACAGAAAATATCTTCTTTTTCTTTAAAAGAGCATTCGTTTTAAAAACATTTTTTTAAATGTTGGACTGAGATAGCTTGAAGACATTGCACTCATGGCTGTAACTAGAGATTTTAATGATCTTTGTAGACACAAAAGTAGTCGTACATCAGAGACATTGAATAACTCCATCTTAGAGATTGGAAAATAAAAGTGAGTTCCACACGGTCAGTGCTCTGTTGCTCAACATAATGGACTGGTGAAGTAATTAAACAGGAGAGGGATGTATGGAGGGTGTATTTGTGAAACAGATTAAAAATTAGCAATCCTTTTCCAACAACTTGCAGAAAAAAAAGGTTGGGCTTATTGCCTGTTGAAATAAGCTGACATAATTTCAGCACTTTATGAATGGCAATAATAGAGTTGTTATTAGTTATCTGTAAGCAAACTTCTGGCTTTATCTATCCCTGTTGACAAAGTGGTAAGAGTCATTACAGCTTGCAATTCTGAAGCATACTGCCACGTATCACTCAGACTTAAAAATAAAAGAAGTCTGATAGATGCTTTAAAGAAAAATTAAAGAAATTAAGCAGTTCACAATACTGTGTATGTAAAGGTACCACAAATATGCCGAGAAAGCTTTGCTTGCATTACTGTCTGATTTTTACATTCCTTTTGGAATAGCATCATGTAAAGTAAATTATCTCTAGCAAACAACAGTCAGACTGGATGAGAGACTCTTACAGCTTTTTTTATGACTGAAATTACAGCTGAAGTGGTGAAGTTATATTTTTTGACAGTGTAGGACTCTAACGTTTCCCAGAGCTTGAAAGCGAATGTGTATTTCCTGGGTACAGAATTATAATATGCCACTGGAGTCTTGTCATTGGTTTCTTATAAAATTCACTCTCAAAGTTTAAAGGGTGGAAAGGACCAACTGGTAAAGGATTATGTGATATATCATTAAAGTATATGAAAACTGCAAGGTGTTGCTGAACACCTTCTGCTTGTGCTGTGGGATGCAAATATGTCCGCTACCTCTCAAGATCAAATTTAATATCATCTCTACTTTTCCCTCTTACACTGTGACAGGATTATAAAATAGCAGGACATGGTTTATTACAGAGTTGTCTCTTAAGTAACAGATGTTCCATAACGATAACAAAGGCTGCATATTATAAATGGTCTGACTACTAACATGTTTCTAAACCTTTACAGTAATGCAACATCACTAATTGTTGTCTCTCTGCAACATCTTTAGCCTGGAGGCTCTATATGCAAGAAAAAAGGAGTTGGGGCAGTGTTTGGTAAATTGCAGTCATGTAGGCATTCAGCTTTACTGGAGAACATGACAGTAGTTGTTCCACAACATCAACCAACTGAAATAATTTTATGTCTTCTTATAGAACAAATCGCAAGTTTCTAAAGCCAACATTATCTCTTTTCATTTCTGTAGTACTTTTTCCTATTGTGAAATCTGCCTCAGTTACTAGGAAATGTGCTTTTCTTTGAGCCTAAAACAAATTGAAGGGAGAGCCCAGAGAAGACAATTTTGGAGTTCATAACCCAAGCTGTATCATGAAAAGTAATTTATAGATAACAAACCATTAACCTTGAAGAAGGGAAGGTCAGCAAACTGGCAGCACTTTTATTAAAGAGCTGTGTGTGAAGAGAAGAGCAATATCTCAAGCCCATCACAAACACGTGAAATGCTATGATCATTTTACACCTCAGTAACCAGAGCTTCTTAAAGAACTTGCCTTATTAAATAAATTAGATGGAATTCTATGGGAATACACCAAACACTCACAGTAGTAAGCTTCTGCTAACAGTATTGTAAAGATCCTGACGTGCATGTATGCAAGTCTGCCTGTAAGCATTTCTGAGCAATTAAAAATAGAGCACAGGAGTAATGCTACTTTACTGCTGATAGAAAGACTTTGCCAATTTTCTTTCACTGCTGCCGTCTCATTGCTGGCTCCTACAGGAATTTGACTATTTATAATGATGTATTTACAGTCATTCCATGTAAAACTCTCCTGAGTCCTACTTCTTCCCTATGGCTCTTAAACGCTTAAATTGGATATATTCTACTAAGTTATATCATTGGCTTCTCAGCATTTTGGTGTTATCTGTCAATAAATTTTTACAGTAATTGCGTGACTAGTGTTTAGGTAAGCCTATATTTCAGGTAAAAATTCTAGTATTAATATTCTGAATAACCCAAACTTCCATCAAATTCAGTAAGTCGTTACATAAAACTCACAGGGAAAACCTGCATTTTTAGCAATAATGGACCGCTCTAATACTGTTCTTTAGACCTTCTGTATGTTCTTCTGTTGGTTTAGATTAACAACTAGGATAACAATCCTAATCTTTCTACTTGTCAGCTCAATCTCACCATGGCTGGTTAACTAGTTAACAAATACTAAATTTATAGAATCCAAAAGCAAAGTACTTTACCATAGTAAGCAAGTCAGTAGCTTGTCTTCCTTATTTATTTTCTAGGATGTATTTTTCTGCCTGAAAAGACGTAAAAGATCCAAAAGGCCCTTAGTTCCTCAAAGATAGCCCTGCTGGAAATGCCAAAATTTTAAATGGATGTGTCTGTAATACTCCACAGCTTCTCTGGGCAACCTGTTCCAGATAAAATATTACAGAATTATTATTTTAATAAATTGCAATTGTGATTTTTTTATATTTATATATAATAACCACAATCCAAGTATGTTAAGAATTTAATCTTACTTAAATAGGTATACTTACAACAAATGTAACAGTAAATAAATAATGAATACAGTAGTTCAATGGAAGTTGCACGTAGGAAATGCACAGCTGAACCACCTGTGTCCTTTGGAAAGGGCAAATTGACACGGGGGCTGTGTCCATCACAAAATCACACAACTAATTAAGCAGCTACAATTAAATCATATTTTATGTTGCTCTTAGCATCATTTCCCAATGAAGCAAGGTTTGACAGTTGCATTTTTTTTGTTGTTGGTCTGTCTTGCAGTCCCACCTTTCTCTTTTCCTCCCCCAAAACATTTTGAATGTTTGGAGCAGTATCCATCAGAACAGGAGGGGGTTTGGAGACTTCAGGTACTTAAAGCAGGCTTGCACAAAAAATGTTTCATGCAGTCTTCAATGCTGGTTTTACCCCAGCAGTAACTGTGAGGGTTAACCTAGAGTCCACGGAGTGCCCTGGATGGCAACGTAGAAGTTAACTGGTCAGCACATGCGTAGCCCTGGCAACAGAAAATGCCATCTCTGCCACAGTCAGCAGGTGTAAAAGTGGTGGATGTGGAGCATGGAGGGAGGGAGCACATTGTTGCAAGAACTGGGATGAAGGGACAGTCTGGGGACAGGAAGGAGTTATGTTAGTGGTGCCATTCAGGGACCTTCCTAATGCCTTAGATCACCACCATGGAATAGGAACTCAATAATATTTGTAATCTGTTGGAGAGGTGAAGTGATTCACTCAATAATTGTCTTTTCTATTTCGGCAGTTCATATCTTGGAACTAATTTTGCTTTCTGGTTAGAGATGGTGGATAGAGGATTACAATGTGAAAGTATAAATGCCTTATCAGATATTCAGCTATAAGAAATACAAACCTCTTAGTTTGACCTTAATACCGTGCACAGCATTAGAATGGATTTTGAAGAAAAGAGAATAATCAAGAGATAAATGCAATTTGTGGCTGACACAAAGTTAACGGAGTTTGCCCGTCACGTAGACAGCTAGATTACTGTGTGGTAAGACAAATGTCCTCGTTGCCTGTAGTAACAGGACTGGGTTTAAATTTAATAATATAAAGTGCACAGTCATGCCTTAGGGACTGAAAAATGAGGATGTCTGGCTACAAGAGAAGAGGAGAAGGTCCTGAATTGCATTGGTGGATGACAGGATAACTGTCATTGAGACTTGACCGTGAAAAAGGGCATTTTGTACACATTGAGTGAAGTAGCATCCCCCAGGGATCTGAGTCCTTGCTCTGAAGCGCAGGGTGCAGTCAGCTTCCTGGAAAAGTTCAGAGCGTTTGGGCTAATGTTAACAATTTTTAGCACCTAAAAATTTTTCTGATATGGAAAGATTCTAGGATAGTGGTAATACCTCTTGTTTTCTCTTTTTCTGAAGCACATTCTATATTGTGAGGCTTTAGCTCTTTTGTACGTGTTTTAGCATAATGGGGTTTCCTGTGGCTTGTGATATATGGTCAAGAACTTTCTGGATTTAATGTCATTTACATTAATGACTGTGATTACAAAGGTTTGACACAGTGACCCAGAGACCTCTGGTGCTTTTATGTTTTAAGTCAGTAGCACTACACTGATATTCATCAACAAACAATTTGAACCAATGAACGATATAGCTCATGAATGTCACCTTTTTACATAACAACATTTTCAAGCAGAAAAGCACTGAACCACAGAAAGTGTGAAAAAAATATACTAATAGTTGCCATCAATCTCCATTTATCCTGGATGACAAGTACATTAGAAGCATAGGCAGTGGAGATAATAGACATGACTACTGTTTAGAAAGTCATCTTTTTGTTCTTAACTACCTCAATTGCTAGTCCATTATATAAGCATATTCAATGCTTTCCCCTCCCCTCCTTTGAAATAGGTGAAAATCCTTTAATTCCATAGGGCATACTCACGAATCAGTAGTACAGTCATCCTCTAGCAGCTAAATGTATAGCCCTGGAAAATAAAATGCTATTTACTGTCCCATCTACTCTAAAAGTTACAATACACACAAAAATACACAAAATACCATAGTTGAGCCTGTGATAGGCTATATGTATGTATTGCATAGGGGTCAACAGTAATGAGAACTTCAAATACTGTAACAGCTGTTCCTCTTTAACAGAGAACATCAACATTATATACTCCTCATTTGTTATGATGTGCTTGGGAATAAATTATTTCACTATGATATATGATTAATAAGCATGCAAAAATAATTGCACTACTTAGTTGATGGTTGGTTGAAAATGGAGAAATGTTAATTTCATACTGGCTGCAGAATATAATCAAACAGATCTGAGTTACCACTGAGCAAGTTACAGTTCTTCATCTGAACCAATGTCACTAAAAGGGTGTACGTTTATAGACTACTTTGACTATGAATACCTTAATAACCAGGGCAGTTTGACCTCTACTATTTTTCAGCGTTTTATGAATCATGTACATATATCTAACAGTAATCTCAATGTACTGATTTAAACGTAACACTGTTCTCGTTCATAAAGAGGGTGTGGGTTCAGTAAACAAATGATTATTGAATATCAACTTCTACACCTTAAGTTTTCTGAAAGGGAAGAAAAGAGGAAAATGATCTATTGAAAGCTTTTCAAAGCCCCTAAATATCTGGAAACAGACTCCTCTGGGGAAGGGGGACTCTTCTCCAACTGGTGTGACAGAGCTGCTAATTCTTATCTTCAGCTCAGTTGGTATCTTGATGATGATGTTGTAGACAGAACAAAGGCTTTGTGATACATGGAAACAGTACACTGATGAAGATCATAATGTGTGAAAGACTGAATGGTTTAAGGGTGTAATCCAGTCCAGTAGCCTCTACAACAGTGGCAATAAGCACATAGTTATGGAAGAGGAAAAACTACAGGCAAGTGTGTGATAGTCCTTTGATACTCCAATTTTCTATTATTTTAGTCCATAAAGAAAACACAGTTTCTATGGATTTCAGCTGGTTGTCAGATTGAAATTATCCATCGGGTTTTTTCTGTTGTTTGTTGACAGAGCTATTGCCTTCTCAAAATAATACTGCAAGTAAGATTTTTGGGTTTTTTAAACAGTTTTCCTTAGCTATTCTTAAATTTAAAAGACTGCTGATTTTTCAGTTTCTGACTGCCTTTTGAAAAAAAGTTACTGTTGACTATCTCATCTGTGTTTGTCATTTCACAGATGTTCTGAATTGTCTCTTGTCTAGTCTGCAGGTTTTAGCTTTTGAAAATCTTTTGGTCTTTCAGAATCCCTACCTTCTTTAGAATAACATTATATATATTTCACTTGCTGTCTCTCATTGTTTTCCATGTTTTAAGATCAAATATTAGTTCAGAAAAAGATGTGGAAATTACAACAATTGCGTAATTTGCTGAAATTAATGTAGGTAAAAAAATGAAATCTGTATGCCTGCATTGAGTAGGACATTGAGGAAATACAGCCTTTTAAATTGAAGTGAAACATAGTTTTAAGCCATTTCAGTATTGTGTACATTGCTTTGAAAGACCTTTTTAAAGCATTGGTGGATATGTAAATGGAAAATATTCCATAATTTCCACAAATGTAATCTGTTGTATCATTTTCAGCCTTAGGTGACCATTCACTGGACTGGTATTGGGATGACAGAAATTTGGCAGACAGCACAGTGAATACTTTTTGGTTTTGGTGTGTCTTTATTCTTAACGTTTCAGCTTTATATCCTGTGCAGATCATTTGCAGCAAAACAGTGAACTCCAAAAGAATAGGTTTATATATATATGAAGTATAAGTCATATAATCAGTATAGGAAAGAATATTTTCTGGGTGTGGTGTTTAAAGGTAAATGTAAATTAAGACCTGCTGATATAAAATCCAGACATTTGAGAAGATATTTGGACATTCTTCTTCACTTCTAATTCTAAGACTTGTAGGGGTTTCATGTGTAAGACAGTTCGTTAGGTTTTTTGCAATCCCAATAAGAAATGATAAAAAAAATATTAAGCAAGTAGCAATAGCATCGTAAAACGATTCCTCATGTCTATAAGTTTCCAGACAAAAGTTTATAAAACTCTTCTGTATGATAGGCAAGGCCATTCTGAAATTTAAAATAAATGCATTTTAGAACTATGTCAGTAACTAGAGCATACAACCACACTACTGGAAAAAGGTTTACAGCATGCAACTATTTATTTGTTAAAAAGGTAAAAGCAGAGATAAAGAAAGATGTGCACATTTAACTGAAGAGATTGAACATATTATTGCAGTCAGGTGTCATAACAGTTCAGAAGGAACCATATGCATAGATAAAAAAAAATAAAATAAATTCATTCTTTACAGCCTTTCTGACTGTGTAGACAAAGCAAATGCAGACATCTAAAAAGACAATGGTGTTTGGTTTTTTTTTTCAAATGTGCAGCACATTAGGTTTCTAAGAGAGAGTCAAAAATACTGTCTCCGTGCTACCTTTTCCTGGGGTCAGAGCCACACTTTTCCTTCACTGTGTCTTGTCCCCCATACGGTGCCCACCAAACAGGCAATTAGTGCTGACTGGCAGGTATGAGGGAAGAATCTAGTAAGTCTAATTGAAGACACTGGAGACTGTAAAGGGGATAGGTATTTAAAAAATACCCAATAGGGACTGAAAAAGACAAAAGAGAGTGCATATTACAAAGTATTATGTATTTTCTTTCAGATATCTCTTTCCATTTTTATAGGAGATTCCATGGGTTACTCATGGCTTCAGAGTGATCGAGATTTGGCATTTTGCTCAGATACTTAGCCCCCTGACAAGGCAGAGGGTCACTTGTTGTTCTGAGTGAAACGTTAAGGAAAACAAAATACCATCTGAAAACTGACTCGGTCATGCCTGTTTTCAGTGAATACATTTATACATTTTTCTTGCCAGAGCAAAACTATGTGAAGGCTGCACTCCCTTGGACTGCCTTTTTTTCAGCTCTCTCTCTAATGCTTCACCTTCAAGAGTGCATGACAGAGCTGATTAATAAATAGCAAATAAGGTAAAAAATTATTCCAGAGTAGAAAGCACTTGAATTAATGTATTGCATTACTATCTAGACACACATAAAGAAGGTTATAGAATGTTTTCTGATCTTTTTTAGCTTAAACAGCATTCTACGTATCAATATATTTTTTCTTAATTGCTTCAAATGAAAAATTCAGCAGCTGGGGAGAAGTGAACTGAAAAGTAAATTCCAGGTTTTTCTGTTTCCAGCTGTGAACAGAGCTAGTTTGATAAAAATGCCTTTCATAAAAATGAGGTATCTGTCTCTGAAGACTATCCCAGTGATCAAAAAAGTAAATAAATATTAAGGCACAAAGAAGGATTGGTGACATGACTGCTTGTGTCAAAACTTCCTGATTTATTCTGAAAGAGAATAATGACAGTTACATCTCTCACTACATTAAAACTTGTCAAAGCTGCTCATTGATTTTTAGACTTAAACTCCCCAAGCCTAGAAGTGGGGTGGGTATTGTTTCTTTGCTTGCTTGCTTACTGCCTTTGTCCTGGTATACCCACCCAACCTTCAGAAAACTTTGTAATACAGTGATAGACATTGTTTTAAAATTCTGAGATAATAATTAAAATAAAGGCAGTGTGGCCAGCAGAACTATGCCTCATTAAACATTACCTTGAACATTTTTATTTAGTTGGAATAAAATGATATTAAAATTTCATTTATATCTTAGTGAGAAGGTGGTGAAAAAGCAATGAAAAGAACGAGTCAAGATTAAAAGAAGAAGAGAATTTTTGCTGACTACAAATATGATAGATAGGTCAACTATTACCCAGTATAGTGTGTGAGACGGTTCTCCTGGTACTGCCTTTGCCTGCAGGATAACGTAAGAATGCAGCTTCCATGATAAAGAGCTTGTTATGGTTCAGACAAGTGAAACTAGCAGTAAAAACAGTCTGCAACTCCCATATAACTGTAACTAATGGTGGCTGCCACTTCTGCAACTGATGGGCTCTGAATTCTCACAGAAATCTCCCAGTTTGTATTACTGCTGGCCTCGTCCCATGCACGGAGACGAGAATGGGCTCACAGTATGGACCCAGTTGAAAATTTTTAGCATTACACTTTTCAGTGTGGCTTAGGTATGTTTGTCAAACTAACTGAAACTTCTGATTCCTTACCAAGATTGGTATCAGAGATTATATTTACCTGAGGTGATATGAGATAGCACAATATTTTTTCTTTATAGATGTGATCTGAAATATTTATAATGTGGAGGTGTCCCTCATGTCCCGCTCCCAGCTTCTCTCTGCTGTTTAAGGAATGTAAATTTTTCATGCTAAAAGTTCCCTGGTTCATTTTCAGTTTTTATAAAATCTGGATAAGGTTTAAAAATTCAGAGGAGAAATTCATTGTTTAATGTTTAAAGTAAATGCTTAATATTTAACATTCTAGTTCCTGATTGTTATACTTCGTATATTTGAAACTATGATGATATTGAGTATTTTATCACCAGACTGTGTAGATATAAATGCTTAGCAAAAGTTAAGTCTGCAGAAAAGTGTGATAGGCTCAAATAAAAGAGGTAGAGAAATAAAAGCAGTTTTCCTTTAAATAGGTTTTCTTCTTAAATCAGATTGAATTGTATACAGTCTCTGAAAATCTAAAACTTTGTGAAAAGATAACCCGCTTTCCTGTGCGAACTTTATTTTTTCTCTGTTAAGGATAGCTTTGCTATTGTTGCTTTTATGTTATTGCATTTTCAATCTGATCCTATTTTCCTGTCAAAAGCAAAACTATCAGTGAACTTGCTGAATGGCTTTAACCTTTAAACAAAATTCAGAAAGTATCCTGCTTCATTCCTCTTGTTCTTAAAAACACTTTGTATGTTCAGGTCAATAACTGCAGTTTCCACCCAAAGATGAACATGACTGTGTCACAGTATGTACTCTGCCCATTTCTGCATTTGTAACACAGGTTTTCTGACCACACCAAAATTGCAGCGATTACTCCAGTTACCTTATGGAGTTGGGATAAATGCGTTTGACAGGTTGTTCTCTAAAACTAATGAGCAGTTACTCTTTCACTGCTGGGGCTTCCTGAGCTGAACTTGTCAATATTTGCTAACTGTAGGGCCCTCTGGCAACCATGTTGTAAAGCATGGCTCTAAATACTTCTCACTCTTAGAACATTCATCAAGGCTGAAATATTTTTGTGTTTAACAACAAGATGAAATCAGTTTAAGTCCCAGACTGAATGTCTCAATGCAAAAGAAGAAATTTAACCTTAAATAGAAACTCTCTAGTGTACAGTTTTTTATGTCAGTTTATTTGCTTTCCAGGAGTGTGTTTACAAATGTGGTGCTGGAAGACAAAATATTTTAAGGTGATTTATTTTAATGTTGATTAGGTTCTATAACAAAAGCTATAGTTGATATTTAATCTGAATTAAATCAATCATAGAGAAGGTGTGCTGATGGCTGTAACTGTTGACTGACTTAAACTTATAGCTATAGTAAATACATATTTTTCTATTCCACAAAGAATATGTTGATTTCCCCAGCACCCTTAGTTCTGTGGCACTTCCACCAGCTATCAGGTAGGATATGCTTATCTGGCAATGCCATGGTGTAGGTAATCACGCAAATACAAAAGTCTCTCCAGCAGACTGTGCAGCGCCATGGGGAGCTAGTATCTTGAGCCCTGTAAACAATATCTCTCTGAGCTCAAGCCAAAGTAATTAGTTCTGCCTCCCTGAAAGGGTAATTAGTCAAAGCACCACACTGAGGTGGCCCTGGTGCTTCTGGCTCCAGAGATAAGTCACCACAGCCAGCTCAGGTGGCTCCACAAGGTGCTGCTCCACCGAGCCCGGGCGTAGGCATGTTCGTCCCTATCACAGTGGAATAGCTTTGTCTCCCTTGAATTGCTGGGTCTCTTAATCATTCCTCTTTGTAATCTGAAATAAATAAAGTAGCTGTGGCTGTACTTTCCATATGAAACGTTACCTTCATATTAGCTAAATGAAGGTCAGATCTTTCTTTTCTTCCTTAATAAGTTCTTAAAATAAGCTACATCTGTTATGAAGCTATTATGGCTGACCAGAGGACAGTCATCAAAAGTACATGGCGCATTACGGGACATCATATAGACTTAATATGTGTAGCAGAGTGATCATTTAAGTAGTTTATTTTACTATGTTTGCCCCATTTAGGCTGTGCAGTCACTTCTTAAATGTCTTCTCTAGAAATTGTTATTGTAGTGAAGTCTACTCCTTCTTCAGCTCTGCACCCCACATCATTAATAAACCGTTTGGCAGATGTTTCATTTACCTCTCTTACCTTTACTTAATTTGAATTTTCAACATTTTCCTTTTATATTGCCTCATAAGGCTTTTATTTTTAAAGCAGTTTAACTTCTTACAGAACCACCACTGTGGCTTATAATGTAATATAAGGACCAGAGGCTCAGACATAAGTCTTTAAGCTACAAGCCAAAGTAAGTTGTCACTGATTATTTCAGCCAAAATGCCCAAGTGCTGAAATGGTCTTCTTGTGCTGACTCTTATGTAAACACTGTAAAATGACATTTATAACCACCAGACAATTTTTGCAAGTATTGGCATCATGAAAGTTACTGCTGAAACGTGACAGAAGTAAATACAGAAGATTGAAAAATGGTCCAATGATTTATTTCTTTTAAAAAGTAGACACAAAACAAGCGAAATAACTTTGTTATTTGGACAGCTGTCTGTCTCTACTTTCTGTTGCTTGTGCACACTTGGCTGCCTGAAGAATCCCACATAATGGGCTTTCAGGTTTTGACTCGTCTCTGTGAACTACCAAAACATCCTTCTCCTATAGCTGAGGATTTTCCCAGTGAAATAGTAGGAAAAACCCCACCCAGATGTGCATAAATGACTGAGAATGCACCAAAACCATCCTCCTATATAGGAAGTGCCTTGTACAGTCATCATCTTTCTGTATTACATACCTTTCAGTCTTGTCAGCACGTGCTTGGTTGAAGTGCAGATCTCTACCCTCATCTTGATGTGTCAGCGTTCAATTGCTTTGTAATGACTGCTGATAATATTTTTTAAAGTTTTTTTTATTTAAAAAATCTTTTCTGTCTCTTGCCAAACTCTAGTTCCTCCTATTCTAGCTCACTCTGAGCCCTCATAATTCATTCTTCATTAGTTATGAGGTGAGATTAATAAGTGGTATGATAAATTTGTAAATATCATGTTGTACATCATGCTATCAGTCAAAAGAAGGAAAACTTCAGGGATCTTTGATTGCAGTCTTTCTAGCCACTGAATGTACTTCCTACATACTGACTGAGTCTCATAGCTTTTAACCTAATAGAATTAATTCCCTGCTGACTATACTCATTAAATGATTTTGCAGAAACTCATAAAGATACAGTTATATGCATTATGATCAGACTTCTTGATGACTTGAGTATCCCTGAATCAAGTTATTCTATTTTTGATAACAAAAGCTGATGTGATACAGTCAGAAAAACTTGGGATATTTTCTGTATAAATTTAATGACAATTCTGTGTTTATAATTTGATCCGCTGGCTGAGCACATATTGCCAGGTATGAATTCAATCACCATATGCATGAGCTTGAAATATATAGCAGGCAGGAACTTCAAAACCACCTATCTTGACACTGATGCCCCTAGATCAAAGAATGAGATTTAGTTACTGATTTCCCATTCCGTTACACCCTTCAAAATAATCAATATTGAAAAGCAACAGAAAATAGATTTCCCATAACCTTGTAAATTGGCTAGATTGAAATTAATAGGAAGAAAAGAATTAGTATATTGGATAAGATTAGGCCCATTTATCTTGATGCTGACAGAGGTTAATATCAGCTATTTTAGAGGAAAACTTCAGAAAGCAAACTTTATATAAGGATATTAGGAGATAACTGTTTCCTTAGAAAGAAACTATCTACTTCCCCATTACTGTACATCTGAGGAAATGCGGTCATAAGACAACACCATTTTTTTGTGTTACTGAAATCAGTTGGGAACTGTAAACACAATACTGAGAGCCTGGTGTTTTTCTTGTTCATGATGCTCATCTCTTATTCCTTCTTTTTGCTTTGTTTTTTTGATTCTTTTACTTTTTCATGTAAAAATAACATAAAGACAATATATCACATGCTTTCAGAACTGTGCAGTACAAATTACAAACAAAGCTCTGCTTCATCTTCCCATTGTGATGGAGCTGCATGTCAGAGTGAGAGAGCACACATTTTACCATTGCAGTGCGAAGGGAAAATGTAGCTCACAATAATCACACGATTATCCAAGGGCTAATCATGCTGTAAGAAATCGTGCTTCCATCTCCTGTTTTGCTAAATAATGACAAGTAATTTTTGTCAGTAGCATCTCCACAGAATCTTTTGGAAAAAAAGAATATAGAATTCCAGTTATGTTTAAAACATACTTTCATCACCAGCACAATACTCCATTACTCGGCCGAATGTGCAGATCGAGGTATCATCTAAAGAAGATGATGCATTTCAAATCTGAACCAAACTGCTGACAGAGTCTCTTTAGTCTTGCAGAAGAGATGAAGTGAGTGGCAGCACTGCACACAGCTGTGGGAAGCACTATTAACCTTGACCCTTTACAAGGTGGAAGGCACTTTAGTAGAGTGTTAGTATTTTCCTGATCTCCTGATTGAGCCAGAGATGTAATACAGTTTGGGTAGTGTCTAAATTGACTTCTGGAAAAGCCTGCAGAGGTAAAAACTATGCAGCCTGACAAAGCTGTCAGACTGCATGACCACCACATGCCAACTACTCATGGACACAACTGGTGCCTGAACTTGGTTTTTGGTTAGTTTGGGGCTTGAAATTTGCCCTAAGAATCAGCACAAGTCTCAATGTGCTTAATGTGCTAAAGTTACCTCTCCTAAAATTATTTTTCTAGAAAGCAGGTGGTTTACAGAGAGGGTTTCAGACTTTCATATGTGGCAAAAAGAACAGGTGTATAACAAATGGATGTGAGGAACAGACCCACTCTCTAACCAAAAAAGCGTTTCATGTAACATGAAGATTGTCCTGGTACTTAAGATGACCAAATCGTTTGGGGGTTTTGTTTTGTTTGTCTTGGTTTTTTAAATATAGTCTTCAAAACCCAAAATGGTAGCAATTTTTTTCTTACAGAGTAGAAAACACCATCAAAAATTGACCTCAGTTGTTTTCCCAACTAAACCAGACCTGTGGCAGTCCTGAGGAGTATTAAACTCAATATGGCTTGTTTCTAGTTAGAGTACGCAGAAAATACTTTGTTCTCATTAAAAAAAAAAAAAAAAGTTAATGTCCTTTAGAGTGGAAAAAACTCTCTACAAACAATGTCTTATTAAGGAAAATTTAAAGTACTGATTCTGCAGGGCCATTTATGTAATAATTAGGAGAAAAAAAGGAGTTTAGAAAACCACTGTGATAGCTTATGTAAAGTGAGTTGAGATGTGTTGTAATGATTCCTTCTCCTGTTTTCAGCATAAAAAGATATTGTTTTTGTCATTCTTGTTTCTTTATCTTACAACCCACGAAACAACTCATCAACAGACAGACTTATGATGGATTTTGAAGTCTGCACACAAAATAGGTTCAGTAATGTATGCCCAGCCCCTGTAGGATTGGGGTGACAGGAAGAAAAGACTAGATAATGCTCTGAGGAAAACCCACTATCAATCACATTCTGTATTCAGTGGAAAAAAAACCCATGCCATTCCCTGAAAGATTGTGACTTAGTGGGTGGTATTTTGGCAAAATATTTGTGCATCATTATTCAAATGACTGCTATTGCATTGTGTACGTTTATGGCTGTATGACATGTATTCTTGCTAACAATTGTGTAGGATAGAAAACATTTGGCATTGAACAGAAGATAATAACTCCCTCTTAAAGCAGACGCTTGATGATCTGGTATCTGCAGTAACTCCTTCAATATAAACACGTATAAGGGAGGATTCCATTATTTAACTTTTTTAGAGGGATCTTTTGAAAAAATATCAGTTCAATAATTTATTTCTAATTTTTTAAAAATGATTTAAAAACAGAGTTGCTAAATATTACCTTTTTTTTTATATTTTAAGGTGAAACTTACGTATATTTCCCTTCTCCATTCAGATCACTAAGTATTATCAAGTAAGTTTATTTTAAAGGTGTGGTCTTCTTGCATTAGGCAGAATTAATGTTATGTCTCTTAAAAAGGAAAGGAAGTGGTTGTCTTATATTATATGTGAACACTAGAGCTTTCCGAGACCTTGGGATATTTTGGGGCGATGGAGAAGTGTAGAGCTGTGTGCCCTGCACTGCTGCTCCTAAAACTCCCAACAGCATGCCCAGATTCATGCACACGCACATACTATACATTCCATATGTGGAATTGAAGCTGCATGTCAGTGTTTGGCTGAATCTGAACTGCCAAGGAAAACGCAGAATATTGACACAAGATTTATTATCCTGGTCATACACCATTTACAACAAATGCTTCATATTTCAACTTAATCAGATGTTGGCAGGTGTACCTGGCAAGCAAGAGATTAAGAAAATGAAGTAATAGTAGAGTAGGAGTGAATGCAGATGCGGAGTGAAGGATATGGGAAAGAAGATTGTTTAACCATGTGCACAGCAACGTATGGTGCTGTTAAACCACTCAGACCTGTGTAAATTCATACCTGCCCTTGTAATGCCATTCCAGGGTCCACCAGAGCCAAGAGAAATATTTTTATTTGTACGAAGTTGTTAAATCAGTTTTAAATGATATCTTAGAAGGAAGAAAGTGCACTGGTTCCATTGGCAGCAGAACTGGTTAAACAATTCAAACACATTTTACCCTTTCATTCTCGCTGTTATTAAAATAGCATTGTTACCAATCTGTTTCTTCCCTACTTACTGCAGGAAGGGATAACTTTTCCAGATATGTGGAAATCTTATCACAGCAATTATCATGGCGAACTCACAGTTTTTATTCTTGATTTCTTATTGTCTTTTCAGTAGATAATATAAAGAAAATAAAAGTTGTATGAGAGAAGTTGGTTTGCAACTTGAGGACTTTTAAAAGTTTGAGAGATCCAGAAAATAAAACACCTAAGAAACTATTAAAGATATTCTGTATTAATTAGCAACAATTGTCATTTCTTGCATTGAAACGAAATGAGATGATCACTGCCTTTGCCTAGTAATGAGAAACTAAACCTAAAAGAAGTGTGAAATCAATTACTTGTATGATTGTTTTGTTAAGGTTTATGCAATCAGAGGCTGCTTTACATTCATAACGCATCCAGCATCTCCTAGCTGAATAAGCTCAATTATTCTAGCTGATTCTCTAAACCTTTGTTTCTTCTGAAACTAAAATCTTTGATTTCAATAATAGTGCAATTTACCACAAAATTCTTTTTGATCCTATGGTACAAATTGACAGAATCAATATGTAATAATATTTTGAAGGTCATACATCTCAATTATATTCAAACTTCTGTATAGGTTACAAATTGCTTTAATCGGGGATGTGTGAGGCAAATGCATAGGCTCTGGAAAATTGTTTCAGATACTGTTTTCTTCTTGTCACTTCTTTATTTGTTAGTAAATGTTTCCAAGAACAATGAAACTGTTTTGCCTGAGACAGCTCGGTAAAAAACATGGACACTTTCTCTAGTAAAAATACTAATTCATTCCCTTCATGTGAATATAATAATTGGAAGGATAAACTCAAATAGTGGCATTGTACTGCCGTGTAGATATTTCTGTACCTGTCAGAATTTTCTTCAATGAGAACTGTGTTACTTTCGTCTAAAGAGAATTCTGAGTTCTCTGTTTCATATCATGCAGTTGATTTCTGTAAAGTTTGGAGTATACAGAATACTAAGTTTCTTAATGTTTCAAGTTCACAAATAGCACAATATATAAGCAACCTTGTCCACTTACTTAAAAAAAAAACAAACCATGACCAAGACCTTTAGATATTGATAAGTAATATTTACAGAATTAACCTACCTGAATTATGATTATTAAAATATTAAATGTAATTCACTTTATTTCAGCATTGTAAATCTAACAGCCTCTTAAGGTGTTGTAATTGCTGGAGGCATATGAATTGGAGCCCTTTTGATTAAATGGGAAGGGGCCCTTGTACTCTTGAGCCCTTCAAGTTCACTGGATTTGTTCATTTTCTTGAGGTTTTTGAGAAATGCATGTCTGTGTTTAAAGAAGTTGTAATCTCAACAGTTGAGTTAATTAAAATAACAAAACAGATAGGTTTTTATGATGCATATGCTGTTTTGATGAAACAGAAAATGTTTCACAGAAATACATTGAGCTGAGTAAACGTTTTAATAGGCGGAGTGTCTGAGGTCCAGGATAGAATGTTGAGAAGGGAAAATGCATTCTTGCAGTAGCAAGTAACGGTCCAGTGGGCTCAGATGAAATTGGGGAAATACATTCAGGTTCCTGTTCCAGTTAGTTTGGTTCATCTCTCAGTACTTTTGCAGGAACTTTTCCCTTTTCTGTGCATATGAGCAGGGGCAGAGACAGACTGGCTTCAAGACAAGGAGGTCAGGACTCTTGCCTGGGCTGTCATCCCAGGGATGCCAGGCTGAGCTTGCTGCTGTCTGAGCCACTTCTGTGCTGAGCCAGCATAAGATTAATGTCCAAAAAAAAGTTTTCTGCAAATTTTTCACTCTATGAGATTAGTTTTTGCACTGGCTTAGCATATTCAAACAGGGTCTGGCTGTTACTGGCATGAGCGCCCAGGCGGGAACAGGAAGAATGTGTAGGTATGGAAGAGGAGAGTTTCAGATCAGCAAACATCACAAATACATAATGCTTGACTTTGTTCCGAAACCAGAATGTTTCTGGTTTCACTTACACCTATTTGAGTGGGACTGGAACAATCATGACGGTTTTGTATCTCAGATAAAGATCAGTTTTCTTAATGTTTTCTTATATACGTTTAAGTTGTTTTGGTCTGTGTTAATCAAAGCCATTTCTTTTTTCCCCCTTATCCTAGGGAGACACAGCAAGTTCTTTTGCATACTTCTTATGCATTAAAACAATTTGATGCAGCATACATTCAGCTTACAGGATGTAGGAATAATAATGCCTAAGATTAATTTTGGCATTTTTGGGTACATGTGAATCATGAAAAATGGAATGTATAAGGTCTTATATGTATTCCCCAATATGAACAGTAATATTTATTAATTTGACTACTATAAATCAAGTTGTCATTCTGTACTGGTTTGCAATGCTGCACTTAAATCTCACAAAACTACAAGCTTATTTCACAAATGTGTATTAATGCATTTTGTGAGAGGCTTAGAAAAACATCTTGTCGACTGTTCTGTACAGGGAGAGTGAGGAGTTGGAAGGGGCTGTATTTTAAGCCTTATTCCCACCTTACCTAACTCTTACCTTAGAAAATCTCCTTCTTACTTCCTTATACCTATCACATGAATGACATGCACAGTGCTAGCATGCCGCTTCTGTCCCCATTCTGCTTGGCTCACAATCATTATTTTTCCCTTTTGGCTAGCAAATCTTTGCGTTTCTTCATGGATATGAAACTCGGCTACCCTGAGAGAAGGGCTTTTTGAGCAACAATTCATAAATTTGAGGTGGTAATTGGAGAGAAGTGGCATTTGCAACGGCAGGAACAGGGCTGCTACAGCAAGGCCAAAGAAGAAAGATGCATGGCTAAATCTCTGACCGCACACCCTGCCCACTAACTCTGCCGTGACTTATGTCACACACAACTACACAGTGGCTCATCTTGGTCCTGCCAGGGATTTGATTGAGACAGAATAGGAAGATGTAGCTGTTACAGCATTCTGCAGTGGCTTTTTTGTTGGTTTTTTTTTCCCCCTCTCAGCTCCCAGGTAGTCTCAAAATAAAGTAGGAAGCGATACATCTGGGAGAGTTGCTTTGTAAAATCAATCAGCACCGCAACGGTGATGAATTTTACACAGGCTTAAGTCTCCTGTTTTCTTGAGTGGTCAGTACGCAGACAGTGAAAACACTGGGGTGTTACTGATGTCTCTGTTCCAGAGCTATTACAATGATGGCAGAGTAGGCTGTGTCCCTTTCTCTTTCAGGAGTGACTGTTGCTTTCAAAGCCTTTGTACCTGTTAATGCACACAGAAGAAAGAACATACCTTGCTTTTTCAAAACAGCAGATGCTGCCTGTAACTGAACATGCGCTTCTCAGGAAGACATATCTCTTTGATAGACATGGTAATACAGTTGGGTACAGAATATATTTTGTAGATGAGTATGCAAAGTGGTTTTGATCTGAAAATCTGAAAAGAAAATATGCATTACCAGTAAGTAGTTCTTTGATTAGAACTCCGTTAAATATCGTATATTTAATACACAGAGAAATTAATCCAAATTTTCCATCTTTAATTTATTTTTATTTTTCTCTACCTTGCTCTTACATTTTTGATTCAGTAGTTTCAGAGACAATCTGCTATATAAGAATGTGGCTTTAAATATCTCTTCTGTTCTGAAATGGTGTACAAGTATATAAAGAATTGATTTATTTTTCATCAAGTGTCCTCAGTAAATTACTATATTTATGTATTTTAGAAATTATTTCTCTTGAAACTGAGTGAATCCATTGCTGATATCCCTTTGGTTCACTTTTTTCATGCTTTTGAGCATCTGTCACACATTATTCTGGTGATGAGGTTTTGTGTTTCCATGTGCAAGTAATAAAAAAATTGAATTCCCTGCCTCAATTTCCACACAGAATTTACACGTTAACATTTATTTGTGTGAGTACCCTTACAACTAAAGTGGGCTTTTCAGAGTGTGATCTCAAACGCATGTTTAGACATTGTTAAATACTGATTTCTCACCAGAAAAGTTTATCTGGCAAATGGTCTTGATCTTACCCACAGGGAGCTCATTGGAACAATTTCTACTGATTGCACATGAAGTCCAGCTCAGGCGGACAAATGCTACATGGTCCAGTTGACTAATGGCTTGAGGGGCATAGAGAAGACAAACTTCACCGACAGCTCTTTATAATCAATCTCCACTGTAAGAATATTTTTGTCTATTTCAAGTGCATTCCTTCACAGAGATCAAACATCTCTCACAGATATTCCTTGATCTAAGAAGGAGGCAAAGCTCAATAAATCATTTGCTTGTTTACTCAGTAGAAATTCAAGCACAAAGATATGTTCCCTTCATTCTGTTTTCCTTTTTAAAGTTAAAATAGTTGCCAAGTTAGGAGCTTCTTGAAACTTATTATTGCTCTTGCTGAACTTTAAGTTTACTTCTCAGAGAGCTCTTGGTGTTGATCTTTAATTTAAAAATAGGTTTATATTCACCATGAAGTTTTCTGTTAAGAATTTGATTTAGCTGCTGTGTAACTCAGGTTCTTTTGTTTTTCTTAAAGGTCATATTTTCTTGGATTTTACCTACAATCCACAATAAATGTGGAATTTGTTAATAATTTTAAATCTGGAATGGTTTCCAGATAATATTAGACCCAGTATATTCATATCCAGGTTAAACTACTTAAAAAAAATAAAATTATTTCCTCTCTAGGTGAGATTTGTGCAGATGCAGATGAGTCACTGCCAGTTCAAAGAGCCAAGAGGCTTCTGTGCATCATCCATATTTCATCAAGCATGAACAATTCCCACTGAAGTCAAAGGGATTTTACCTGTGATGACTTTAGATGTGTTGGGACTTCTATGATGTCTATGATCTAAAAATACACTTTTCCTCTGCACAATTTACAAGGTGTTCTGAAAGGTTAAGGATAGCCAGGTTGTCAATTGTCCATCATTGGTGTCATTTGCCATCATTTTGTATGTGGGAAAATTGCGGCACAGAGAGGTTAAGACACCTGGTGCTGATGTGGTGAGAGTGATAATCCAGAGACGAAATCACTGTTCCTCTGAACGGGAACATCTACTGATTTCAATTGAGCTAGCAGTGTCACTGCAGAATTTGACTTTGAACCTCATTTTTGACACTTTTATAGCCTCTACATATCTTGAGTAAAGAAGAATCCATTTCACTTCTTGAATTACAAAAGCAACATAACTCTCCTCCCTCCACAAGGAAGCACATAGTTCCTTTTTGCCATTATGTAGCAAAACAAATATTTTCAAAAAACCAATGCTACAAATTCGTGACTTTAAGGGAAACGAGAACAATAATACTACACCTTAACTCCTTTCTACTCCCATTAAGCATGGTGAAATAATCCAACTTTTTAAAAAATCATAAAATGTGTGGTATACCCAGAGAAGACCTATGTCCAAGCAGTTAAAGCACCATATTGACAGTATTGAAACAAATGATGCGTTTTCCTCTAGACCAAATGAATGTAAGAGCGTGGTCTAATGGTCACAGTATAAAGGTGGGAGTGAGAAGACCCTGGAACTAAAGACTTCTGAGTTTTTCATACTGTTTAATGGTTGACCAGAAAAGACCCTGAAGAAATATAATGCCATATTTTGGCAAGATTTTCCCCTGTATATAGATACACATTTCTTTGCAGGTGAGGCTCCCAAATGTGTTTCATACAGGCAAAAAGTATCCTTTTCAAAGCCTGAATTATTTTATGCTTCAGCAGTTTATTTGTAGCTATCATTTACATTGATGTATATCAGAGAGCAAAAATATCCATTACAGCAAGGAGTAGCTGTTTCAGTCCCTCTCACTATTTTCAGCTGAAAGGAAATGTGTTGTGTAAAGCGGTAATGAAAATTTTTTGCCTTTCTTTCCTGTGCTTCACGCTAGAAGGCTAAGGCACACTGAAAGATGATGAAGAACCTCTTTTTCGTGCCCAAAGGCATATCATCAATATTGTCAGCTTTCCTCATTGCTGATATCTATTTCCTTGGTCAGTGATTTTCCCTTTCTCAGATCTTTTGGAGGTAAATGCAATGGCAGCATCCATAGGTTGCATTTGTAAACAGTGTTCTGCTTTTTTGAACGATGGACCATCTTGTTGGTATGAATATCAACACGTAGACCTAGATCACAAATGTATTTGGGCGATGGATTGCAGTTAAAAGTTCAATGAGAATTTGATGCCAAAATGGTATTGTGGCACATGGCTTCACCCTATTTGTTTAGTGTCTGTATATAGAACAGAGAATTGATATGCCGACCTACCTCTGCCTGAACTGAGGGACACATGAAATGGTTTCCAAGGTATTGCTCCAACCTCTGCCAAGCTTTGCTAGGAGTAAAATGCCGTAGAATACTCCACTTTTGCTTCTAAAGGAGGTATTCATCCAAAACTACCAAAAAACCTGTTGAAAGCAGGAATCAATTGAATTTTATGGTAGTGTTGGGTTAGTATTATTAAAACTGATGTATTATTACTGATGAATAACCTCAGGCAGCGAAGGTATTAATTTTTCCAGTTCCTTTAGTTTGAGAAGTAGATCCATAAATAATACATGAATCTGTGGCTGCTGTTCCTCTCCTGAAGCCATTTCTTATTTTTTGCAAATGTGTGATTTCTTTAAAGGTTAGTAGGACAACATCACAAAGAAACAGTATAACCCTAGGAAATATAATTGAAATGATTTCTGAATCTTTGTGACCTTATGACTGCAGTTTCTCCTGATAACAGTCACTCTACTTTTTCTAAAGATCATTCTCGTGCTGTAAAAGAAACCTCAGTTATTTGTACCAATATGTGGAGAAGCAAGGCACAAGACAGTTTTCTGAATGCTTTCTAGCACTACTGAGAGAAATTCTGAGTGGTGTTTGGCGGTGGGGCATCAATATTGCTAAGCAGTTGCTGGGTAAATGGGGACTTGGCACTCCCTGATGGGCTGCAAATACCTATATCAATATTCTCTTCCTGACAAGGGGTTAATATGCAAGATAGTTATTGAGACTAGTCATGTAAGTTTTTCTGCAAGTCTCATCAGTTTTCTTTGTTGAACTTTACCTCTTCCCAACCAAAGTTACAGTTAATCACTGACCGCTCAGGTAAAAGCTTTGGTAATCCCTGAAGCTGGTTAATTCCAGGAACACGGGTACTTGCTTTCCACTGGGTGAGAAAGATTTTGAAGGTATTCGGAGAGCTAATGCCCCTCTGTTCTCTGAAAGAGGCTTTGCTGCTCTACAACATTTTTACCCAAAGCCCAGTTTTGAATTTAATTTCTCTCAATCAGAGCTTTTACTGCAGTCATTTTCTGATTTTCTAGTTGGATAAAGCAAAAATTCTATTATAACTTCGATGAAATTTTCTCTTGAGTTTTTACCATTCTGACTCGATACCATTTTCTGTTTAAATACTAGTCAGAAGTGGATCTAGAATAAGATAGCTGGCTGCTTCTGAAACTTTAGTTTATGGAACTGATTTTCTAGTAAATGTACAAAAGATTGTTTTGCTGTTCAGATTGATTACTCTTTTGGTAATTAGAGTAGTGGTTATGTGGATGCTCTTAGAGGGGCAGGGAAATGACAGATGTGCATGAGTACAAGTTTAATGCCTTGACTGATCAAACATCAAAGCACAGAAGTAATTTTTTTTAAACAATGGATATAGAATCAATGCTGCTGGCTATCTGAAAATTGCACTTGCAAAATCCGAGTGCTACGTTGCTAGTTAATATGTGCTAGAGCTTGTTGTAGTGACATCAAGTGTGCACATAGGAGTTTATTCTGTGTCCACCATTGGTGTAAGAGTAAAGATTTTCCCTATAAGGGAAAAGATTGTAAAGAAGTGTCTCTCTGTTTTTGCTTTCTATTTTTTTCTTGAATTTTTAATTTATTTCGTTGAGCTATCGAACTTGCTATCTTTTTTTTCCTGATGTGTGTTGGAATAATTTTTCTTTCCAACTAAATTGTGATTTACAATCCATAGTCAATTTGAAAGAGTAGGTATTGATCACGAGGTTTCATAGACAAGATGTTGCATATCATATTTTATTTAGCTCAGTATTAATATTTAGGAAGTAAAAAACCCCCAAACCATAAGCTAGTGTCAAATTAATTCTTAAAGTTCTATTTTGATACGGCAAACCTTTTTTTGTCTAATGATACTATCTTTACTGCGAACTTTGTTTAAGACTTGCAGGAATTGTTTCTTTACATGAATTCCCAGCATGTTGATAGCTAATACTGGTTAGAGCATGTTCAGAAAAACAGTGAACAAAGCCTTTTCACACTGGTAGGCATTAATGAACTCATTCACCTATATGTTTGGGGAAGGAAAGCACATATACAATTTTTCACAGAGAAATTAAGAATTGTATATAATATATGCAATTTGCCCTTCCCAAGCATTTGGCAGAGGAGGTAAGCATTACCTGAAAAGAAACCTTCTATAACAACAATAATTCCTTCAGTTCATTTTGAAAACCAATATGTTTTTTACCGTTTGATGAAAGAGAATTTATTTATTTATGGGATTATTTATTTGCATCTGTTTATTTATGCAATTATTTATTTGAATACAAACTTGAGAATTCAAACAAATGCTCACTGTTCATCACAGAGTCATTTTAGAGGGATTTATTGGTATCACAAGTAATTATGTATTTCATTTTTTTTCCAAACCAGTGCTTTTGAATGAATCACATTTGAGACAACCACCTTAATACCTAATCAAAGAGAGTAATTGCAAGGAGCTTTCTGAAAATCAGGCTTTTAAAAATTGAGTATTAAGATCATTAGAAGCTTTTTAAAACCATGTCCTCCTTTTTCCTTCAGTGGCTTTTGCTGAAGCTAAATACAGGAGAGTCATTATGGCAGGTACCTCTTGGGTAAGCAGTGATGATTTGTGAGGAAATTAGTACAAGCAAGTTAGGTAAATAGGGATCTGAAGGAGAAAGGACGTTCTTGATATATGGAAAGTGATAAGCTGCAGTAGGGGTAAAGGATGGCAATAAATTCCCGCAGGGAAGTAAAGGACCTACTGATTAGGATGCAAATAACTGTAAGGGAACATCTTAAATCTGATTTAAAGGCCAAGAACAGTTTCCAGGAGGTGGTCAGGTATTGCAACAAGGCCATATAAATGAGATGACAGTCCAAAAACAAGTTAAATTGATCTGTCAGAAGTATCAGCATGCTAAGGTCTTTTTATACAACACAAAATGATATACCAGAGCAGAACCAACATAGAAAAAAATGGTACCAGGCTTCATCATAGCATCAGTGATATGGCAGGGAGTAAATACGGGGTGTTTAATGGCATGTGGGGTGCTGAGAAGAAGAACTCAAGGTTCTCATTGTTTCCTCTTTTTCAGATACTACTTCTGTATTCTTTGTTATGTCTCCTTCCTTTTCTATTCCACGTGCCTGACAATAGTAGAAGGAGCAGCTTTATTACATAGAGCTAAAATGGATATCTATAAAAATTAAAATGGTGTAAATAGATATCTATAAAATTAAAAATCTGTAAATTGGTATGAAAAGCAGGTTATTTAGATAGTCTATAGAAATGACTAAAATACAATTAAATAAGGTAAGAAAAACTGTATATTCATCAACATAATGATTGTTTGCTTGTATTCTTTGTCTTATTGCATTAATAGGACATCATAATGAGGACTATAATTTTGGAACATGTTTCTTAGTGCTTTAATTTTACTGCAGATGAAGACATTTGTACTTCTGTGTGTAAAATATTATAATGTGAAGTACCAAAATACTCTGTGACTCTTTATGTTTGTGTTTATTGGATATATTAGCAGATACTTTTTTTTCAGAACAGCATTCCTTTCCTTCTGCGCATCTTCTAGAAAATGTTATTCTCTTCATACTGAGCCTAAAGGAAATTTCACCCTTTGTGTCTTAAAGGGTTGTGTTTGAATTATGTTTTAAGTTTGTTCATTCAATCAAACTCCAAGACAGTAGAGACACTTTGGCACTTAGCGATTATTTGTGTCACTGAGAACTTGGTACCCAAATGCCTCTTGTTTAAAGTCTTAAAGTTTAAAGTCTTGTTTAAAGCTCCTTGGAATCAGTAATTGATTGCTGTGGATTGCCATGGAAAAATATGTTAGGTTATATCTTGAGCTGTAGACAAGGAACTGCTCTGTCTCAAACCATGACCCGAGGCTCTGCTGGCCCCGTCAAATCACCGCTGGGAAAGAGTGGCTGCAGCTTTGAGAAAACAATGACTACACTAACCTTATCCACAGCAGAGGAGTAACCTGTCAGGGCCAAGTACAGTCATCTCACCTGGTGTTTCTGCTCTGGGACTCAAAACTGGCAGATTGAAGCTCTGTAACAGTAAGGAAAAACTCAGAACACAAATAAAAAACATTTCTTGTCTCTGCAGAAATACCAGTGAAGGTACCTTAATAGTGGAGGATTCTTTGCCTTTAAAAATAGACTGAAAGCAACCAATTTACTATGTATAGATTGCAAGCCGCACATATATATTTCCTTGTTTTGGAAAATTAAATTGAACCAATGGAATAATTTAATGCATTTTGTGTATTTAGATTACTAATACATTAGGCTGTAGAAGTCAATTGGATGGCTTCCTTTGGAAGCTAGGTATTAATTAAACACTCACTAAGTACAAGAAGGAACCAGGGTTAAATTCAAATCATGATGTTCAGTGAATGCTTATTGATGCTACAAGGTGACCAAAGAACTATAAACCATCTATTATTATATTTGGTTGAACTGTTGATTAATGAAACTGTTGATGAAGCAGAAGCGAATATTGCTCCATAGAGCGTGATCTGGAAGTAGATGAGAAAGTGTGGCTCGGGGGTCTAACATCTGTATTATGACTCCTGACAAGAAAAGAACAAAATGGGCTGACTCCATAGAGACCTCAGCAGAGCCTGACACAGGGATTGTTTCACTGACTCTTATCCTTGAATTGAAAGCAGATAAATTCACCTTTGTAGTTACATGGGTTGGTTTAATTGCTTGTTGATGGAGGAGTCTTTTTATTTCTGGGCACAGGAAAACTCTGGCTGAGTTGATTTGCTTCCATTCTGAGACTTACGCTGGCAGTGTAAGTCCTTTGGCCAAGTGTAAGACAGACCTAATATTAAGGACTTCCATGCCACTTTGACATCATCTGGTGGAATGACTGCACATTGTTCAGAAGTAGAAGAGTTCTCTAAAAGTTAAGGGAGAGTGCTAAGGCAAAATCCGATTCAGTTGTGCCTGCTGGAAGCAGGAAGAGACAGTGTCCAAGACAGATTTTGATTCTATTGGTGGAAAAATGAAGGCATATTTGATAACAGTCAATGTTTTGACCTTTTCTGTTTTCTAAACATCTTTCTTTCTTTTTTTTTTTTATTTTAATGTATGAGCTTGAATAATGGGAATGCTGAAGCATATTTGAATCACTCCGGTGTTTTTCCAGCTGGAGGAAGAGAAGTGTCAGGTCCCCAGTATCTGCTTTTGTTTACAACTTGCAGCTAAGATAAATGCTACCTTTTCCTCTAGGTACCAAGACATTACTGGGCTTTGTTTTACCTATTATCTATCTGAACTACCAGTATATTTTGTTAGAGTTTATACTCAATTGACTGCAGGAGTTGTAAAACAAGTGTAAAATAGAATTCTGGATTTAATGAACATTTAGTTGTTGTATCATTTCTCTGTGAAAAAATACACTTCTGAAATGTATTTTTGCACCAGTTTCTAATTACCCTGCTTGATTTGTAGGACTTTCAAAGCTAACAGTGTGAGGTGGTCTTGAAGATAAAGCGTATCTATAGGTTACTTTGGTCTCTCTATCCTTCTTTCTTCTCATCAGTATCACTTTTTTGTGACTCTCTCTCTCTGTGCTTTTACCTTAAGTACTCCCAATAACAATCTATCTGCTGTTCCTCTCATCAGAAGTGCTTGACATCAAAAGATGTTGTTCTTTTATTACCGCTCGTCTTAGTTATATCCAGGAAGAGCAGTGGTGTTCAGTGGTGTTGCCATGGCTTACTCTCGCCCTTAGGTAGCATGGGAAGGCTTTCATTTCAACCTGCCTTGGACAAGGATTTTGTGGGCATGAAAGTTCAACTTAAAATAAAACCCGACCTTATTATCATATTTACTACTCCCACTGGATGCATTCGTATTATCTATTTGTTTTGAATTTCTAGAGGGGAAATCACTGTGCTTTCTAGTTTCCTTCAGAGGATGATAAATCCAAGAAAGCTCTAGTCTGAAAACAGACTTTCAGAAAAGATGAACAATTCTCTGCCAATACTTCTAGGATGCTCTAAGAGAAAAAAAAATCAGCATATCTAAAATCTAGTGATGTTGTCACTAATCTCGAAAGCAAAAACTGTTTCCATTTGTCCTGAAGTGATAATTTTCCCATAATTGATTTTGTTCCAAAAATCTGAGTGAAACTGTAAATTTTGTGGTAGGCCTCTCCAAATCTGATGTGCAGATTTGCACATTTTCCATCTGCATGGAGGGTTCTTGGAGAACCTTTTAAAGTGGATGAAGTGGTCATGGGAGCTGTGAGATCCAGCCCTAAATAGAGTCAGAAGAAACAGAAGTATAGAGAAAAAAACTCCAGAACATTTCTAAATTGGAAGACAGATGTAATATCTTTACTTTGCAGTTTTCATATTAATAAGTATCTCATTGTAGATGATCTACAGGAGACAGGTTTGATCAAATCTTATGTATTCATTAATTGCATGGATTTGCCTCTATCATTTTTGTGTTTCCAGCAAGTTGTTTNTGATCAGGTGAAGTGCTGGATAGGACGGAAAAAGACAGAATGCATGACGCTTTTGAACTCCCTTTCAGCTTGTATTTCAATGATGCTGTACCCTCAAAATCCTAATTTTCTAATTGAACATAATTTATATAATTTTGTTCTTTCTCTGCTGTAGAGGTTTCTCACAGAGGCCTGTTTGCTAATCTATGTATTTCCTTTTGAGTGCAGACGTGTCTTCCATTTCTTATATTTTTTCTCAGGGAGCAAATGCTTCTTCAGTCTTTGAATTTATTAAATTATATATATAATATACATACAGAATAAAATATTCCTATATAAATACAGATATCACTTTTTTATATACATATATATAAAAGAAGTAATTCTGAAATTTTAAGATGCAAAACCTAGTAGAATTAGGATTAATTTCTTTCAGAAATATATTTCTTCTTTTAAAAAGATAAATAGAGTTAATCAAGAAATTAATTCTATTGCTGTTCATCAAAATAAGCCTTTTTTAATAGAAATGTCTGATCTCGGTACAGAAGAAAGAGCAAGATATAATAAATGTGTTTTCTATTTTATTTATTTACTATGACAGAGAAAATTCAGTGTCCTTAAAACTAATGTATTTTCTTTCTGTTTTAACTTAACGTTAAAATTACATGTCTCAAGAAAAAATACACTTAGTACATCAATTTAATAACTGTATTGATCAGCTTGTCCTGCTAGACAATAGATTTGTCTTGTACTGCTGACTCTTAGTACTTTATAATTTTCTACCCTTTCTATTAGTAGGCAATGTTAACTTAAAGATTAAAGTATGCTTAAAATACTCAGCTGTTGAGGAATTTGAAACACTGGGAAGCATCGGTGCCCTCTGCAACAATTAGATCTTCAATGGTGTAAGCAAGTAAGAAAGTCTAAAAATCAAAAGTCAGTTTTTGAGGACAGAAGGCAGACTGAATGCTGTTTTGCTGCAGGATCTTTAAATGCGATACCTATTTGGTGCTGCTGATTTTCACTATTTTTGAATAAGGGCCAAACAGCAAAAAATGTAAGAACGCTTCTAAGATAATCAGTGATAAAAAGCCATTGTACACACACTGCACCTGTATATTCAGAGCATCATTCTTTGGTAGAGCATTTCTTCATGCTCATAGAAACTTCAGACAAAATGCACTCAACACAGTTTTACCTGACAATAAACAGGAGTACAGTTAGCACTGTAACCATGGCAAAAAGCTCTCAATGTGGATATAATATACGTGCTGTCTGCTTTTCAGCACATAAAGCATTGCGATTTCTTCAGGTAAAAAGACTTCATCGCATGTGGCGTTCTGTGAAGCTTATCGGTCACTGTATTTAAAATAATACACATGGAGCGTAATATATTTAGCTTTATCATTTTTCTCCATGTGGCCTTTGTTCCTCAGAATATTTATATTAAATTTTTTCCCCTTCTGTTTATATGTGATACTCCACTATTCAGTTCTTCTGAATGTGTGTTTACAAACAAAGCCAAAAATTAATTGATATTGAAATGCAAATACAATATAAGCAACCTGCCTCCATTGAATTAAGATGCATAGAAAATAATCGTATTATACCATTCTGAGCTCTGAATGTGCACCCAAAATAAATACAATCCATCACTAAATACTTTTTTCATCTCATAATGGGCCATTAGTGAGTGTCTTCGTATGCCAAGTAACAGCTGAAAGCAAACAGCTAGAAGAGGCTAAGAGTAAACACGCCATACTTGGAATGAAACGGGAGGCAGGGTTTTGGCTGTCTTCACGCTTACTCTATATTCACTGGCTTCTAGGGAGCAATTCTGGAATTCCTACCAACCTAGGGGAGAAGAAAATCAGACTAAAATATAGTTTCATACAGCATTATAGAGGAATATACAATATAAATAGAATAGGACGTGCTGCAAATTCTGTTACATGAAAGTCATAACAGCAAAGGAGATATGTGGTGCCTGAGTGTTTCGAGCCTGTTGAAATTTTTTTTAAAGAGGTCAGTTTTTCATTGGAAAATGCTTATTCAATGGAATTGAAGCATTCTGTTAGCTCCGGCAGGTCAAGTCTGCTGGAAGAGACCTTCCAGCCAGCCATTCCTGGGCCACTCATTGCCTACGTGCGATTCTTGCTCTGGACTGCTTGGTTGACAGGCACCACTGCAAGCCCCCTCAGGCTGACTGTGGACTTTCTTTGCCATGCCACAAAGATTAACAAATCTCTTTTACATTCTTCCAACTCTTTTTTTTTTATTATTTCTTTTTTAATTCCATTCTCTGGAAAATTTCGTCCTGCTAAAATTGGGTTGTGATGCTGAACAAAAAGCAGCTTCATCCCTTCACCCTCCTCACTACAGTTTTGGAAATGAGACATTTCTGCAGGATGGAAATTTTGGCTTAGTGAGTGTCCTTTCACAAAATTACCATAAATTTTGACGGAGCAGAATAATCAGCATGCTGCTGCTGGAGCTGGAGATTGAACATTGGATTGGCAGAATAATTCGAAATGGGAGAACTGCGTTGAGTTCTTGCTTAAACTGGGAATTGGCACTACAAATCAGTGAGGGTGCATTGTCAGAACGGTGTACTGGGAGCGTGATCTGGCAGCATGTCCTTCTAAACAAATAAAGCCTCAGTAAGCTTTCCCTGAGTGATTCAATCTAGTAGATATACTGTACTCAGAGCCTAAGATAGAAACTATTGACCGTATTTTCTGTCTAATTTATGATGCTTGATGGTGATTTGTATCTTATATTGGAATCCTTGTGGATTGCAATAGGAAACAGAGACTGCAATATGGAGTTACACAGAATGCATTAGTTTTTGATCAGATGATTTAACCTATTAGCAATTTGCTTGGAATCACTAGCACTGGACTATTTATTCTTCTCGTGTTTTTAGAAGTAATACAATATTTGGACTTAAAAGTTTTTTTAGTAGTCGCTAAGCATTATTATAATAGATTGTTCCCTGACTGAGCTAGTATAGAACTTGCCAAAAATATTTTCTCAGATAAACACAGACTTACTTTCTGTCATTCACTTATTGGTATAATTTCTCATCTTAAGCCTTTTCTTGATACATTTGCAACAGGCTGGGAATCAATTAAGCCTTGAATTGCTTGGATGTTTATTTGGAGGAAAGAAACACTTGCATTTATGTAAATCAAACTATAAAAAGATCAAGAAGCTTGACAACTGTGAAGTGTTGAGATGATGTCTAAAAATATCAAGTAAACAGCATGTTAGAATGTAGTTTTGCAGACACTCAACCTTTTCTTTTCAGGCTATCAAACAAGTCAAGTCAGCACCCAGGGAGTTAATGATAAATGAAACTGCCTATCTGGGGAAGTAGAATAAATGCTAACACAGTGTGTACTTTAGTTCAAATTCTGAAATTCTGCCTGCCTTCCTGTGTGGAAGGGGGATTACACTGACGCTTTCCAGTTATATCTTTTTTTCTTTTTCAAAAATTTGTCTGCATAAATAGCAAAATAATTTGTAACTAAGCAGCGATCCACGCACAATCACGCAAGTATTCACTTGTAATTCAGCAGCTGATTTTACAGTTCCATGATTTCAGAAGCAAACTCTTGTGTTTATTTGTATGGTGTCCTGAGTTGACTGTTCCTCATCTACTAAATGCTTTTTATGATCTTGGGGGCTGACAATCTGCTTAACTTCATGGATGACAGTGGGAAAGGAGAGGAATATTTTGAAAATTCTCATGTGCTAGAAAACCCTGTTGCAGCGAGATGGACTTGCCCTCTCTTTTTCAACATGGCTGTTCTTGCTGTGCTGCAGTAGGAAGGATGCTCTGGCAGGTCTAGGAGATCTCACTTCAGACTAGCTTGATGGCTTTTAGGAATCAAGTGGAAGTTACAGACACGTCATCTTAGTCAGTTCTGTGAACTACACAGGAACAATATTGTTAAGTGCAGCAAAAGTATGTTTTTCTGGTCAATAGCAAAACCACCTAACAACAGAAATTCCCTGTTCTATATTTGCATCTTGCATTGGACATTTGCATCTAGTGAGGTGGAGGAAATTAAATTGTTTTTTACATCAGTGATTCCTGTGATCTTGCTTCTAATTAAACACTAGCTGATTAATTTTCCCTCCTAAAATGGCACTTTGTTTCTCAGTTGGAACATTACCATTCCAGTCTTTATCCCTCCCTCAAGTCACACAAAGCAAAGGATGTTAAAAAATATTTTTGCTATAGCTTTTGGGACAGAATATGCTTGCGACCAGACAATACTGTGTTAAAGAACACTCTGCAATGATTTGCTCAAAAAGAGTTTGTTAACTTCTAAAATGCAAGAAGGAGAAACATGGCCCACTGATATAAATATGGGAGTTGGAAAGTCTGGGCTCATCTTTCTGCTCTGCCACTTCTCTTCTTCCTTGACTTTCCATGTGGGAATGGATTCTGCTGAACCTCTGCTTCTCCTCTGCAAAGCAGGGGCAGTAGTATCACCATATTTCAAAGCGTCATGCTAAAGACCTGGAGTGCTCATGGTAATAGGATAAAAGATACGGAATAAATTAGATAGAAGTTTTGCTGAAAGTTTAAATGGTATCAACTCCTGCATATTTACACATATTATTGGCCATTACTCTGCTATATCGGCATTCAAGAGATGGATGCCCAAGTTGACAGACCATAAAATTTGATTTCCCTTCATATAACACTTTCTGATTTGAAATATCTGCTGTTAATACATCTGCATCTGTATGTGTGTATGTATATATCTGTATATGTGAATATTCATACATTATTATTTGCTTCCAGACACATTGTTAAATTGTGATGCTGTTGAGAAGTCTGAAGCGGTTTGTATTGCAGAGGTCTTATATCACCTACTGTATTATTGACTCAGTGAGGGACTGCAATGGGCATCCCTGCAGTTCTCCAAGGAAAAAGTAGGAGCCAGTCCCTTGCTTATTCAAAACAAAGGATCTGGCCCGGAGAGCAGGGGGGGACTAACATGGTACCTCCTCTTGCTTCCCATGCTCCGCACTTCTACAGTTATTTGTGCATGAGCTGTCTTGGGTAGGAGCTACAGGCAGCATCAGTTCACGGTGGTATTTGTGTATTTTTCTATAAAAGATCATACCATCAGTGAAAATATTGGAAGAAAGTTGAAATTCTGAGTGAATCAGTCTTGATTTTTTTAAAATAATACTAGATTTGTTATTAACTTTATAAACTGTAGCTACAAGATAAAAATTCTGAAGTATTTTAGATTTCCTTAGGTGGTGGTGTACATTCATATGAACACAGGAGGTCAGATTTTCAATTTGTATCCTAGCCTCCTTGAGATTTCTGGAGCTGCACTTATTTAGCGCAGGTGAAGCTTAGGACTGCTGTAATAGATTTCAGGTAACATAACAGAGGTTTATTTAATTATCTTCTTTAACTTTGACTTAATCAATGTTTAATGAAAGCTGCATTTACTTTAAAAATATTGTATTTCACCTCTTTTTAACAGGAGCTACGGATACTTTTATCTAAAAGTAAAATGTGGAGAACATGTCTTTGAAGACAGTTGTCTGAGTAGTCTGACCCCAAATAGAAATCTTTTAAATTGTTTCTACTTTTCTGTTTCATAAGGAGATAAGAATTTTTAAAATTCCACGTCTGAGCAGCTCCCACCGTGGCTCCCAGTCACACACACCTCCTGTGCTGAGCTGGGGGCTCCCTTCTCCTCCAAACATTAACTCATGTCTCTGCACTGGAACTCGGGGGTTCCTATGGGGAGCAGAACCGTGCCCGCAACGCTAACAGTCACTTTAAAACTTAAGGGAGTGAACTTTACAGCAGATATTTTATCTTCTTGACAAGTAAACACTTTAGAGTTCCTTTCGAAGGGTAGTAAAAATAGAGTGGCTTAAAGAAAAAGGAAAAGAAAAAGGACATATTTTGTATATCAGGTATTTGCTGGCAGGTCCTGAGCTGGTGTAAATCAATGCTGCTCCGTTCAAGTAAGCAGACTTCTGGTGATTTATAGCAGAAAGAAACTTTAACTTCAGTCCATCCATGAAAGGAAAGCTTTATATGGGTGTGTTCAGTTTCTAAAAACATAGAGATAATTTTAACCAAAACATGTCTTGTTGAAACAAAAAAGAGAAATTAAAAAAAAATAAAAATACTATGTGTAGCCGTTAAGGGGAGAAAGGTAATACTGTGCACATAGGCTCTGCTGGTTAGGGTGTCCCTACGGTGCTTTCTATTCAGCTCTTGCAGAGGGAACCCAGGTTAATTAAAAAACTTTTTTCCTTTGTCAAAGAAAAAACATGTTAATTTCCAGTTTCATTAGAATCTGATGACAAAAATCAATGGCTGTCTAATGGAAAAAAGAGATCAGTGGAAGGTTACTCTTCTAACACAGCTCTACCAGAGGCTAAAGGCTCTTTCAGTGGAGGGAGTGAATTTCCACGCTTGAAAGTGTCCTCTCATTGAATTAGGTGGCAGATTTAAGAAACTTGATCAAAGGTAATTGTGCTGGAAATGATGGTTACAGCTGCAATACTGGTTTGCATGGACTGACCTGCTGTAAGACACAGTTCTAGTGAATGTATAAACCTTGAGGCGCTCTCAATAAGGGATTGAATTTCCCTTGCCAATTCAAGCTTGTGTAGCAGATTTGGAGTAGGGGCCCAGATTGTGTCTAGGAAGACAGAGGCAATGATCGTACAATTGCAAGTGTCCTAAGGCTTCAACTAACACATCATATTGTGCTTTTTATTGAAGTGCAAAGGTGGACAAGGTCAAATTCTTTATTTCATTAGAGGACTAATAACTTAAGTTGTCTGTAATCTGTCATTTGACCCGGTAGGACTTGAACATTTAACATGATTTTTAAGAGCAGAACGGATATAATTATTAAACCAAGGATGTGGAAATCGGGTTTGAAAGATCTGGACATGCAAAACTGCCATGTCTCAGTATATTTTGAACGCCTCTATGCATGATACCTGGGTCCTCAAACATCCTTAATAGGTCCCAGACTTTTATTAGGCTTTGGTCTTTCATTTATTGTCACCCCTGAGCAAAAAAACAACAGGAAAAAAAAATCAAATTATTGTCTCATGAATTATTAGGAGGAATTAAATATAACTGTAACAGCAGCTTCTTTTCATAGTGAAGCAATATGAAATCTTGAATCACAGTCTGAGAGATGACAATTTGTGACACATCAAATGGCAGAAATGCTGAATTCATTTTAACTCCAAACCACTTGTAGACTTTAACGAAGGGGAAAGGAAGCCAAATTACTCAGGATTTACAAATGTGCATAGACTTGCCCGTGATCAGCGCTTGGCACGTGTGCCAGTGTCCTCCTTTCATTCCGTGTTTCCTCTGTTGTGTTCATTGCTTGTCTACAAGACCAATGTCTTGTAGACCAGTCTTTCTCATTTTACTCTCCCACAATGTAGTCTCCCAAGGTGATTAGGAAGTATCTTAATTTAAATTTTGTTAATTTGAAGAGAAAAGGCCGTTATATACCTTCACTGGGAAACGGTGTACAAGGGTCGATTATTATAATGGTGATTATTATTAAGCATTTCAGACTGTCTATCTACTCTATTGACAACCTATTTGCAATCATTATTTTCATATGAATATTCATAAGGTCTATAGAGATATAAAGTGTGATACTTGGCAACATTTATGCAATTAAATACACATTCAAATTCTGCTGGGGGTAGTGGAAATTGAAATCTTCAGACTGATTAGAAGGTTAGGCTCTATTAATCCCTACCATCTATACATCTATCCCGGTAGCTGTCTGTCCTCTTTAGATGTTTCAAAGGTGTTCATCTGTGCCCTTGAATTATAGAATAATTTAAACTCTTTTATCATTGTGTAAAATGGCACAACTTCTCTAAAATGAATATGTATTAATAAATATTATTTACATAAATATCCACATCGATGTCTTAATCTCTCAAATGTAGAAGTGACATTTTTTGTGCAACCGCAGAACTTGATAGCTTTTCAGTGCGAAAAAATGTATCCCATTTGAACAAACTAAAAAGTATAAGGAGAGATTAGGCCTATGCTCATTTGATGGTTAGAAATTTCATTTGAATAAGATCAGTAATTATTCCTCAGTTTCTGAACAAGCCAAAAGGAGGATTCTCCTTTCTCACCCTTTGCTCAGGGTGTCAGTGAGTGGTTCTTGTTCCTGGTCTTTTACTACACCATGAAAGGGTGTAGTAAACCCTGAAAAAAGTAATTACCATGAAAAAAGTAATTGGAAGCTAACTTCAGTTTCATGTTTGTCTGCTGTTATACACAAATAACCAAAACAGGCTGCTTGCTCTGTTTCTGAACCTTTCTCACTTTGCATCAATTTCAGAGAAATGGGAGATTTGCAGCAGAATTTTTGCCAAAATGAATACTGCATTTGTTGAAATTTTGTTTGTGTTTTACAGCCATTGTCAGGAAAGAGAAAAGAAGGGTGGTGATAAAAGCTGGCTTAAAATGTTCCTTTCTATTGTATTTGAACAGACAATACTATTGCATTCATCTGAAGTATCCTTCAGAGTGCCTGTTCACCCTTCCCATAGCCCTGAGAGTCCATTTATTTCACACATCAATTACACACTTGACATTTTAACACCGTGTCTCTGATTCTAATGGGTTTTAGGAACCGCATTATGATTAGAGAGAAATGCTTCATTCAGGAAGGGAGACACCAATCACTTCCATTAAGAACAGAAACATAAATTGCAAAATGTTAAAATTAATGTAACTGGAACTCAAGAAAAAGATAAAATACCTGTAAAATTTTCATCTCTTAAGCTGTTTCTGCTGTGCAAGTCCAGAAAGTACACGGCTGCTGTGATACTTACATTTCTTTTTGGATCTGCGCCATTAAGATTAGGATTTCCCTCATGGTTATGACATGCCACAGCCTTTAGCATTGTTTCAAGGAGAATTCAAACTGTAATTTGGTGTTTTCAGCTTTCTTCTTTGTAAGATGCATCGTTTAGTTTGACTGTCAACTACATGGGGCTAATGGTTAAAATTATCTTTTTAGGTCTTGCCTCTAAGAGAGTTGTGCTGTTTGTATATTTCTTTTAATAAACTATTTCCCACTAAAAGCAATAGTTCAAAGCAAAGGTACTTTTTTTGGTGCTACTTGAATCACCTCAGTCACAAATGACTTAGAAGTAATTTTGCAATAAATCTGCTGTTATTTTATTAGCAGCTGCATTTCAAAAACTTCTGTATCACTGGAACTTGATAACTGGACTTTCACCCTCTGCTGAGTTTATTCATTTAGTGTTTAAGCTTCACACAGGTTCCTGACTTTGCGGAAACCGGAGAAGAATGTTTGACAGAAATACACTATTTCAGTTGATTGCAGTCTGAGAATAAGGAAAAGACAAATGTATGCAAAAAAGCTTCATAGAAATAGAAGTCAGATTTTATCCTATTTGTGGCTTCTTCAGGAGGTGCTTTAGCTACTTTAGGAAGCTCTTGAGCTGAGAGATTTTTCAGCCCGTATGAGCATCTGTATCAGGAATACTTAACTCTTGTTAAACAAGATGGAGTTTTCCCAGAGAAGTGAGAGGTGAAAAGGAATCTATCCAGTTTGCAGGCCAAGTCTAGCCAAGTATTTTCTGTCATTAATAATAAAAACAGAGTGTATGCAAATTTAATTTTAAGTGAAGCCTATTTACACATGCAAGTGAGCAAAAATTCCTCTCTTTGGGAAGTCTGTCTCTAAACTCTGTGGCATGGGCCTGTGAATCTGATATATATGTATCAATCTCAGTTACTCTGGGCAGAAGGGAATGAGTTTACATAGAATTATTCTGTTTAACCTATGTGCATGTGTCATCCCTTATTCAAGATATTTTGCATATTCCTCTTGAAGTGTCCATAGAAAATGAGAACCCATTACCATTTCAGTCCAGGGAAATTATGACTAGATTTTTGAGGCTGCCTTGTGCCAGACTGGAATTCATAATGTTGTATTTGATTGAGTGTACATAATCATGCCAGCATGGCACTTGGCCTGCATGAGGGCTTTATACCTAGTAGTCTAGTGACAGATCTTTGAGAACCTCACTGCAAATCAAATAATTGGGCAGAAGGACAACAGGACTCAGATCTGAGTCTAATTCTTACCTCCCTGTATGGATGGAAAGATGGTAGAGCAAAGCCCTCCTGAAACATTATCATTAAGAAGCTGCCTAGCAAGCAGCTCTCTATCACTCACAATCAGGTAGTGCTCTCAGCTCCAACTGGTGATCCCAGTGCTTTTGAAGGCAAAGTGTGTAGGGCTTGTTTTCTGATAATTTACACTAATCTATTTGGCTGAGAGCTGGCAGGGACTGGGAGTGCCCAGACAGTCAATTACCAGGGTTCAGGTGAAAACACATTTGATGATTGTTTCAGATGTGTTGGCATCTCATTGCACACCGTGCTAATTTATTGTATTACCCAGGGAGTTAGAACAGGAGACCCACATACAATATCCATATATTGCTGCCTATCAGTATCTTAAAGCAAAGGGTCAGAAGGGTATATGGGTTGTTGCTGTTACAGCTTCCAACCAAAAGAGAATTGTCTCAAAAGAAGAGAAACCGTTTCTGATATGAAATATCTTTTTTTTTTCCCCTGCTGGAATGATTTCTGACTTATAAATGAAAATGAGAAGTTTTATGGCGTTGCTGTTTAATATACTTAAATTCTGATCTGACAGACTATACTATCACTAGGGAGGTAAATTAAACCTTCATCAAAGTGTTCTGCGGAGCCTCTGGGCTAGGCTGTGTAGGACATAGTGCATAAATTGTACCACTTGGCCCAAGGCACTAGGAAACATACACACCTCAAGGTACAATTTCCTCCATATTTCCCCTAGCTCCAGTGTGCAAATATGGAAGATGAGCAGAAAGTTACTGGTTTATGCAGTGTTGGTCTCAAGAATCAAATCTGCGTGTGATTCACTTAGAAGTCACAAGGAATTTTACAAATAAATTTTGGGTTCATTCTAATGACTATTTAATTTCTGAGTACTTAATGTATATTCAGACTTTCAATATGTAGAAATGTATGGAAAATAAAAATTGCAGTTCTCTAAAATTCATTTCCAGGAATGGTATCATGAAGGAAAACAGCGTACTAGATCTCGTAGTCTAAGAGCAACTGTTGGCTACAGGCACCCTGGTAGAGGTAAAACAGGACACACGCTGCACCATCCAAACATCTACTCACCTCCTCCTGTACCCCCACCTGCGTTTCTGAAAAAAAATGGGTGGTGGTAGGTGCACAGCACTAGCTGTTTGTTGTGTATCTGCAGTGTGGTATTGGCATTAGACTTCTAAAGGATGTTTCTGTATAAGCACATAGATTAAACTATATCTAGGACCATCTATACAAATATTGGGGAAGTCTTGGTGGCTATAAATTCATAGGGTCACATATTGATCTTTTGACTTAGTTATATACTGTCTTATTGAGTTAATGCCGCAGTGGGAAGTTGAGGGAATAAACTCTTATCATTATTAGTAAGGGTATCTGTATGTCAAATGGCTATTGCAACTCTATTCCTTTTTTTTTTTCCCAGAGAAACAGTGCTGAGTTGTAACAAAATACTAAACTCATTTAAAAAAAAAAGGGTGGGGAAGAACCCATCTCTTCCTGCAAAAGGAAGTAACAGTAATTAAAGTAACACTAATTTTAAAAATTGAGCAGCTTTTAATGGACAACTTATTTCTTTAATAAAAAGAAAATCTGTTCTAATTGTTTGGAGGAAAACCATGAGGCCATTAGTATGTTCAGATATTCATACAAAGCAGATTTGTTCTGTTAAATCTAGATAATTATTCTCCCTTGTGTTACATCTAAGTGATGCTACATTTACAACAATAAACACCAATTCATTTGACTTATATTTCACTGATCTATAGAAACTGTACCAAGGTGTTATGCCTGGAGGTTTACAGACAGAGGTAAAAATACAGCACACAAGCAGGGGAAAGAAAAGAATAAAATATTCTATTTACTTTCCTACAGCTTTCAGCTCCAAAGGCCTGTTCAGTGTTCCCTGTGCTGCTCCATCTGTGGGCTGTTGTGTGATGGCTGAGGAAGTGAGACACACACACTGCCCAGACTACTGTTATTTCTGTAACTGGTAACTCCTAATAATCTAGAGGGTCAGTTCTTTCAGGGACCTTAGGTTATGCCTTCAGAGATGTCTCTACAGCCTAAGTCAGAATGAAAAGAAAGACTTTCATAACAGGTGCACAAGTCTATATGCGCTTCAAATGTAAGATGTAATGCTATCTTTCTGAACTGATAGATGTTTTTAATGGTTTATAAAGTGCTTGTGTGTCTGTTTCAGTAGACTGCAGCATTGCCAGATGTGGAAACATCTTATTGATTATGATGACAGTTTTCTCTGGTGGCAAAATTAGAAGTCGATAGGAAAGGTGTGTTTTGAAGACAGAAATTGGTCTATATTTTATTAACTGATAACTGTCCAATTATTAGAATATAGATAATGAAGGAGAAAAATGGCTTTATGTTTTTATCACTTCAGGTAATTACACAACTTCCTGGTGCATGTTTCTTTACAGCCTAAATGGCTGTAAAGCTGATAAAGACATGCTTTGTTACTGTCTTGTAGCAGGAATTATTTCACTGAATAGTATTTTGTAGGAACCGATATACCACAAAATTACTGAATTTTCAGTGTGTTCAGATTGGAGAGTGGCCGTTGCCAAGTGCTCTCCTGAGCGGTTCCAAAGGATAAGAAGAGAACAACAATATAATTGTAGTAAATATGAACAAACAGTTTAATTTAGTGAGCACTTAGCACTTTTAAGCGTGTATGTAGTCCTACTGTCTTAACAGGAATACTCTGAAGTTAAAGTTGTATACAAGTTCCCTCCTGTTCCATTATAGCCTTAAGGAAGAAACGTATAAAAGCTCTTACCTCTTGATACTACAGCTAACTAAAAATTTGAAAAAGTCTGACTTTTCAAAAATCTGAGCCTTAAAAAAAAACAACCACGGATATCTCTGGTCAAAACCAACCCACCAAGATTCCAAGACTGAAACTTAAATAAAGCAATGAATATAAAAAGAAGCAACAAAAAGTACAAACCTAAGATTGTTGTTAATTGTCTCTTTCAGTTATGACTTCTTTTTGTATCTGCTCCGATGGTTGGTTATTTCTGCTGCTTGATAAAAAATCAGGACATTTTGAAAAGCATCTTTCATTTGTCAGACTAGGTTTAAAGCAACTCAACCACATCAGAATGAACAGAGAGTATGTGATATTCAGGGATGTTTCAAGAGAGACTGTAGTTTCCATCTGCAAGCAGTTGCACACAACTGAAGTTGTGTGAGGTATTGAAAAAAATCTGATTTTAGGCAGTCAGACTTCAAAGACTAGTTTACATATGTTTCTTACACAGAGACAGGCTCCTGCTGAATTAAGCTCCTGCTCTGGCTCTTCTATAGACAAAAACAGGAGTCCAGGGGGTTAAGCTTTCTAAAATTCAATTTGTGCTTTAAAATAGATGGCAGAAACATCTCTGTGTTTTAGAAAACAAAAAGCAGGCCAGGCTTGCTAAATAATAATTCACCTAAACACTGCGGTAACTCAAAAGTTAACTTTTTTTTCAAAGCTTGGTTCTCCAATGAATTGTATGTATCACAGTACCATAACAGGGAGAAGAAATGCATCTTATATTCCAATACACTAAATTTATGCTTGCATCCATGCAAAAGGCTTAGTGTCAACTTCTTTTAGGTACAAGATCAGATACGGTTGGGCCTCTGAAGGTGATTTTTAATCTAAATGTGAAATACTGATTGCTTTGTTTAACTTCACATTTATGACCAAGTATTAGTTTGATGTGCTAGTCCGCAAATGGTATGAATTGATTTTGAAGGTTTTTTTCTTATATGAAAATATGAAGACATAGATTGCTTAACTGTTTTGCTATTGATATCCCCTCCCTTCTTTCGTAAGCATTATCAAATGGGATGTCTGCTTTGGGAGATAGAGAAAGCTGAGTTTTTTGTCTCCTGGTGCTATGGTTTTTTTGAGTCAGGTTTTTATGCTCTTAATTAGACAATAAATATCACTTTATACTACAGATAATCACACTTTTTAGCTTCATCCATGATGAAATGAGTAGTATCTAACTGGGCTCTTACATGTCAGCAAATAGTTTCTGTATTTATGTTTCATCAGTTTGTTAGGATATTTGCCCTTCACAAATCTTCACACGTAAGTACTACTGGTCCTAATATTGCTTTGACTACTTCCTCAACTACTCTGGGGTGAATTTCCTCAGGTTCTGTGTATCTGAATATGCACACTGCTCCTTATTCTGGTCTGCAAGCCTGTCTTCTTGTTGAAATCCGCACATAAAATGCCTGGGTCTTTGGGGAGGACTGTGATAGTAAATACCTTGAATCCTTCAGCCTTCTCTGTCATCTCATATTTGCTCTCTGTTCCTATTAAATAATCTCTACCTTTGCCACCTTCTCACGGTACTGAAAGAACCTTTTTCCTGTTATCTGTGATATTCTTTGCTATTAATAACTCCCTTTTAACCTTTGTTTTTCTGATTGTATACCTGTCTAGTTGTATAATAGCTTTCCATCCCTCCTTTATGATGTGATCTTTTTTTGATTTTTAAGTTCTTTAAAGAGTCATGCCAAGTCATTTTTCCTCTATGGTAGACTGTGTTGCCTTTGTGGTTTTAATATAGTCTGTTTCAATAACTGCCAGTTCTCATTTCTTTGTAAAAGGTCCAACTAGCCAATTCCCTGAATCTGTTGGTTTCACTGTTCTTACTGCACTGCTCTTTGCAATAGAGAACTCAGACAATTTCTTGATCCCCCCCCCCAAATTTCTTTCTACTTTCAAATTCTTACGTAGCCTCTCCTTATGAGTCAATCACATTCTTCGCNGGGAGGACTGTGATAGTAAATACCTTGAATCCTTCAGCCTTCTCTGTCATCTCATATTTGCTCTCTGTTCCTATTAAATAATCTCTACCTTTGCCACCTTCTCACGGTACTGAAAGAACCTTTTTCCTGTTATCTGTGATATTCTTTGCTATTAATAACTCCCTTTTAACCTTTGTTTTTCTGATTGTATGCCTGTCTAGTTGTATAATAGCTTTCCATCCCTCCTTTATGATGTGATTTTTTTTGATTTTTAAGTTCTTTAAAGAGTCATGCCAAGTCCTTTTTTCCTCTATGGTAGACTGTTTTGCCTTTGTGATTTTAATATAGTCTGTTTCAATAACTGCCAGTTCTCATTTCTTTGTAAAAGGTCCAACTAGCCAATTCCCTGAATCTGTTGGTTTCACTGTTCTTACTGCACTGCTCTTTGCAATAGAGAACTCAGACAATTTCTTGATCCCCCCCCCCAAATTTCTTTCTACTTTCAAATTCTTACGTAGCCTCTCCTTATGAGTCAATCACATTCTTCGCACCAGTTCTCTGAGTAACGTCCTCTGCCATCTGAAACTGTCCCTGAAACAGCAAATGCCTTTTGGACAGCCTGCATTTTCCAGACTTTTTGCAAAATATAGTTTGGTAATAAGATGTGGCTTTACAGTTTTGTCCTTTGGGTTCATTTATTAACTATAATTGAGCTTGCTTTTCTTCATTCTCTACTTATTGGTTATTTGCTCTATACAAAACCCTCTCAATGATACTGTTCTTTAACTTTTTGGAGAAAGAAGAAAATGCTTAGGGCTAGATTTACAAAGGAGTCGTCATCTTTCACTCGGTGTTCTTACAATTAAGCAGACAAGACAGCCTTGAAGCAAAAGGGAGTCAATATTATTGTCATCCCTATTTCATAAAGGGGAATTGAAACACAGTGATCATCCAAAGGTCATTCTTGATGTCTGTGGAGTTTTGAGAATTGCTTTAAATCTCCTTAGTTCTGGACCAATATCTAAGTAACACAGTTTTTTTCTCATATTCGCGTAGCTCTGGTTCATTTTTTAACAGTTATTCAGGTTCTCTGTCATCTGATTTTGATAACATTTAATGAATTGCTTCACATTTAGGGATTTTTAATCCTTGCTGAAGAATAAATTGCTTTCTTTAGGGTTTCTTTGGAAGGACAGCTTATGGATAGAAAGGTAGATAGATGGGGGTGAGGTTTAAGTGAATCACAAGTAGTATTTCTACTTCAAATGTTTATATGGCTGATTTTCCTGTCCACAAACATTATATATATATACACACACGTATGCATGTATGTATGAATATATGTATTTGATTTTAAATAACTGATTATTGGTTTTCTATCCATCCGTCCAGATAATAGTGATAGATGTTGTTTATCCAGTTACTGAGTAGTCTTAGATGTGAATAATGTATTCTAAGCCTTGCTTCTCACAGTTACCAAGTGGAAAGAGTGAGAATAGACTGCAGGGCCACAGCTGTCAGGGTCAGGGTTTCATCCTTTTGGAAGGATGGAAGGAGAGAAATATTCACAGATCTCTGCTACTCAATACTGTTAAATCCTACACAGACCTCGGTCAGCTGCATTCTTTGCTCCTATACTTATCCCTGGAAGGAGCTACCTTGTATTCATACCCAGCAACTTGGTTTTCTTTACTTTTTCAATGATTTTTTTTTCTTTTAAAGATTTTACACATAATCCTACCCTGCCTCTTTCAAATGCAGAGCCTCTGGTTCCCCTCCCAAGCTTCTCAAACCCAGAGATGCAACACAGCATAAGGAGCCTTGCTGACTCCCATGCCCGAGTACCTTGTGTAGAGGGGAGCCTGATTTACTTTTGAATGTTGGTGGATGTGATAAAACTATTGAACCTATTTTCTAAACCCCATGAAATTGGTCCCTGTAGTGACTTAACTGGTCTTTCTGTTCGTAAGTATTAATGTCTATAATAAACACGTGAAGAACTGCCCAAAAGATCAAAACCAACACTTCCTTCCCAAGCAGCACTCAATTTTGCTCATCAAACTACCAAAATGTAAATAATTTAAAAATTAATTTCCCTCCCCATTATTCAGAATTAAACAGCAGCACAGATGGGAAAGGCGGCGGCCAGAAAAGAAAGGAGAAAGAGATGTTCATAAAAGCTGGAGACTGATAGCAGTGGCCAGAGGAAACCAATCAGGGAGATCTGTCAGAGCTCCTCGTACTTAAAATGCACTGGATTTCTTTTTCCATGATAGGATTTCTTCTGAATATTGGCCGACAAATGTGCCATTGGCTTATGTAGCTACTATTCATTATTTGTCGGGCAGCTTGGGAACTGCAGCTATAGGCTAAGACCTTTTTTGTCTGGCAACATACCAACTCAAAGCAGAAGGATGTTTGCTTCCACAAAGAAGTTAAAATAACACAAGGATAAAATGAATAACCTATAGATGCAGACAGATACACATCTGTAAACTGTTACCCACTTCTGGGTAGCCAGGTGTCTACCAGTCAGCTGGCCAGATAGCTGAAGCCAGCTGTATAGAACAACACACTGTATTTTGGAAGTTAAATATGATATCCTAAATATGGAAGCATTCATAGCTTTGCTGGAGCAGATCAAGGACCAGGTAACAAAAGTAAGAAACCTTCTCCCTTTCTTTTATTGCAGGAATAATCACTTGCCTGCCCGTAGCAAGGTTTCCTCCACACGGGTTCAGCTGTACCTGGTGAGTACGAGAATCCTTACTCAAGCATTTTTTACGGCTCTTCTCCCCTGTAGGGATATGAAGTTCAGCTGAAATCTATAAGGAGAAAAAGATCTGTAGTTTTATGTCAGCTTCATGCTGTGATAGTTTATATCAGGAAAACTGAAACTTTGCAGGCATGGTATTTATTCGGTTCTTTTACATAATTCTCAGGGTTGAATACAGTAAAACATGAATGTTGAGCCATTAAATTAATGAATAGTGTCACTGTTGTTTTGGTAATTTAATATAAGATGAAGAGGGGGCGATGACTGTGGAATGATTCATTTCTGAGGCACACCCACAAATTAGCGTTCCTTGTGCTTGCTTTTGTGTGTGTAATTTTGCACTTCAACAGAGAATTATAAACGGTAATTGGTTCACAACTGGAAATACAAAGGTTTAATGGCCTCCTCACTGCATGAAAGAACTCCGCTAAGAAATTTGCTTCTGCTTCTTTAAAAGACAGATGATGGAGGGCTCAAAGTTCTCAATGACATTTAAATGATGGATATAGCAAGAGTGCAGCAAGGTCCAGAAAGCCTGCCCAGGCTTCTGCATTTTGGGATTTGCAATACTTAAAGAAATGAAGCTTTGAGTGAAACGGTGTGGTTGAAGGTCAAGAAATTTACAGAACTTTTTGATGCAACATATTGGAACTGAATTAATGTGGAGGGACCAGATTTATCTGGTAAATATTTGGACATTCAAAATGTACAACTCACATTCTACTGCAGATTGACTGCCACCTGTTCCCAGATCAGTTCAGCTGTATGTTCAACAGTCTTTGCTGTGACTGCAGCATAGGTACACGGCACTTTCCAATAGGAAGAAATAGCACTTCCCTACTGACCAGGGTTGCGGTAAGAAACATTGTTAGGTGTATTAGCACACTAGCAAAGAGTAGTTGGGTGGATACTGGCATAATGTTTTATAATATCTAGGAATCGCAATTTCTAGTAACTTCACCTTGCTTCAAACTCTGACACCAAAATCTATCCCAGGGTCAGGTCATACATGGGTGAGAGGGAAACAGTGGAAAAAATCGTCTGTAGAGCTGCACTGCAGACCTGTTGGCTATAAGACATAAAACTTGGACCTATTTTGCCACAGACTGCATGCCTATTTTCAGATCAGAAATTAAAAAAGGTTAGAATGGCACGCAGAAGTATTTTTGTATAAATATATACATATAAAGATGTTCTGAACATATGAGGTTCTCTTGTCTTTGGCTTTTTAAATTTTGATTTTGCTCTCTGATTGCCTTGGGAGTATCTGCAGGGTTTTCTTGCATTTGCAGGAAATTTACATTTTAAATTGCATGTGATGTGCTCTCTTTCTACTACTCTAATTTCTAAATGTCATTTTGTTAGCTTTTTTTTTATACAAGTCAAGGTATTTTGCTCCTTTCTAGCCACATAGCTTCTGGTTTCCCCCAAAATCTATTCACTTTCCAATATGCTTTAGTATCCCTTTCTACAGGCAGATGTTTAATTTTTAGTTTTTCCCTTCACTTGCAGATTAGCTTATTTTGTCTACTTATTTCTCCTTTTTAATCTTTATACTTCAAGGGAAATGGGAAGACACGTTAACTGAATTTTTCACATTCTGAAGTTTATTTTAATTGACACATCTCTTCACTGAAAAAGAGCTGATTCTTTTCCAGTTCTTGCTCTTCTCCAAGGTGAGCTGGAGGGGATAGAGACCATTCCCTGTCACCAATGGAAGCCAGGGGCTGTTGCAGGGACCCCTACGCAGCACCAGCCTCCAGCCCAACTCTTTCAACTTCTCTGCCTTCTCTAATTTGAGTTTCTGTGTAATGTCTATTCCTGGCCACCATTGCTCACAGCCACTTTGATCCTTGTAAAACCTCTTGAGAAAAAACGATACACAGAACATCACCACAGTCACTAGCTCTGTTTCTTAATGACATTGAACGGCTTTTCTGAAATTAAACAAGTGTCTTGCACATTTTAGTTAGTTCTGGGCAAGGCTCCCAAAGATAGAGTTTATCAGATGCTTGGCTTGTAGCCACCTACCTTGTTGATGTTGCCTTCTTGCCATTCTTTGTCTACCTGCTTAGAATTTCATTTGCATGAAACATACATAATGACATAGAATTTTATGATAAATAGTTCTCAGAGGAATTTGGGTGTTTTCTCCCTTTACCCAAGTAAGCACTAATACAAACTCACAGGTATAGGCACTATCGAGGTTGGTATCTACTCTGCTGGGCGTGAGTCTCTGTGACTGCTAATTGTGTCCTGATGAAATACTTGTGATTGCATCTTTGGGACTAATTCCTATTTTGGGAACTTTAAAACATAGATTGAATCAAATGGAATTTTTATTTAGTGTTTCAAAGTGGTACTGTTAATGATGGTATGGAAACATTCTTTTTTACACACAGTGGATTACAGAAATTTACAGAAAAAATTCGCTTTCTGTTGGAGAAACAAGGAAGACATAAAAATATGTCAAGTCTTTATCCTGAAAAATTTATTTATGCCATTTATGAACACAGCTGTTACAGTAACTGCTCTTCTACTGGATTTAATTATTCTCTCCAGTGTTGTTAAGAGACCCCTCAATATTTTATAGCCATAAACAGCAGTTGATTCTACGTACAAGTTTGCATCTGCAGTTGGACCACCTTAAATATTTATTTGCTATTTTTGTATTGGATTTCAGCAAAAATCAGTTTGTTGGAATGGCTATTATTCTTATCAATTTACAGCTCCATAATATTTGCCTTTATATGCTCATTCAGTTGAAGACTATATCCACTTCCATTACAAATAAGGGAGAAAGAAGTGGCTTATATAAGGGTACTCTTGCCCTGGATTTCACTTTAAGCGAGTCCTAGAGCTATAGAGATATTTAGATAAACAATTTAGATTTATATCTATATATTTAGCTTTTGGCTCTTATACACAGCTATTGAATTTCTTCGTGTCTTTTCAAGTAAGGCAGTGTTCAGAGAGAGAGTGATTGTCGGAGTCTGGCTATTGAGGTCAAAAGAAATTCACTTTAGTTATGTGGATAAGGAAAAAGAAAGTTCTGATCTCTTGCCAAAAAATGAGGTTAAGGATTACTGGTTGTTTACACAACGTACAATTGTACAATGTATTAGTAGACATTGCAATTTTGTCTGATTAACAGTTCCTACTTGATTTTCCACTACCTTTGGGGATACCTGCGTTATATCTATTATCGCTGCTCACTGCCAAATGAGAAAAGCAGAGCGGGCACGATGGGACCCGGGGCCGTTCAGCAGCTCTGATTTGGCAGCGCTGCAGCAAACAGCAGGCTGCCTGCCAGGACAGAGAGCCGGGGCAGACACACAGCTCACCTGAGCTGCTCAGATTGCAGTGCAGCAGCACGCTAGTAACAAAGCACCTCGTATTTCTTTCCCAGAAACAATGATTTGATGCATTTTCAGTCATTTGAGAGAGAGACGCTATTTGGTGCTTCTCATGAGCGTCAAGTATCTAATACAGCTAATATCTTATATCTCATATATATGTAAGTGTGTGTGTGCATTTATATCTGCCCACAACTAACACAGGTATTCTAAAGTTTGGTTCCGTTTCATTTATGAAGTTACTGCCATCTTAATTTGAGTTTCTCACTAGAATACCAGATGATATTGAAGAATCATTTCCTCTATTAAAGCCCAGAACCTGCTAATATTATTAATACTGCTGATGTTGTCCTTCCTTGGAGCAGCTGCTTGGCAGAGCTGGTGATGCTGTCCCAGATACAGCTGCCTAGCAACCTCTCTTGCAAACTTTTAGTCTGTAGCTCTTGGCTAGTAGCTCTTCTCATCTGGGTTTTCTGTATTCTGTCACCAGACCATGCATTAAAAGCTGTCTCATCCCTTTTGCCTTCAGGAATGCTGGCAAGGGTGGGTGTCGCTTGTCAGGTTTGACTTTCATTATTAGTTCATCTTAATGTGTATTTTTGCCCTCTTCCTTTTCATTTGTTCTTTCTCTCTTCTTTTTTGGTTGTGCAGGGCAAAACAGGAGCTATAGTGATGATGAGTAAGTTACTGGAGCAGTGCCAGTTATGTGGTCTCTCTGGACCATGGAGAGAGTCTGACAGGACAAGTGTGTACGGTCAACTTGTACGGTCATCCATTGCAGAGATATCACTAGGAAACACACAGAGAAAAAAGAGATAATAAACACAAAGGAGTTCCCTTACTCTATTAATATGCATAACAGGAGTTATTTCCTGAGGCATGTCTTTATTTTAATAGAGTAATTTAGAGTTTTTGAAAACATGCAATTAACATTGATTTTTTTTTCACCATGGCATTACTTAAAGGTACCTAAACGAGAGCCTGAGATGTACTTTTCTTGTATTCTTTGAGAGAGTACTCCAACAGACACGCTTCACTTTCTCTCAGGTGGAAAATGCTTTGTCTGACATCTCTTTGCAAGCTGACATGAATGTCTCCTTTCTTTCACTTTACTACAGTGGTGGTTAATGTACTTTCTGAACCAGTGAGATACATTCCTACAAATCCTTTTTATTACTGCTACTTTTATTAGTTATCCATGCCCCAGCCTGCTGTGCAGTACACAGATGCAAATTTTCAATTTGCTCAGGACTGGCTTTCGTAGGTACAGTTCGATCGGAATGTCCCCAAATTCTCAGCATTTAGCAATCAATTGTGCCTGGAGTTTGGATCTCAGAAAGCTGTTTTCCTCTGGCTACTTTCCAAAACACAGCAGCAAATCACTGCAGCAGGTTCCCTGGTTACTGGTCCTTTGTGTTCATGGCACTGGTGTTCCCCCCCGGAGCCGCTCTCTGGGGTTTCTCCCCAGCAGAGAGCACTGTGTCGTGCCTCCTTCTCCCTCCTGTAAGACTGGAAAGCAGCAGGGACACACACCCGCACCAAGTAGCTGGACAGACCTACAGCCCCTATTGCAGATGTAATGCAAACATCTCTACCTGCCAAATGGTTCTCCAGAGGTGACCTCAAATAAGAAATAGCTCAGAGTCTCTACCGCTTAGGTCCCACACTGGCTGGATGTGCCAAGAGCGTGCATACTGGTGTGCCAATCCTATTTACCAGGTGAGAAACTGAGGCACAGAGAGCTTACCTGACTTGTTCAAAGCCAAAGTAAGTTTTCTGCAAAACTAGCAACACTAGAAGTTTTGTTCAACTTTCCTCATTTTCTAGGATTAATTTAATTCCTAATAATTTTCTTATTTTTCATTCATAAAGTGCTATGAATAAATCATATGCTGAATTTATCTTTGATGTATTTATTTACTTTTGGGCACATGTTGTGGCATTAAAGAGTAGACAGCACTGCAGACTTGTTATTGCCCTAACAGGTGAGTGACAGTGATTGCAGGATTTGCCAGAATTGACTTTTGTTTTAAGATCTCCCTTACGCTTCCCTCTGCAGTTGCAGAATAGTGGTTTTTCCATTTTTCTTTACTGTGAGGTCTCACTGAAGGCAGAGAGGTGATGTTGCAACTAATGCTGCTGGGAGGGTTCTCTGGCAGCCGAGACACTGATGGCCCCATCACTCCCTTCCTACGGAACAAGCTTCCAGCACTGCAGGAGAAAAAGTCTCATGCACATCTGAAAGGAGATGGGAGGTCTGTTCTCCTGTTTGTACCCGGGAATGGGTACAGCAGCTTCTGAGGGGAAGGATGAGAGAGAAGAGAATATACCTTTGAAATTTACTGCCCAGGTGCAAAAGGAATGGAATAAACTTGGAATGCAAAATGAATTTTCTCATAACAGCTATAGAAAAAGAATACAGCTGCTGATAAATGCTCCTGTTTTGTAAGTGCAACGTTTTTTGTTAGCTCCATGTTTTCAGCTCTCAAAAGCTCAGGAGAATTGCTGTGAATGATGTGTTCAGGATTTTTAGGAGCTATACTCTTCCTTACGCTTGCTTCTCTCCCTTATCTTATTTATCTGAGATTAGATGCACACGTTATTTCAACCTCAAGAGAAACAGGCCAGCTCATTTCAGCATTTCAAAATTAGATGAAAAGGAGACTAGATAGCTTAGATACTATTTTAAGGCTCACAGATTAAAGATTCTCCTGAGATAATGAATCTGTCATTGTTTTGAGAGGGGGATGAAGAATATTATTTTTGTACCAGAAACTTTCAAAAGAAAACCAGAACTGTCTTCTTAAAATTAAAACAAAATTGTTGTCTGCTAGAATCTATACAGTCGAGAGTGGGTCATTTGCTTCAACTGCAGTAGAGGCTCCTCCTAACCACCATCTTTCCCAGGATCCTGGCACACAGCCTTTGAGACCCTCACCTGAGGCAGTGCAGTCAATGGCAGGGGGATCACTGGTCCCCACTGTCTTGGGTGGGGTGAAGCCTGAGAACTGTGGAGAGCTCTTCAGTCCCATCACTCAGTGAATAAGGAAAAGAGAAAAGCCCAGACTCCAGGTGGAGAATGAAGAGTGCTCCCTCAACTAAGCTGAATTTTCGTATGTTTTTCCTGTTCTCTGAAGATACTTCAGTTTAAAAAAGCAGATCAAAGTGAATGAAACAAAGTTGATTTTTTTAGTTGGGACCAATCTATCAAAACGTGAACAAAATATTCATGTTCTCTTAAACACAGACATCCAAATTCTGCCTCTGGTGAGGACTCACTCTGACCTCACTCTGCAGCCTGCACTGGTGAGATAAAGAAGCTTGTGGCAAAGAGTTTGCATTTTATTTCTCTTTGAAATGAAGCAGAAAAATCTCCCTTTTGTGGATATGAGTTCTTGAGACACCTGGGCTCCTGAGCCCTTTCTCAAGCACTTGAGTTCTCTACTGTGGAATTAGGCCTGAAGATTTGGCACTGTACCATAGCACAGAAAGTACGGCTAGTGAGATAAATTGTTTGAAAATATTAAATTTATTATTTTTTATTTTGCAGGATATTAGAACTTATTGTATTTAGAAAATCTCTGGAAAATGAATTTGCAGTAAAGGCAGGAAAGCTTGGCCATGGTATTAGCAAGGAAAACATCAAGTCCATATTTTCCAAGAACAGTTAAGAAATCCTGATGCTTGTGTAATTTTGAGCATTGGAGAATAAGGTATAATCCTGCACTGCAAAGTTTCTGGGCTTGTTTACTAAGTCATTTCTTTCTCACTAAATTTGCAAAACTAAGAAACTGAGCAGCACAAGCTTGCCTTATTCAGTAACTTACAGTATATGAAATCATTCCTGAGTGAAGTCAGCAGATAGGCAGCATGCATTGTTTTGTTTCATTTATTAAGATTATTAATGACCAATGTGCAGGCAGACTAGATGGCATGTTTGTTCTGCACTTCAGCCTACATCAAACACATTTTTCATGTGCTGAGATGCTGTGGCTGAGAGAGCAGGACCCATGTGCTGCTGCCATTTCATTTATTCCCTGAATTGGTATGTTATCTGCCAAAGCAATGGGAAAATTTTCAGGGACATGTCTATGTGTTTTTAGAAGATAACAGTATACCAAGAGTAGCTAAAGAAATGTGCTTCTGTTTAATCAATAAACAGATAACGTGGAAAGTTTTCCCGAGCTGACTGTATATATGAAGGATCCGGAGAATACGTGTCACAGCTCTGCCTGCATTGTAAGCATCACAGCATTGGAATTAGGGTCCTTTCTTAATTAAACATTATGCTTTCCTTCATTGATGTTGATTTTTACAGTATTTTGCAGCACATTAAAAGCATGAAATTCAGGCTCGAGTGGCCATTTTATTGAGAGTTTAAATCCATGATGTTCAGACCCATGGGAGCTGCCTGTCCTGACATACTGTTCACACCACACTGTTTTGCCAATGGACGAGCATGGGAACTGCTGGGAAGAGTCTGACTGTAAAGCAGGAAATACCTCTAAAGACACAAACATTTTAGAAAGGAATTTGGACACCCAATGCCCATTTATTTTTAATGGGATGTAAATCCGTGATTTTGTAGGCATTTCTGATAATCTCATCCTTGTTCATTTGGGAAATCTGCTAAAAAGCATGGCCAGTTGCCTGCACTGGAATTACTGGTTTTGTTTGAAAGGAGAAGGAAGGGGATGGATTTTTCCAAACACCTGCCAAATGGGACTGCCCTGGAGCAGACACCCCAGAAAGGTTACATTTTCGGGAGTTTGTTTTAAAAGAATTAGTCTGTAGAACACAGAGTTCTTCTGAACACTGAACTTGCAAGTCATGTAGTGTCACCTTGGAGTGATATTTTATACTGTGACATTCATTGTGACTCCAGCTTTCCCAGTGACTGTATAAATTGCTTTTGCAAGCAACAATTTATTGCATATATGTGATGTAGCTCTTTTGGTTTTACCCCTCCATTACTCCCCCAACTCCTCCCCAAAACAGATGTTGCTATAAAGTGATATGTCATTTGTTCCTGAACTTCTCTTAATGATTGTGGTGGCATTTCTAATATTTCTTAGAGGCAAATGCAGCAGCTGCCACTGTAATTGTTTCACTAAGTCAATGAAGTACATTTTACCACAAAAAAATTCCAGCTATGATTTCGTAATTATTGCTTCCCTTGTTCAGTTCCAGAGCTGGACAGTCATTTTGGTCAGTCTGGATATTCCCCATTCCTAAATCCCAGGATCCTACAAAACTCAGCACTGTGTGCCTCTTGTTACACATGTTGAACAAGTATCTCACAGACTTGAACAATTTTGCTAGACTAATTGTTAGGAGACATTTTGACTTTATTTCTTTGTCCTGTTATAAATTCTTTTCTTTGATTAGCCCTTATGCAGACCCATCATACTTAACCCAGATGGATTTTCTGTGAGGTAGTTTATTTAAGGTGAGATTTTTGGTGTTTTTTTCTTTTTTGTGATTCTTCTTGGACAGATTCATAGAAAAGCATTCAGATACATTTCCCAGGTATTTTGTAGTGTCTTTGGCCTTTGTTTTCTTTTTTTTCTACTGCATGAGTGAAACAAAATTAAAATGTCTTAGACGTGCTTTCTGCTATGGACAAAGATCGAGTAAGATGTAAAACAGTCCATACTTCCTTTGACCTTGGTCCCACCCTTTCTTCACCCTTCACATGTTATGCAAATGCTATACTCCAAGCCAATACTGAATTTCTTTGATTAACCACAACAGCAATTTATATAGTTTATTTTTAATATCACAGCACAGTTTCTCTGTAATTTTCCTTATGCTTCTGAAAAATTGAAGTAGTTCATACCAATCAATCTGTACTTTTACGCAACTGACTGCTATGAAAATATTTTTAGTCATCTATTTTAAAGAAAAAAAATAACAGCTGTATCTCTGCAGAGCACTCATAGATATTCAGAGCTTGTGATTCTGCCATGACCTGCTGAATTCGTCATGGTTCATTAGGTCATGGTTTGAGGAGCTGCAGATGTTTGGACATGGAGTTTTAATTTGATCCATTATAGTAATTTAGGCCAGCTATGAAACTATGATCTGGATCCGTATCTAAATTCTGAAAATGTTACAGTCCCATCAGTGCTAAAATTATTAAATGATACATATTTGGGTATTTGGGATTGTTGTCTTCTACACTGTCAGTTGCAACTGCCACTGAAAGCATTAATATCATGATACCTTTTCTGCTAGCCATTAATAAAATGCCCACAGCCGTAAGCATCATTCTCGGGGACAATCGGAATACCAATGGTAGTGCAGTATTTAATAGCAATGTGTTTAATTGTAAATACTACTTAACACGAAAGCATTGCTGGAATTAATGTCTGTTGCTAAGCCAAACCCCAGAAGTTGTGCAGTTTAAAATCTGATTCCAGTGAGTTTAGCAGTAGCCTGTGGGAAATGCAGAAGCTGTAACTAAAAGTGTTTCAATTTTCAGAAGGGCCTTTGAAGACTTAGAGATACGATTTTGATATGTTTGAGAAAAAATGACTACAATGAGCAATGGTTTTCAGTTTTGTTTTAACATACTTGTGAAGCATTCAATCTGTATAATCATTTGTATTTTTCTAAATTCAATCAGATCATAAAATGTCTGGAGTCAGAAAAGACCAGTGTTTATTAATTGTCTCTGGGGAAAGGAGTGTCTGGTAGAAGCTGCTTACCTCATTTGGCTGCTCTTGACTCATCCAGCTGATGTTACTTCAATTTACACTAGAATTCAGCCTGGTACTGAAACAATCGCATGTTGGTTCAAAAATAAAGAGAAGAAAGAGTATGTGGAAAATTTTATTTTATGATGATGAGACAAATACCTGTAAACTGAAATTGTTGCAAGAAATGTGAGCTTTTTAGAAAAGAAAGATAAAAGATGCTGAATTGGATCTTGAATCTTTTAGGCTTAATATTCTAAACAGTCACCCTGAGAATTTATGGCTGCATCATTTTGCGTATCCCAAACCAGCGTTTCCTTCTCCCACAAATAGAGACTTTTTCAGGTATTGATTAGTCTATTCTATTTCTCAGTGACTCAGATTCCTTGTTTATATCTACATCTATCCAGCTGTCTCAGGACATGAAGCTTCATTCTTGAAAGTGCAGATATGTTGCCTTGCAAATATCACTGTGGAATTTAGAAAGTGATGTTTACTCGTGTCAGCTAAGCAGAAGCATTCAGAACTGGCTATCTCTGTTCAACAAAGTCAATGGTAAAAAAGCCACACAAAATACATTCTATGAGATCTTGATGTGCTTGTAATATATGTCCATATATAATTTGTTTTAGTGATGAATTTATGGGTGTCAGAAAATTTGGATAAACTCAGACATATAATTTATCCAGAGGGCAGTTAATCCATAATAAGTGCAACAGACCCCAAGAAAGGAAACTGCAAAGTATCGCCCACGTTAACAAATTAGTGATGTTATCTTGTCTTTTCAATTTCTTCAATTATCCTGATTTAGTTTTGACAATTCAATTAATCAAAGAAAATTGCCCCTTTTAAAATTTGCTGTTTAGCCTACTATTCACTGATGACATTAAAAAGAAACTACATATGTGAACTGCAGTATTCCATTTTCAGCATTAAGAGTATTAGTGTGTTTGGTTTTTTTAATCAAAGTTCTGGCGTAGTGAATACAAGGCTGCTGTTTCTCATGTTATTCTTTGTACTCTGACGAATGACAGTGCTATGGCAACTTTATATCAAAAAAATAGAGTTGTTGCCTATATCTACACATAGTAAAATGCATCAAGGTGTTCTTTTATGCCACCTTTTCCATGTTGAGCCCGGGCAGAGCTGTAGAAAGCTGACTGTCCCTGTCCCAGCTACGTGTCTTTCCAGCTTCCCCTGAAAGCCAAGCTTTGCCTTTCGTTTTCTGTGGGCTTTCATATGGTGAGACTGGATTCAATTCTTCCTGATTATTCAGGTAACTGTTCAGATTATTCAGATAACCTAAACATATATATATATATATGTATACACATAAAGCAATTTGGACTGCTTTCATCCCTTTTTTTGAGAGGTCTTAGAGGGGTACTCAGAGAAAAATGGGTCAAATCTCAGAAGACGCTTAATGAGGCAGATATTGACCCAGTTCAGTGGGAAAGAAACAAACAAAAAAAAGTAATGAGACCCAAAGAAGCCATCCAAAAGAGAACATTCTCCAGTACACCATTCAAGTCAGTATTAGAAGTAAAACGTTATTATTCTTATGCAAACCATTAAATAATCCTTCACTCAGTTTAAAGATTAAATTGGCTTCTAGCAATGCCATCAGTAATGTACAGCAGTATCTCTACTTTAGAGATATAAACAAGTCCATACATTCAAAGTATTTTGGTAGATTGGAGGTTTAGAAAATTGAAAAGAAAAATTAGGAACTAAAAATTAATTTCTACATTATATGAAAGAAAAACTTCGTCGGTGCTGTATGTCTCAAACCTTTAATTGGTCAAAAAGCAATATTGATTATTTGGGGGGTTGGGATCTGTGTGGGGGATGGTGCATGTAGACATGCAGAGGAGAGGGGGATTTCTGCAGTAATGATTGGCAGAGATGAAAAATAAACTTTGTAAAAGCCACATTGCATAATTTTACATTTAAATAATTAGTTCTGATACTGACACTCTGGAGAAGCAATTGTTTCATCCAACTCTCCGTGATCTGATTGTGTGTGATCATAAATCAGCCTTCCCGTCATCACCTTTTTCCCAGATAACTAGTTACAGAGAGATCAATCTTTTGCTGGAAATACTTTCATTTAAATGATTCATAGGATCATGTTTATTATGAGGAAAAGTTTACGTGAATTTGTACAATTCATTTTGATTCATTGACTTTCATTCAGATTCAGAATGAAAATAAATGTTGGAATGAGCTGTGGAGGAGATGTTCCATTTTCTGGCCAGCCCTGGGGTTGCCATCAATTATTCACAACAACGCTTTGTAACTTCTGGTAAATTTTTCTTTCAAACAACAGTGCAAATCTGATGGAGGTATCTGTAGTAAATAAAGTGGAAAGCAGACACGTTATGTGGTTTGTTCAGGATTGACAGAAGAACTGCTGCAAACAGAACAGCCATGGGCTTGGTTGACTCATGACACGACCTCAGCTGAGAGGTGACAGTTAATAGGAGATTTCTTATTAAAAGAATTAAGTCTTGATCACTCCAAGTGGGTAGCTGGGTTTTTCTGTTAAAAGTTATAAAGGTTTTACAGTCATCAATGGACTGGGAGGAGAAGGGATGCAATATGTGCTGGCATATACATAACACACATAGTTTAGAACCAAGTGCCTATAGGACAGGACAGTCAGGAATGGTCTCCCAGACCATGTAACACTGGACCAGCATAAAATTGTAGTCCAAGGCCTTTAACTGGTCTGTTGCTAAGTATTCATGGAGCAGGCAGGTTCAACAGGTCATCATGGACTATTTAGGGAAGAAATGCGTTTCCTTATGCATTTCGTGTGATTGTGGTGGCATTTGTAAGAGATGAGCATTTTCTTAGCTTGGACACTACTGTAGTATTTTAAGCTGAGAGATGTTTCAGGCAGCTCTTATCCACGATGTCGTTGCAGTCCCCAAATGAATTTCTAAAAGATTTTGTTCAGCAGAGTTTCCTGTGCTTATAGAGCAAACTCTCTTCTTGCTTATTACACGGACCCTTGGACTGTGCCTTTACATAATGGGGTCAAATATTCAGAAAGAGGCATAGCAATTAGAGAAAAATAAACGTTAGAGTTTGTTCATAGTCTAAATATGACTTGTTTCATCGTTCCGATAACATCACAGTTCTTGAAATGAAATTGTCAGTGAGGACCATAAGGGAGATTTAAAGGCATTTAGGCACTTACTCCTATTGAGTTAGCCACCTGAATATCCTAAAAAAGCTGACCCTCTCTTCAAAAAAGAGTTTCATTAAGCTCTAAGTGCAATATGCAAATTGCCTCTATAACCTCTTCCTTTTTACTGTCTGCTTTTGCATAATGTAACAACAGGGCTTTGAGGTTCATGCTGTGCTCTGTTTCTGCTGGGCAATCCATGGATGTACTCACATTGCAGAGCAGTGATAAAGCTTTTTCTTTCCTTGTGTAAGACCAGATCGTTTAAACAGCAGCTGTCTTTCTTTTGAGGGGAAAAGGCAAAGTAGTTATAATTTTGAATAAAAGCCTACTCAGATTTCTTCCTTTCACCCACTATATGCAATTAGAATGTATCAAGTAAAAGATTCTATTGGGAGAAAGAATTAATAGCCATTTTGTTACAAAATCAAGTTTAAAATTTAGTGATGTTTACAGAAAAAGCTTTAACATAAACACCTGGAAATAAACTGTATGCAAATAAATGTTGCTGTGATTGAGATTAATTTTAAGAAGCCTTTCTAGTCTTTCAAAACTAATGGATTGCTGCCAGAATGACTAACCCGCAGAAATAAAAAAGCATTATATATTCCAGATGAGAATTTCCAAAGTCCACCGGAGTCAGTGGGGAGCTGCTGCCCCCCTTCAGTGAGCAGTATTTCAGATCTGAAGGGAGAATGGATTTGAGAAAAGGGTTTACCTGCTTCTTTAAATGGGGCTAATTGAAACCCTCCCCTGCCCCTCCCTTTTTGCTTTAGAGAGGCCGGTGGAGCTAAACCCCAAGCAGTTTTGTCTCCGCTGAAGCAGGCTGTAGAGTGATGTGTGAATAGCTCCTGAGAGGTAATCAGTCTGCTTTTAAGATATGTTCACTACCCATTTGCAGGTATCCTTTTGGTGTCTTCTGGCTCCCTGTTCTCACACCCAGCTCGTGCTCAGCTGATAGCTGTTATCTCCAGCACTGCTCTGAGACAGGGTTGTGCTAGGGTGGATTCAATCAGTGTATTTTCTAACATCAGTAGTTTCAGCTCAGCTGACTGTATAGGCTGGTACAAAAAGATAATTACTTGGTTGGGTATTATTTACATCAGCTATCTCATATTTTAGAGAAATGGGATATAAATGTTCAAGGTTAGTGTCATGTGGTTCCCACTGTATACTCTTATAGTACCACCAGGCGAACAGCAGGTGTATTATGCAGAACAGCCTCTACCAGAATAAAGCCATAATTGAAATGGACATTGATGTCACTGAACAATTTATCTTCCTTAAAAGGGTTTTGCTTTACAAAAGAAGCTAATTTAGTCTGGGAAATTAAATTGATAGCCATGTGGGAACATTTGTCTAATTCACTTACAGAGTTGTATCATTAACCATGATTGTTTGATCAATATTTACAAAACAGTAGAATTTACTCAGTTGACAGATGTCAGAGTTCCTCTCCTCATTACTGAAAGTAGATTCTTTGTGGGTAGCCTGCAAGAACATCTCCTCCAGAGACTCAAAATGCTAATATGGTATTAATAATGGATTTTTAAATACATGATACAGTCTTCTACAATCTTTTAGTAGGCAACTAAACCCAGGAAAAACTCTTCCTAAATCCATATTAATATTTACCACATACAGAAGTTTTGTAGTGGCCTTACAGAATTGGATAAATCCTGGAGGATGCCAAACCTACTATATCCAACAGCTAAAAAAATCATTACTTGTATTCTCAGTCTATATGTGGGTACTAGCAAAGAGAGTGCTTCACAGAAGGAAATACTTCTGCAATTACATGCGTACTGTTAGGATTGCCTGTTCTCACACTTTAATTGTGCCACATTATTAGTCTTGTATCAGTTTTACTCCCATCATGTCCATTTTGCTTCTTATATTTGTAGGAACTGATGTGAAAGGCAAGACCTGTGGAGCCTGAAACCCATGACAAATGCATTGTAGACCAGTATGAGAAGTTATTCAGGTAAAAAAAAATCCTACATGTTTAAACTTAAATAATACAGAAAGTATTTTTCTCTAAATCTTCAGAACTTTCATTCATTTCATTAAAGCTTTTCTTCATTCCAACAGTTTATGTCATCATGTATTCAGTTGTTCGTTCTGTGAATCATGACTATAAATCACTTCAAATGTATTATCTGATCTCAGTTCAGCATAGTCCTATTTTGGGTAGAATCTTTTTTATCAAGTGGCTAAAATACAGATAAATTTTATCTCTTCCTTCCTTTTCAAATAAAATTCACTTAATAAGAACCTTTCTTTTTACCACAGCTTTAGAAAGTTCTTTGTAAGTTTTAACGCTACCAACACTTTGGAGTCTGGGTACTGCGAAGAGGTGTGGTATGCTGTATATTCACAGTAAATCATAATGTCATATTTTCTCAAATAACTTTATATAAAGCAATTTGGAATACTCTCTGCTAAAAATGTCTGTATTCGTAGTGAAATCTGAGATGTAAAAATTGGTACCTATATTTGGATGTGGGAATGTAGAGGAAGGTGCTTTGTTCACTTCTGTTACAGAGAGGAAGGTTGTCTCTGTCTCACTTGGTAAAAATCAGTATTGTTCTGCTGAAGCCATTAGGATAACGTTGATTTTTGGGCCGTATCTTATCTAACAGTCTAATAGAAGAAAGAGCCTCGTTTAAACAACATGTTTTTCATCTGTGAATCCTGACTGTTTTCATTACTTTCATATCTCTTAACTTTCATGTCTGTGGCTCAGACTTTCACTGAATGGGTGTAAAACTGGAGAAGTTTCTTTTGATGTAAATGGAAATTATTCCTGGTTTTCCCTGGCTACACTGACATCAGATTTTCATTCTTTATCAATTCTTATAAATTTGGTGCCTCCTCTCTCTGTCTCCCTCCTCCCTTCGCTTTTAATAATGGATTTTCTTCTTGTAAGCTTTTCTGCATCTTGGCCTGATTTGAAAAAGGTGCAGTTACTTCTGGATGACAAGTAACGCAGGAATAGTTTCCTCCATTTTCTTTTTTTCCTCACTTGACTTGCCTTTTGCAGTTAAAATAATATATTTTTCGCTTACATAATTTTATTTTCTTCTTAAACTAACATACACAAATACATAAAGCACAAGTAACTTGGCTAGCTCTCACTGACATTTAAAACCAGAACCGTGACTGCATTAGGTAAAATATGTCTTTCTTTTCACTGCATTTTTCATTGTATTACTTTTCTCTTACTGTAAATACTTTAAAAAAAGTATATACCAGTCTATTGACCAAATAGAATTATGCTTTGAAATACCCAACCATCATAGTAGGCATAGTACATCCATGTCTCCTATAAGGAGTTATACCAATTTATGCAAGCTACAGGTCTGGTTTTTGGGGGGATAGCTCCTGCCTAGGAACAGTATAGAGTGGTTTTACTTCATCCTTGCCTCAGTATTTACTGAGTATTTATTATGCAAATAGTGAAAGTCAGGTCTATAGAAGTATTCCACTGCATGCAGGGTATGGGGGCAAGGTACCTGGCCTCTCATCCAACTCCCTCACTTTAATTAGTAAACGTCAAGGTGAAATGGAGCCTATTACTCGTACTTTCATGCTCAGCTGTTTCAGACCGGGAGCTGAAAGCATAACTCCTCTCTGTAACCTATGTGAATCTAAGGCCTAGCATGAAGGTGATTCTTTAATTCTCTTGAGTAAGAAGTCAGCCCCAGCTGAAATCGAGTCTTTCATACGTTTTGCGTTAAGCCATTCAGATTTCTTGTGTTGGTGGTTACCTAAGAATACAAAGGCTTTGTGCAGCCCTATATTCAAATTCAGTGTACCATGAAGAATCAGCTCTAGGATTTACATGTAATGGATTGCCATATGCTTGAACTTCTGACTTTGATTAAAGTTGTCAAATCAGTGCTTTTGAGAAGTGTATTTCTTCGATTTCCTTCTATTCTCTTTGGTCCTGGCTTGAAAGTAGGAAAATAAAGACGGATATGGTGATAGATTTGACAGCTGACCTATTACTCTCCAAGAAAATGATACCATGATGGACCTTTTCTAATAAGAATTCAGAAGGTATTAATGTCGCTTTCAATCTAACAAATGTTTGACCTTTATTATGGTCTTACAGAAATGATAGCTGCTCATACTCACTCTTCAATTTTAAATGCATACTGAAAACCGTTTAAATGTGGAAAGCCCTCAGATTCAAGGCAAGTTCAAGAAATTGGTTCTGACTTCAGGCATTTTAATTAATTTATGAATGACAGAATAAGATGGTTCATATTGAAGGCAGCAATCTATGGAACTAAAAATTCCATTTCATAAAGCTGCATGGAAGGCTTTCCCTTCTTTGGGAAGCTGTGTTATATGATTCTGCAGATTTTCGTAGGTGTTCTTTCATTCTGGGTTCTGGGAAGAAAGCCAGAAACTTAATCCCATTTTGTAAGTGATTGGGGCCAAATTCTATTCCCAGAAAATTAAATGAAAGTTCTGTGATGGAGTTCAAAAGAATTGGGAATTGACCTCTATCTAATATCTTTCAGAATAATTTATTAAAACTGTTTCTCTTTTTCCGCTGTTGCATTGCCAATGCAAATTTGTGCATTGGGTTTCAGACTCTGGGGCAGAGGGGAAAAGCAGCTAAATAACGATTGAAATTACAATTATGTTAGCTTTATGCTTAATTCATATTACTCCTAAAAGCAATTCAATGCACAAGCTCATGACATTGTAGAAAAATGTTGCAGAAAGGACCGTATCTGCAAACATGTGCTAAATAAAAGAGCGAGCTTGGGAACCATAATGCCCTGATTTAGGTAAGTCAACGTATAAGACTAGATCCAAACAAACCCTGCAGGATCAGGACTGCAGAGGGAGTTGAAACTCACCCTTATACTAGAATATGTTTTACAAGAAATGCTTAAACGATGGAGCTCATTTAATATTAAATAGCAATTTTTATAATACATTGCAGAAGTGATTAATCCTCAGGTGTGCAATTCCACCTTGCTTTCCTGTTTAAACTGTTCTTGAGCAACTTCTTACGCTTATTAGAACTCATTGCTCTATTGAACTTCTGTGGTAAAGTAATTCATGTGATTATCCTTTTGTCTGGAATGCTCTCCATGGCAAAATATAGTTGTTCTACCCAAGCAGCTTTGCCTGCGACACTCACTTGAAAATCTCATTGATGCTTACGGAGTTGTTCATACTTAGCAGGTAGCCAGGTATTTAACAAATTCCAGTTGAATGTAAGTATATGGATTAAATTAATACACAGAGAATATTGTTATAATGAATGTTCCTTTAATGAATGGATAACTCACGTTTTTAGATTAGGATTTTCAAAGTAGTTTTGAGGGATTAATATACTAAATTTCAACAGTGCTTTTAAGATAATAGGGCACCTAACTTCCTTGTGTACACATAACAAATCCTCACTAAGTTTTGTCTCTCAGATTTCTGTGCAAAGGAGGGAGAAGAGAGTAAGAGGGTTTTGTTCTTTCCAAGCTTTTTTTCATTGTTTTGGAGAATTGCCAGCCCTAAGTCAATGAAATGGTATTAGCTGCTTTAGCTGTCTCTCTTGCCTTGTCAGTTAAATAGGTGTATGAGACCACGTGTGGTAGGAAGAAAGTATAATTTCCATCACGGCATCTTCTAAAACAATTTTTTGGAAAACCTGTGTCAAGGAATAGCGGAAGCTTCTTTGGGGAAAGGATAGACTGTGTGCCTTGGCGGCATTTCCAGACTTTTTTCTAACATATTTTGTTATATTTTATAATACTTCAGTTTCTAACTGTAATGCATTAATGTAAATGCATTAATTTCTGCAGTTGAAATCTGGGGAGAAAGCTGACACCAGAGTGAACTGATTTCTGAGATAACTGTCTGATGTTGTGGGATGGCAGTCTCTATCTGGTTTTGACTACAGAGAAGGATTAATTAGGTGAGAAAAATCCACTCTTAACGGCCCTGCATTCTTCAAGTACGCCAATAACCTTCCTCAGTTTTGACAGTTATACTTATGATGGAAATGTGCCCAGTTGTGGGGTTTACGGAAGAAATTGTGGTATCTAGTTCAATTATTTATGGAAGTTTTTATAGAACGAGTTATGGTTTATCTTAACATCCACAGAGAAACTAATCAATATAGGTTAGTAGCGTGGTTTTTTTAATTGCAGTTGACAGGGAAGCCAAGGAGAAAAAATTTCTTTTTTGAAAAATGCTGCAAGTTTTTTTCCTAGGCTTGACAATATTAGTGTACTAATACTGGAATTTTATTTTTTTTTAACACAAGCAAGGGCCATTTCATTGCTGTATTTGATTAAACACCCTCAACGTCATTTGTACAAAGTCTCTGAGTTTAACAAACTTGTGTTAATCAGCCACACAACAAAAAATTCCCCATAGAAGATAGTGATGTTAATGTTTGTTTTTCTGTCATTTTTTCTGTCATTTCTGGTACACCAAATGTCACTAGCTGTGCATAAAGCAGAGATGCTCTACTTCAGAATTATTCCAGGCTTCATCCTAATGATTAGGTTCCTTAAATAAGCATGTGCTGATTTATGACAGTGCCACATATAATTTAAGTGAGTTCATACCATCCTTATTTACCACCCTGTATTAATTAGCTGTCCACTTCTCTAGTGTTTCTTGCAGCCTTCACTCTGAAAGGTTGATTGGGAAGCTTTTATTTTCTCAGTTGTGGGAACATACATATGTACCTAAAGTTTACACTCAAAGAGGCAGCTCTGTTCAAGGATGGGATTTCTGGTGAAAACTGGAGAGATCTGTGCCAAATTGATAGAAAATTGGAGGCTGATGTAGGGAGCCTCTATTTGAGGAAACCATTCTGAATCAGAGACAGCATAAACTTTAATCTTGAGCATCATTTCTCAGGTTGGCTCTTCCTTCTGTCTGTTCTTTCATCTACCCATCCACAAAAACCTTTGAAAGACCTTGGCTTTGCTGTAATGTGCAAAAGAAGGCTTTTTAAAATCTTCATTTTGTGAGAATGGAACCATTTGCCAATTAGCATTGCTCATGCTAAATAATGAGGATTTTACTGAAGGCTGGGGTGAAGTCCTGCTCGGTGACGAGAAGGCGCTATAATTGGGCCCATGGTAAGAAATGGAGCATGTGTGTGATGCTCGACTTCAAGCCTTTGCTTATGTCCTCACTGAAGGTAGTAATACTACTAATATGGCTCTCTCTGTAGTCACACTTAATTGCTTTGCTGTTTCACATTTTTAGGCACACAGAATAATTGAAGATAATCACTTTGACCTATTCCAACCTTGGGAAAAGATTTTTGGAGCTAGACTGGAAAATACATTGAAAAATAAAGGGGGGGGAATTAATTTTGAGATGGTTTTTTGTCTGTTTTGACTTATCTGCCTGTAACCGTGAAAAGCATCTATTTACACTCTCAAGTAGTTTTGTGTGAGTTATAACTGTCACAAAGCGGGATATGTTTCATTTTTGTCACTATTCGGAGTGGGTTTATTAAAGCTAGGCTAAACAACTAAATCTTGATAGGGCTGGGTTTTGTGAGGAAAATTCGTCTATCAAGTTGAAATAAGTAGTAAAATAACAGAGACATATTTCTTTCAAATCCAAGTTTCAACAGTATCTTATTTTCTTCATTCAGAATGAAATATATAGATTGTTGCAAAATAAAGTATATTTCAAATCGAATATACATTTGAGTTTTTCAGAAGAAAATTCCAGTATCTTGATAACAAGTATTGAGAGGAATTTTATTGGTTTTGAGTTAAGCATTTTTGTAATCTCCACGTTCTCCTCTAAAAGAACTTTATCATAGCTCTCCTTTTTTTTTTGGAGGGGAGGGCAGCTTCTGGTCTCACTATGAATCATCAATCTTCAGTAACTTTTTTCAATCAGGTTTCCATAAATTTAAAAGAAGCTTAGCATAGCACGTATAATTTAGTGGTGTGACTACACACAGTAGTGGCAACTCTAGCATAGCTCTGCAAGTTGATGTTATTTTCAGAAACGAGCGGAGTGACCACATCTTTTAAGAATATTGCTTACAATAGCGAAGTTATTCCAGGACTCTGTCATTGCATTAGGTGAAAGTAAAACCAATTCTGAACAAAAGTTCACGTACACAAAGTTCTGTTTCATTTTCTTGTGTTTGACAGAGGCTTTATTTGGGCTGCTAACAGATTTATATAAAACTAAGTGACTCGTAATTATATTCTGGGCTTGGGCAATATGTACATATAAATCCTGGCAGGGTGCTACTCAAATCCTTAGATGTATTGCTGTCTCTATGTGGCTGTTGGTGACCATGTGTGCATTGATTCTTAATATACGCTGTTTATAAATTCCTATTTCTAAATACACTGTGCTGTAGCGAAAAGCTCAAACAAAGCTTCTCGTTACAGCTCAATATATATTAGGTCAGCATATACAGGGTTCAAAATTATACTAGAAGTGAGAAATGATTTGTCCTTCATTCTTTAAATTAGCCTTCTTAGACTACTGAATGTTCTCTGCCTTGCTAAAGTTTTTAGATGAAAAATCTTTGTATTTCATTAGGGACATTCAGAACGAAGCAGTTAATGCTCTCCACTTAGAGACATACCCTGTCATTGATTATAAATTGTGGGTGACACTTTACAAAGGGATTGCTTTGTGCTCTATTTTCAAGAGCATATCAGCAGGAGTGTGTGTTCACCTGTTTGTCTATTTATTGATATATAGAGAGAGAGACACACCTCTTTTTAAAGGTACTTAATTTAACAATAGTAAAAAAGCAAATCACTTGGAACTGAATTTTGATGTGCTCCCAAGCATAATGTGTGAAATCCAGATAGTGTAATGTCTTTGAAGAAAAAACAAAGGTTTTCTGGCTTCATTGCAGATCTGAAATAGTTCCAATGTTTTGTCAAGTTCGCATGCTTTTTCTGAGTAAAGCAGAACCTGAGCTTAATTGCAGTTGATTATTTCAGGGTTAGAAATCATGGGCCCAGCATGTTGCACCAAATTAAAACAACTCCGTAAGGAAGCAACCTTTATGTACTATCACTTCTGAATAGAGATTTGGATAAAATAGGACCTGAAAACAGGAATGGAAAAAGAGTTGCTGCTTCTAAAACAATTAAGGACTTTAAAGATTATGATTATCTTTTGTGTTAGAAGTATGTAATTTATCAAAATTTCTTTCTCTTGAAACTAGAAAATGAGAGTTTGAACAAGAAGATATTTCTTCAGTTAGCTCAAAGGAAACTTGATTTTAATTGAAAGTCAAATGACTTTCTTTTTGACTAATTTAAATATTGGAGGGTGAAGATTGTAAGAGAGTGGGGGTTGGAGGGAAATTGCCATCTCTGTTTTCTTCAGAGTGTACAAGTAATCTGGATTTGAACACCTTTTATCTTGCCCAGAACCAAGTATTCAGTAAAAGATCAAAGAAATAGGAGAAATTGTGGACTTATTTTTCATGCTCAAAGTAAACTCTTGATCTTTAGTGTCCACTTCAGTTAATGCTGGAAGAACTGAAAGAGAATAACAGAAATGTGAGTGAATGCCCGGCATGTTAGAGCAGTTCCAAACCAGCCAAATTTAACCTAAAATGTCCTAAGAAGTTATGCTTTCCTTTGAGTTTCTGCACTGAAATACTTATTCAATAGGACAGAAGGTGTCCAGAGATGACACCTCTCAGGAATGGGTGAGCTGTTTGCCAAACACTGCCTCTGTCTTTGGGGCACTGAGGTTTTGGGCTCCCACTGTCTCCCAATTGAGTTGAGGTCTCTCTTGCTCGAAATGGGAGCACTAAATGGAGAAGGTAAGCTATGGCAAGGATACATCTAGCTCTCTATTTCAGGTTCCTTAGAAGGAAACAGAAAAAAGACTAATAGAAATATCTGTAGTTTCTTAAGAAGAGGAGACAGGGCTACCCCTAGGATTAAGCTCAGGATTGAGGAGGAAACAATCCTGCAGTTCTTGGTTGATGTCAGTACCTGCTTGAGAGCTATGCTCAGTTGGAGCCTGAACTGTTGGTCTGCTGACTCGCTGTGAGGCCTTGGGCAAACAACTCCATCTCCTTGTTCTGCTTTTCTGTAAAACTGAGGCAGCTTTTCGTAGTGCTTAATCTGTTATGTGTAGTCAAAATTATTTAATGCTTCTCTTGCTATCTGAATGAAATTGGGATATAAATCATTCTTTTCCTTCCTTACTCTAGAAATAAAAGGTTCTATATAAAGGCTATGTACCCCTATGCATGGTTGATACCTGGGTTTAAAAAAAACAGCACAGCAATATGAAACTGATTTGTGGGGGGTTGTTTGAGGTGTTGTTTTGTTGGATTTTTTTGTACACTTCCTGCTCTCAGGTCTGCTGCCATCAGCTACGCTATTACTTTTCTTTGGCTCTTAAAATACTAACTCTTCCATTTGTTATACCCTATCCTCACCAGAATGTAGGTAACTTTTACAAATGAAGAGGTGTAAATGCTCTCTATCTTGTCTTTTCTAAATAGTTTGCCATTTCTTGACATTTCTCAAGAGTAGCTCTGTCTGTTGTTTTAGAGCGTTACTGGAGTGCCGTACCCAGTCCGAGCAGTAGGACACATGTCTTGTGTGTTTTGCCAGTTTTCTTTTATTTTTTCAGCATCCAAGAATGGGCATGAGTTCTTGTAGCCTAAAGGCCACTGGTGGTTTCCTCATAACAGAGTCTCCCATTACACTTACTCCTAATAGAATAAATGGATGCCACTTCTCTGGAACAGCACTGTATCTTTCAGGTGGGAAGTTATGAAGGTAGAGTGATTATATCTTTCTAGTGAAGGATCCAGAGATGATTTGCTTCTTTAAAACAGGATTGAGAAGACCTAGATTGACTCATTTCCTTCCCGAATCAGTTTTCATGAGAGTTTGAGCCCTGTTTTGTCCCCCAGCTAAGGGGGGATGATGGTAGAATTAATGTTTGGTTCTGCAGATGAGTTTCACCAAAGTACTGGCAACTTTCATCTTCCCATGTGAACAGGAATGCGATAGTATCATTATCCTCAGCCACGTTGCTGTCTTGTGGGGACTGATTGACATCGCTCCATACTGCTTGCTGCCTGCATAGCAAGGAGACTGCTTTTCTTCCAGCAGAACATGAAAACTGAGTGTTTTTATCTAATAGGGTCCCATATGCCATAGGGTCTTGGGAGGGAAGAGATACCAAATGTTAGAGCTGCTTATGTATTCAGCTCTAAAAGAGGGAAGGTCACCTAGCCCTAACTCAGAGATAGAAAACTCAATTTGCCTGTTATTTGACAATTTCTTCCCATTAACCATAAGTCTGCAAAATCACACTGGTGTAACAGGTGCATTCTACCTTGACAGGCAAGTCATAATGCACCAATACGGAATGCAGCCCAAACTATTATCCAGTCATTGGATATGCTGAGCACGTGCATAAGTAACATCCTATTCCATTTCCTGAATGTCAGCTGGGAGTCCTGAGATGCTATTTCATTGAAACTCCCTTGAGAGTTTTCACTTGGAGAAGCTGTTACGCAAACATCAGGTAAAAGTAGTTACAGCCATAGTCAGCTGAATGCCCAGGAGTCCTTTCAGGAAATCTGGGTTTCCAAGTTCTGGAGGTGTTTGGATCCTGTAGATGCTGTTATTGTGATCCCAACTAAAACATAAATGGATGGTGACAAGGAGAGAAAAGGCAGGGGTAATTGTATATTTATTGTGGATGGAGGTGGACTTATAATTTGAAATAGATCAGTTAGAAAGTGAATGCGTAGCAACAGAAAGAAACTCCACGGAATTTACCAGCAACATAAAATGCCCTGTGACTCTTGTGCATATGCCAGTTGTCTTGTTAGTCTCAAAATGACATTCAATGCTCTGTTTAGTACCTCAGCACTCAGAGGAAAAAAGCAATCAGAATATTTACATGTTGAGTAAGAGGAAATGACCCTTAAAAGTTACTGTAACCTTAGCACAACTGTGACAATTGTAGAAAATAATGTAAAATGTTTTCTTCTTGATGATTTAAAGGACTTGTATGATTTCAGCACTATTCTGCATTTCCTTTCGTCTTGGACTTCCCAGTTTTGCACTGGTCTTGATTCATAGAGTGGATTAAAACGTAGGGTGAGATATGGCACATTCATACTTGTATCATAACAAGCTGTAGTGGCCATCTCTTGGTAACTCTTTCAGTGATTTCATAGTGCACAATATACGGTGATTAATACAGTAATTTTCAATCAATTATTTATCGATAAATTGTTTTTAATCTGCAGGTGGAAAAAATGGCAAGTAGTGCAGGTTTGCTTCCTGTCTCAAATTTCTCCTGTGCTCTCAGCAGAATGGTGATGGGATGGTTAGGAAAAGAGATGAATAATCTGTGATTGCAATATGAGTAAGAAGAATTACATTTTGAGAGCTAGTTTGAGTCCTTCAGCACAGAGAGGGTGAGAGTAGCCCTGTCATTAAGAGCTTGTTATCTATGGAGATAAAAAATAGGAGAAAGACAGAGACAGGCAAAAAAAAGTGAAGTACCTTGGTGTCCTGATGCCCAGTGGCCAGCAAGTATATCCACACTTTGCAGTGACAATAGTGTTTCTGCCTGCAGACAGAGCTGTCAAATCACGTGAAGGGTTGTTCATGAGAAAATATAAGTGAGAGCATAATGACATAAAGGTAAAAAACATTTCTCATTAAAAAAAGTCCCTAGCAGCACAGAATTGGAATTATATATATTTTAGTTTTGACTTGTGCATTCTCTTTCACTACAGTCTAAATGAAATTTAGTAGAGAAGTAATATTTCATTTAATTCATTTAAGTCTTATTGCTTCAAAATGTACTTTGAAAGGTTCTGCAGCAATAACATGACTGCTGTTTGTACACTCCATGTGAGAGTTATCTGTGCATTAGATAATAATTCTAAACATGTCCAACACTTTAACCTTTCCCTTTTTATATACAAACTAGAGAGAGAGAAATTTCTGTGCCGCAGAAAAAGGTGATACATACATCAAAGGAGCAAGCTTAAGTGAAAAATTTTTCAATGTCTTTGTTGTCTGAGATGGTACCTGATATGCAAGCTTGAGCTGTGTGTTATACATTAGGGAATGACAACCTCTGAAAAGATGCCATGAAAACAATTTCTGAAAAGTATTCTGGGCACTTCCACTTAAAATTTTTAACCTTTTTAATGTCTGATGTTCTTCCAGTTCTACTAGAAAACAGTATTTCAGATTGAATCTGAAATGTATGGTTGTTGCTGAGGTTTTTATATTCTATGATTTTATTTTTCTGGTCATTTTGTTATTACATATTGCAGTAAAGGTTAAGCTATGTTTGCAAGTATTGTGTGGGGATCTCTAATGTCAGAACAGCACATTGGGCTGGTTGCTTGGGTAGACCAAAAAACCATGCAATCAGCATAATTGAATTTATACTATGTCATAAAAAGCACACACTGTATGAAAATTTAAGCCCATTATGTTTATTTATGACTTCCCATTTTTATTTAGTTATTTAACTGCAGTAGGGGAACTATTAGCAACTCTCAGTAAGAGATAATCAACCTAAGAGAAGAAAGACATTTTTTTTCTCCTTATAGACAAAGAGTCACAGTATAGATTGGTGTTCGTGTGCTCCCAAGTAGCCTCTAGCAGAACTGGGGAAAGTATTTAACTACAACTTAATGCTTGAACCATAGGACAACCCCTCCAAGAACAGGAGTACACAGTACATGTCTCCAGTGGACCTGTCTGATCTAATCTAGCCATCTCCAGAACACCTCCTTGGTCTAGTTCTGCCTCCATGGAGGTCTAGAAGATAAATATGTCTCTATGAAGTTTAGATTGGTAACCAGAACCATCTGTGGAAGAAAGCTGGGTATATTAAAATATGCCAGAGTACGGTACAGTCAGATGGGCAAATGATATATCTGAACCATAGTCAACTCCAAGTGCTTGTTCATTTAACCAGTAAAATTGCATTCACACTAGAAAGATTTCACAGCTTTAATTATGGGTTTGGATTAATTAAAGCAGTAAAACTTTCTAATGTAGATGAGCCCTTGTTCATCTCATTTCTTTGCTTCCAGCATGCAGTCTGTTGGATTTGCAGTGGAATTTAGACACCCTTATTTTGTCATTTTGCATACAGCTTAGTAGGGCTCCTAATGACTTCACCCAGTCTTGTGTTAACTTGCCTTGCCATTTTCACTTCATGACTGCACACTCATTATAAATCAGCTCCCACTACAGCTCTTCTTGGAAGCACATTTTCTTTGGCTCTGTGGCTTTCAGGCATGGAGGGGTTTTATTAGCAAATTTGGTAGAGTACAATCAGCATTACACTTAAAATGGTCTTATTTATCCTCTGATTATGACCCCTAGATGTCTGGTACGCAAACAGGTGCTCAGATAGCTCTTCTGCTGTAACAGATTTTGCATTCTGTACACACCAGCAATTTTACTGAGGCAATGAATGTGATAGATGGTCCTGACATGTAGGGCCAGTGGTGTCAGCATATTTATAATGGCTTCTCGTTTTCAGTCTTTTTTTTCCCCTCTTTTGGCCCAAATAGGGAAGTTTTGAAAAAGATAACAAGGATCAGATGGGTAGATAAAAGACAAGAGTGTGAAATAGAAAAGGACAATAATGCATACTATACATATGAGGAGGTACTAAAAGGGCTATATGAAGTGGCAGTGTATCATGGATTTGCTCATCTTCAGTGGGCTGCTGTTTTCCACACTTGCCATTGTACTTGAAGGCCCTGTCTGGTTAGGAGCATGTGGAATGACATTTTTGCTGCACCCTGTTGTATCAGTTGAGTAGCATAAAATTGTTTTTCAGGTCATGGCTTGGTCATGGCTTTCCAGCCTCTCTGCAAAGGCTTTCAATTTCCATAAAAGACAGACATTGGAGTAGGAATGGCAACCCCAAGAGTTCTAAGTTTATGATTAATGTCTGCAGATCATAAAACTGGATTAAAATCAGAAAATTTTAAAATGAATAATTCTCTTTTACTTGAACCTTTGGGACACACATTTTGATAATTGTAAATATTTTCTCTACCGTCATGAAAACTTTCATCTTTCCTTTCACTTCTTTAAAAAGTAAAGTTAATATTTCACAAAATACCCCATTTAGAGACTTAATAAATTATAAAAGCCTTCCTCTTAAGTCACAAGACTGTGCAAAAATTAAAACAGTCTTAAAAATTTTTAACAGTAGAACTTGTGTTGTAAAGTAATATCAATCAAAATAAGTATTTCTACAGTTTAATGCTACAAAATGGGCTAGTTTGAGACCTGAAATTATTGGCCTAACTATACTCTTGTGCTGTGGGACGATGGAAGGGTCCAACAGAACTTTGTCCTCTGGTACTGCGCTGCTGCTGAAAACCTGTATTATAAAGCTTATGCATGTGCTGGTTTATGGTATAGTTCCTAAGGCTATACTGGGCCACTGAAGTGTTTAATGCATGCATATGTTTGCCTGATTTAATAACAGTCTGCTGAGAAAGAAATAAGAAGGTGAGATCCTGGATGGTTAAAGACCCTCACAGGGAAGTACTGATGGATTAACAAATTACTGTTCTTAGTTTAGTTGCAGTTGCTGATTGTGTGATTGTCATTCAGTGAAAATGCAAGGGAAAATGTACTCTAAATCATGGATTGATTATTCAAAAAAAAAACAACCCAAAAACCCAACATCAAGAACAAAAGTCCTCCACTCCCTGGTAAATATATTTGGATTTAAAAGACAGTGCATTAATTATTCATCTGTCTATGCCTCACCAGACCCAGGAGAATCATAACTGATTTGCAGGATGCAGCAACTTGGGCCTTTTGCCTCCTTGGGGAGCACCACAGGGTTCTCCCTGGGAAAGATGCAATCACAGAAAGCCCTCAGAGGCAAAGTTAATCCTGTAAGCAGGCGAATGAACACATACCATATTCAGGTTTTCGTTACAAACGATTTCTCTGAGTTAGAAACATATGTGCCTGGTGTTGCTGGCAGGAGTTAAAGGTACTGCAATATTGCAGTTTCAGCCAGCCAAAATGAAGAGTGGCTCCAGCCAAGTCACTTCTAAAATATGTGCAAAAAATGTGCAATAGCTAGCTTTTATTTTTTTAATAGCAGAGTCCCCAGTGTTGTTGATACTCAGGATTAAAATATGGGAAATCTTTCTGATTACAAGAAGGTGGACAGTCTTGTATCAGCAATAAATGAATTTTAGAGGCAATGTGTACTATTTTTAGGCTTGAGTTCATAAATAGAATGGGACTAAAGGTCAGTCTGGCACATATGGCTCATTTACTGTTAAGCCATACAAAGAACCTTGTAATAGCTGGGTTTTATAATAACTGAAAAACCAATGGATGAGTAAGTACAGAGAATTAACTTCATAATCTGAATGTTGCATTTGAATGTTATTGAAAACAATTATAATTATTTGAATCACTAAACTATATTTACATGTTTTGAGTTTTTCCCTTTGGGATAGTTCCCTGGTTTTCTATCACACATCACTGGCTGGTAGACATTAGGCTGCAGTTAATAGCTTTGCATTACATGGCAATATTATTTTGAGTACCTGAATGTAGCAACAGCAAAACACACCATGGGTTGTAGCTGTGGTCAAATCAATACATTCATACAAAATGAGGAGAAAATTAATGTTGTGCTGTGAATAGCTCTAGTTAGAAAAATGTCTCTTGTAAGAAGGAACAGACTTAATAGTCTGCAGCAAAAACACAGAACTAAAGAGCATCGTGACACTGTAAGGAACATAAGGGAGCTTTGGTGTGCTATCAAAATCCCCCATATCCCTCTAAGGAGAAACTGGATGTACTCCATTATATGCTCTTCTTAAGGAAACAGAATAACACCTATAAATAGATAAACATCTAGGGGAGAACCAGCCAAGCAACATAATCTGGGTCGCAGTCAGCCTTTTTGTAATCATCTCTCTGCCTCCTGGATGGGAACTAAGCCTGACAGGGAAAAGCAAGAAGGGAGGCGAGCTGCCCGCGGTTGAGGGCATTGACGTCTGATGGCAGGGAGCTTGCCAAAGGCTGGCAAAGCTCTGAGGTTCTGTGGAAAGCACTAATCCTGGCCCATTCCTTTAAGCACAAGTGGTATTTGTGATTTATGGGCTTCTTTGTCCAGGTGGAGGGGATGTAGGTACAAGCTACAGGACAGACAGAGGGACCATGATGACAGGAGAAGCTGTTTGTGCAGCAGACTGAGAGGTGACCTGGATGCAAAACCTGGGAAGTGGTTGCTGATAGAGGGGAGACCCTTCAGCTCTCCTGAAAAGTGAAGTTTTCTTCACTTGCAGGTGGAGGCTCCGGGAATGTGAGAGTGCAAAACAAAGAATCATATGGGAAGACTGAGCGTCACCTCTTCCCTTAATAGATTCAATCCAAGAAACAGAAACGCTACCTGAAGTACTGGCAGCTAACAGTAACAAATATCAAAACCAGCATGAACTGGAAGATGAAATGCTGCGTGGCAGTGGCTTGCTGTGAAGGGACAAACTACTACAAGTGTCTTCATTTGTGCCCTGCCTTTCTTTTGCTGATGTGTGTGACCATAATGTCTTTTGACATATACTTTTTTGTTTGATATCTTTATTTTATCACTGGGAACAGAATTTCTGTCTCTGCAAACAGAAAGACACTGTGTTGGGCTCAGGCGTGATAACAGGCTGCTGTTTCTGATCGGGCAAAATCTTGAGCGTCTTTTTGTAACTGTGTTAGCAAGGACTTCGCAGGGCAGACCTTGCAGCTGTGGTAGGAAACATAATTTGTTTTCTCAATACTGTGATGGATGGCTATCAATAGTGGACCCCTGTAAACTAAGAAAACAATTCTTCCTCATACCACAATCATCAGAGCGCTCCAAGGTAGGACTCTGCTGCCTTAATTTAGACATCCTCAGTGTAGACATCTCTAGCTGAGCTGGGCATACAGAGCTCTTTATAGTCCATGGAGAGAAATGGGGAATGATTTGTCTTATTCTACAGTAAATGTCTAAAGTGCCATATAAGTCATGCTTTAGAAACGCCTATGTCTCTCCGAGGACTATTAAGATGTTGTAGATAACTAGTTGAAGACTTCTGAATTTACCCATCTGTAGGCAGGTGAGATGAAACCCTTTCCCCGGCCCTCTATCGAAACAGCGAGACAACTGCTGAGAGGCACTGGTGCTGCAGGCAGCATCTCAGCCACATCTGCCCAGCTGCTGCCATCTCCACACTGACCCCTCCTGCAGGGTCCTTTTCTGCTGTTTCTGTTTTGGCTTCCCTGCAGGTCACCACCTCTGGCCCTGCTGCCCCTCACATAGCATGTGGCACGGCTTTCCCTTTCCCTCAGAGAGCCTGTGTGTAGGGAAATCTCTTGCTATTTCTTCAGGGCTTACCTGCAGGGTTTACCTGCTTTAACCCAAGAATCTGTAGCCCCTATCCACAGACCATGCATAAGGGAACATCCATCGGGTGTGATCCAACTTTCAGGATTTGGTTGTGCTCAGTATACTTTTATCTACCAGGCTTTTTAATAAATTCAGGTGACTGCACAGTGTTCGGCTCAAATCCAAACCTAGCAGAACAGGACATCTTCCCTCTCACAGCCTAGCCTTAGGCTACTCTGTTTCCATCTCAGTCCCAAGGTGTTTCTCCTAATTTATAGAGGGAACAAGTGCTGAGCTTGGTTTTCTGTTTCCTTGCATCACACAGTCATTTACACTAATGAGAACAGGATTCCAACTGGTCCACAGTCAAAATGAGGACTCAAGACAGAAATTATGGGCCAGATTAAACTCTAATTTGCATTTAATTCTGGATGAAGTGTCCCTCCTCCTCTTTTTACTCCTACTAGCTCTTTTTCAGTGTTGCTTTAGGGTTTCGTCTGTCCTGCTTTTGTGTTGTGGATTTGTTCCTTGATTGCAATGTGATTTCAATAATATCCATAATTGCTTAAGTTTCAGTAGCTAACTATGTTAATTGAGGAGCTGGACAGATGGCTCAAGCATCTGATATTAAGCTTACTGTGCTGAAATGATGTAGCCATCAGGGTTTGAAGTGTTACCATGGGAATGCACTTCCAAAGGCTATTGAGTGCTAGAAGCATTATACAGTGACACTTCTGCCAGGGCTGTAATGACACTAGCTTTTAAGAGATCCAAAGAAGCAAGAAAGGGTCAGCTTAAAAAATCCCTGGAGAAATGCTGTGATATGCTGGTATCCTCCAATTAGCTGCTGTATAGTCAACCAAAGGTTCTTTGCTCATGTACTCCACTAAGAGAGAGCATCGAAGCTATGGTGAACCTTTGTTTCTGCAATAAAGTAGAACTACCATTTTATAACTTTCATTGTAGACTTCAAATGGAAATGAAATCTTTCTGGTCTTCTGAATCCTCTGTTCCTCTCTCTGGAAAGAGTTCTCAGTTGCCTTTGGAAAAGGAGGATGGTTTGGTAGCTAAAAATTGAGATGTCATTTCAGTAAGATCCACAATTGTTCAGATTTCTGTAAGTAGCTGTGAACTGAGAAGTTGGACAGATGGCTTGAGCACCTTACATGAAGCTTACCATGTTGAAATGATATAGATGTTGGCCTCAGAGCAGCATATAGCTCCTACTATTTTGTATGATTTTGGGCAAATTCTTTTATTTCTTCATAGCAAAATAATTGAAATTTAAGCCAATATATTTTACCTTACGGTTTGAGTAGGCTGACATGCTAACTACCATGCTGACAGAAGGAATTCCTCACATGGTTACATTCAACAGCATATCTAGACAAGGGAACAGGGAGTAAATGCAGGTCCTGGGCTCCTTCCACCCCCATAACTCACGTAGCCCTACCCTGTTACGCTGCACTGTCATAGCATCTTCCCCTGGGAAAACAAAGGATTTATGCATGTTGTTGAACGGCATGTTTCAGGAGAGGGGATCACTGAAGTTTGTTCCGTGCAAGCTTTGCCAGCCTTTTCCTTCTGCTTCTCATTTAAAGGATGGTTTCTGGTCAGGATACACTGAGGTGGCTCCCCCTCAATCCCATCCTGTATAGGAGTAGTGCAGGTGGCAGCTGCTACTTTAGGAAAAGCACTCCAAGGCACTCAGGATGGTCATTATCAAGATCTGCAATTATCTAGTCATACTGATATATCAAAGGTTTCATCCACACTCAATTCTCTGCCTTTGGGGTTTTTTCTCCATGTAGGTTTTCTGTGTTTTCATGGGGCTCTGTTGGAAGTTACCCAAGATTAATAGGTGAGCTTTTTTTGGTTATAGTAAGCTTTTGAGCCAGTCTGTAACTAATGTCTAAGCCTCCTCCTTGTCTTTCCCTTAGATAATATTACTGTGTACACATGTTGCCATTTAATCTTTCATACGATCTGTTTTGCAGAGGAAAAAATAATAAACATGGTCCTAACATTGCAGATCAACTGGAAAACCTGCCAATGGCTTCAGTAGAAGGTTTTCTTGTATAGAGAAATTATCTAATCTAATTCATGCCCATCACCATGGTAACTGAGCACTGTGTAGAAAATTACCTGTATCTGTAGAAGTGTTTGCACATACTCTGGATTCTTTCCTCCTCCCCCTTCTCCCTCCTTGCTCCCCCCTCCCCTTTATTTATATGTTCTGAGAAATTCAGTGGTTTTTTCTCTATCTTCGTGAAAGTTACATGAAATGGAGACTAGGGTCTGTGTTTGGTTTGTTATGTAGAGTAATTCCCTAGGGTAAATATATTTGCCATTTATCATCTCTTCATATACATAATGCATATGTGTAGCTGAGTTGGCTAGCAGATAAAAAGTTTTTTCTTTTTTTCTTTTTTTTCTTTTTAACCTTTCAGCTGAAAAGATGAATAAATATAAATCCCATCTGCAGATATAACATTCTGAGTGCTGTGTATTTCCAAAGCATTCCAGCAGCTGGGCTTTGTATTCCAGGTCATTATTTTCTTCTACTGAATTACTGTGATGTATCACAAGAGCTCCTTGGGTGTGATGCCCCATGTGAAAAGGGCATGGCTGGGAATTCCAGACAGCTCACAAGGCATGAACATGACACAACACCATTTCCAAGTGTTGGTTGTGGGGTTTTTTTATCAGAAACTTTGAAGTTGCTATTTTTCTGAAACAAAATACACTCTCTTGAAAGGCTAGATTTCATAAGGTGAACTCTTGATCCTTCCATTTCTGACAGTGTTTTTCAACAACAAAAGAAGGGCTGTCCGTGAAAGTCGCTCACAGATAGACCTGTGTCTATTTGACCACCACACTTTGTCAATGAAAACACAAGTAACAGGAAGGGAAAAAGAGAAAAAGAAGAATTTCTCCTAAAAAGTGTTTTTATTGTAGTGCTTTATCTTGTATTTGGTTTTTTTCCATCACTGGGCACTTTTTTAGAATCCGTATGTGTATTTTGGAATTTAGAGGGGAGCTGAGATCTCCAGAAAATCTCTCTCTATAGTATAATCTTCACAATAATTGTCTGGTCATTGAAAAAGCCATGGAGAGGAGAAGGTCTGTCTCCCTGCCTGGGGCCTTGCCACGTCTCTCACTCAGCCAGTGCAATCTGGGTGGCTGTGATTTCAAAGAAATATTGTGACTCAGTGGCTTTAGGCAAGATGGCCAGCTGTGCTTGCCATTTTTCATTCTTTCTAAGTAGCAGTCCCTTTGCAGGACTTGTAGCTGGAAGGAAATTTTAAAATTGTAAAATGAATCATACTTAAGTAGAAAAGGAATATATGTTGGCGCTGCTTGAGACAGGGACTGGAACATATGATCTTCACTTCCAGAGTGAAAAAAGTCCCTTGGTGGCTAAATCCATTTGTGAATCAGGGTTGTAGACAAATCCTAGCCCTTCTTAAATCAGATGGTAGTGATTTCTGACTTGTGAAATATGAACCAACAGCATGATTTTGCATTGTTTGCACTGCAGTTCTGTACCGCCCCTCATTCTGAACCATGAAAATTAGTGAAAACAATAGTCCTGCTGAAACGAACCAAAAGCTCATCACCGGCTGCTCTTTGGGCCATTTAGAGCACCATATTCTTTTATTAATTTTCTTTGAGAGTATTGTGTGTTGCTGATGCAAAGTTTTGATTTTTCAAAAGCCTCCTTCATTGCTGCACATACACACAAAAGGTCTAGAAGTGCCTGTGCTTGAGATCTTATGCCTTGTCTGAAGAGAGGTTTCAGTCAAAAAGTAATTATATATAAATTACGAGCATTTATTCAACAGAACAGCTCCCTGGTAAACTTTGAAGTGCATCTGCTTATTTTGCCTAACAGGCAAAATGTGTGCTTTTTTCCCTCTGCTGTTATCAAAAAAGAACCAATATAGGGCATGTGCATTCCCCTCTACCCTGTCCATCATCATCAGAACTGTCAGTGATGTTTTGACTATAGAATATTCTTGGGCAAAAAGTAGATAGCTTGGTTTTAGATGCTCCAGGTCACTCCTGAAAAAGCGCTGTCTTTCTTCATAATGTTGTGTGTCAAATACTGGTTTCCCTCAGTATCTCTTCTAACCTCCAAAATATATTAGGTTTTATGCTTGATTTGTCAACATTTCTAGGACTGCAAATTTATTTATTTTTAGTTGTCTTTATCTTAAAGCATAATGATAAGAAAAGGCTACAGGTGCTAACGTTGAAGTAGCAACGTTTATTTTTCTCACAAGAAGTCTTTTGGTGAAGATTTTTGCCCTACTATCATGAGGGGATTGGTAAGAAAACTGTGACCAAGAAAACATAACCAAAAGAGAACAAGGATGAGCCTTTCAAAAGGATGTGTGGGCAGTTTGTGTTGTGCAGTAGCAGAACAGAGGGCAGAGATGCTAAAAGTAGCACCATCTCAGGCTACTGTGTCCTCATGCTATGTACACTACCTGTTTGAGATATTGGTTGTCCCAAATGATTACTGGAGGTCAATTTGATGCCATGTCTAAACTGATAATTGTTTCTTCTGAGTTGATCACTTTAGGCACAGTGCTGAGCAAAGGCAGCTCATCTGCTGTGTCACTACCAGAGCTGGCAGCTTGTCTAGTGACTTGGTGTCTCTTGGCTTCACTTCATTGCCCCAAAGGTTTTTCAAGTCAGGGTCCTTTTTTGAAAGGAGAGTTTTCCACTTCTGACCCAAATTTAATTGAGATTCAAAAGGACATAGGTTGTTATAGGGTAGTTATCAAAGATCTTTAGGAATTCAGACTCCAAATGTCTCTAAATTTCTGTTAGGCTTTAAAATTTTTTGTGTGTTGACTTCCTATGGAATTCAATGCCTACATTTGAAGTTCCTGTCAGATGCCATCAGCATCAGTTGCAAGTGAAGATGCCTTGGTGCTTTTGAAAGTTATTTATATCAAGAAACATCAGTCATAGACAGCCGTCTTCACCCCTGTAAAACAGCAACACTCCATTGAAATTACCAAACTTGTAGATGGTTAAAGTGCAGTCTGAATTCAGCTCCGTTTTTGTCAAATACTTGTATTTCAAACATTTGAGCAGGCAAACCTTTGGTGAAAGCTCTGCATTTCTTAAAATCTCGTTCCTAGCAAATAGTTAGTGCATACATAGAGGTGATGAGGCGTGGAAATGGGTCAGGTGCTGATTTCACCATCTCAGTGAGGTACCTACTACCCCTGACTCATCAGGTCAGATGTTAAAATTTTCTCGAACCAGCAGCGCAGGTCAGCTGTGCTGCCAAAGAAGTGAGCAATAGGAAAACTGGGACTGAGAACTGGGACACCAGGAGCTCTGTCATTGAATCACAAGGGTTTGGAGAATATTCTTGGCAGAACACAACCTTTGTGTCACATTTTGCTCAAGGCTGTGGGTAAAGCTAAACTGTTGTCCCAAATTCCATGACAAAAATCACACAGTGGTCTTTACTAGAGTATAGAAAGACTGTTTAACTGTCCCTGCAAGATGCAGTGAAAAGGCTGTTCCAGGATGCAGAAAGCCAAGTTCTTTGGTTTTCTTGATATTACAGTGATGGAAATGATAATGCAGCTGGATCATTAACTTCAACAATGTCAGCATATTCACACCATTGCATTTACATTAATTAGCCTACGTATTATTATTTAACAGCACACTTCTCTTAGATGAATTCACTAATGTACTTTTTGGCTCTATGTAGAGTACCTCTGATTCAAAAGAAAGCGATTAAATGCTGGAAAAGGTAGGAAGATTTGTGGAAAGACACACTTGTGTTCACATTTGAATAGGAGCACATCAAGGCATTGAATGATAACTTTCCTGCAGAAATCTCCTGCTGCTTACTATGCAAAAGTCTTTGTTTCTACCTCATAAGCAGGCAGGAAAGAAAACAAAAAGCAGAATATCAAATCCAGAGGAGGAGTGGATGTTTATGGACCTGAGGAATGAATGGTTCCAGCCAGATTGTTTTAGCATAAATTAAGTCACTGTTCACAGTCCAGAAAAGGAACAGGAAAATATGCTGAGTACAGATCCTTACAGCTGCTCCTCATGTACTAAGCACTCAGGTTATGAACAACAGTTAGTCTTTGTTGCTTTCTTCTGCTGCATCTCTTCATGAGCCAAATCAGCCAAAATTGCTCCTTGGACTGAAACTACATCATGTTTGGATGAAAATGCAGTATCTGTGGGGCTCTTATTTTAAATCTGTGTTCATAACCGTTGGAGTTGAGAAAAGCCTCTTGGTCAGGAGTTCAAATGAGGAATATGATACTTTAGTTTTTGCCTTATCGCTCTCCTGTCTTCAGCTGCAGATCTTGGCCTGGTCTTGTGGGCTTGAATAGTGACATCTGAGCTCCACCCTTCTCTCAGTGCTATGAACTTGGTGTTGCAAATAACTGACAATGCAACTAGAATGGAAAAACTGAAATGTGCAATCAGATAACTAAAGAATCTGTGTTCTTTCCAAGAAGCATATTGGCTTTGAGTTGTGGGGTTCCTTTTTGTTCCCCACCTCCAACTTTCTTTAGAAAAGGAACGAAGAACTCCTATATTGTACATTGTGATGCAAATCAAACTGTAAAAAGGGAGAAATGCACTATAAATGTAGAAGGAGAGTCCAAAGCAAAAAAATCAGGGAGCCTCCGTAACACACTTAAGGGGTAAGGAAAAGACAAACTTCTTAATGAAGTAATAGTTTGTTGATAGATGAATATTTCTGTTTGTCAAATCTCTTGGTAGGTAAGCAGCATTAGAATGGGAAGGACTAGTCTTCTCTGAAGGCTGATGCACAGTTTGACCAAACACAGGATGAAATATAAAGGTTATGTCTTCACATCAGCAGTGTCATCTTTTAAATACAAATCTAAATCTGAGATGCAATCTCTTTTAATACCCTTTTAAAATAACTTGCAAACAAGAGGCAATTGCCTATAACAGATAAGACAGTGAAAGCCAAGCTTAAATATGAGAGCCCAGATTGAATATATGTTACTGTCAATGAGATTAGGCAGATTTGACTAGAATTCTATTTCGGGCTGAACATGAAAGCTCCTGATGTCATTAAATAGGTTGGAATCAGATTTTAGATAAAGGAACTGCTAAGACCCCTTTTCTGGGTGTGTTTAGAAATCAGAGTTGCAAACACACGATGCTTTTGAATACAAGAGGCATGTACAAATATATCATCTTCTTTGCCAAAGGGCCAAAAGTTCATTCATGAATGAATATCCATCGAATATGGTGGCTTTAGGTAATAAAAGAGTGAATGAAGCAAGAGCTTGAGGCTTCCCCTACCCATGAAATTGAATGTTTATTCAATAAGAATCAAATTAAAACTGTTGTATTGATTCAGTTAGTCCTGTGGAATGCAGTCTTTTCATATTGATATTTTTAAATTGTAGTTATAGTAGCAAATGCAGGGTGAGGACTGGGTGAATTGCGTGGGTGCCAACACAATGAAAATGTTCATTGCATACCTGTGGTGCCAACCATGAACAATTCATGAACATGACTTTACCAATTCAGTCAGTACTTCAGATATTACACATGTGGTCTAAGTCTTGATAATTTTGAAGAAAAAAAAATATTCTATGGTGTAGCACTGAAGAGAAATGAACTGTCTAAATATTTAATTGTCTTTGATATCATTCAAGGCTTGAGAGATGCAGGGATGACAGTGTCTTTTTCTAAACCAAGTAACTCTGGTTTTGGTCTTGGGTTGTTATGCACTTCCTAGGACAAAAAGTGCAGTGTTACCCACTAGTCATGATAACAGGTGCAAAATTAATTGACTCATTAACCTTAATCATCTTGTTTTAACTGTGAAGGTCTCATGCTCTGAAGATGATAGTACCTTTACAGTCATAAATAATCATTTACCACCCACTGCTGCAGGGAAAGTTTCCTTTAGTAACAATGAAAATTTATGTAGAGGAGGCTGTTGTGGTTTATTTGAAGACCAGAATACATGCAACCTTCTAGACACATCGGTGGTGTGAAAGAGGTATCTCCCCTGCTCCCCAATGTAACTGGACACCGTAAACTGGAATTTGCTTTAGTTTACCTGGAGAATATTGGTTTTCCATTATTGCCCAAGCGTGACACTTCCTATTAGTATTATCTTACTAGAATATATATAGGGAACTGGTTTTTCTGATTATTATGTTGTCAACAAATTTGAGAAATATTTTGAATCAAATATTTGGGAGGTGTTCCTGCCCATGGCAGAGGGGTTGGAACTCGATGATCTTTAAGGTCCTTTCCAACCCAAGCCATTCTGTGATTCTGTGATTCTATGATCATTCATGCCAATCTCAGTACTGCAATATTGAGTATTCTTGCCTGATAAATATTCTTTTTGAGTTCAGCTTCCATTAGTAACATTCTGTAATGTACACCTTTTTTTTGGTTGACATGTCTGCAATTTTGTTGTTCTTGTTAAAGATAAAGCAAACACTGACATCAGAATATTCTGTAGTATATGAAATGAGAATAGATGAGATTTTCATGCAACCTTACCTTACGTTTTTTTAGAAAGTGATAATGAAAGAAAAGATCCAAAAATACATTTGCTCATCAGTTAAAGGTCTGGCTTAAGCTTGTGTAGACATATCTTAGCCAGCTTTACCACACCTAGACTGGGGGCTGATAAAAACCATGGAAGCTAACCCCTCCAAAACTTACTCACTTTCTCAGACACGTAGCCTGCAATGAGATCTTGTGCTTGGTGTTGTGTGTGCTTACAATAATTTGTCTTGTTAGCTCTAGTTCATCTACGCAAGCAATGATTGCAGATTGATTGCTTTATCACATGGGGATACGTATGAATTGTGATTATATGGGGTCTAATAAAAGTGGCGGTTGGTTTCCTGTTTTGTTTTCTGTTGTGATGCCCAGAGATGCTGCTGTAAGGATTTGAAAGCATTGCTTGATTGCTACCATTCATCTCAGAGCTCTTTATACTACTCTTGAGAAAAACAGACCTAAGACTGCAGGGATTAACAGGCCCCATAGCAATTTCCACAAAATAGGAATGAGGTGGACCCAGCGTATACTATCCAGTACTGCCCCACCTTCACAGCTCTTGGTGGGTGTAGCACAGGATCAGGAGGAAACTAGGAGAAGGAAAGAGTCCAAGTCACAAGGCATTTCCTAAAGTAGCTATAGGAGGCAACTGTAGGACAGAAAGCCTCTCAAGCTGAACCAATATTTGAGAGGCACAATAAACACACAGAGATTTTATTTTTTTTCCTTCTCTTCCTTAGGCTGTGTCTCTTATGCTTCAGATCTTGAGATGCACAGCACGTAATCTGGTGTGTGGGAGGCAGACTCCATGATTGAGCTACTGATTTAACTTAAGTTATATATTGCCCATAAATTGTTATTTTCTGGGGCTTATCGTCTTCATTAAAAATCACTTTGAGCTGAACATTTCTGTTATTTTATCAGCTCAAAGCTGGCTGTTTATATCTCTAAAAAAAAAAATTCACTTTACACTTTCTGAGTTTTTAAGCTTTTATCGAACCCTTCCAAAAGGAACCCCCTTTCCGATCTTTTAGAAGAAGGAACCATAAACAACATTGTTAAGAGAGGTCCTCTTTTTTGAAGCATTCTGGATCAAATAAGGACTGGTACAGTGGAAATCAACAACTTTTAAAAATTACCCAAATCCAGAGTTAGCTGTGATTGCTATAAAACCACTCATTATGTAATGATGGCCATAAAACAGCAATTACAGGATTTCGTTCTGAGTTTTAATTATGTAATTGCAATGACTATGTTGATTGAATTCTTAGAATGTTTAATGGTGTTAAAGAAAATATTATGACATTTTAGTCCGTGTTCTTCAGAAGCACTTTTAAATGACACTAGAATTCACATGCTTCCCCTCCCCTTCCTTGTGTGTTCTATTTTTCATTAATGGGGGAGTTTCTTTTGAGAGAAACAGAGTTAGAGTGGAACCCTAGTGCACCTTCGATCTGGTTTCCACATCCTGCAGGATCCTCCTGCAAGTACTAACTTCCACCTTCCTGCTTTAAAAGGAGCTTGGTACTTTGCAGCATCACGCAGATGATAAGTACATTACAACTTAATATGCAACAGAGAGAGATTCCTGATAAAGAGGAGAAGTTTTAAGGCACTCAACAAAGTGTTGATATGATCTCCTTTGGCCTATCTTTGCAATTCTATTCATTTATGTTCAAGAAAGATGAGTTAAAATCAGAAGAGGAGCTACAAAAAGGGGTTACTAATATAATTAGGAAAATGGAAAGTTGATCATGCAGGAGGAAACTAGGGGCTGTCTCATTCATTGTCACTGAATGAAGTCTGAACAGGGACATCATTTCTATGTATAAATAAAAATGGAGGGAAAGAAGGATAATGTTGAAACAAGAATAAATGGATATGGACAAACCATTAATACTTTCAGACTGGCAATTTAGAAGTAGGTTCCCATCCACCAGAGCACTGACATGCAGCAGCAGCCATTCATTCCATCAGAATAAGGGAAAAGAGCCCAACTTTTCTTAAGATCGACCTCAGCATCCCAATGGAGAGGACTCATGGCCATTGTGATAGAAGAGAGTTTGAACTTTTGGCGCAGAATTACCGCTTCTGCCTTGTTTTGCTTTTTCACAGAAGAGTTGGAAGGGATCTCTAGAGATCCTCTAGTCCAACTCCCCTGCCAAAGCAGGATTGCCCAGAGCACATTACCCAGGACTGCATCCAGGCGGGTCTTGTTCCAGGGCTCTGTCACCCTCACTGGAAAGAAGTTTTTTCTCATATTTGAATGAACTTTCCATGTTCCAACTTGTGCTCATTGCCCCTCATCCTGTCACTGGGAACTACTGAAAAGATTCCAGCTTCATCCTCCCTCAAACCGCCCTTTAGATACTTATAAGCATTAATAAGGTCTCCCCTCATCCTTCCCCAGGCTAAAGTGTCCCAGCTTTCTCAGCCTTTTTCCCCAGGATAGCAGAGGATCTAAGCAGATTTTAAAGTTCTGCTGAAGTGAGGACTATCCTGTGCTGAACTGAGGTTGCTGCCATGATTTTCTGTCCACTCTGATCCATTTAATCCCCATGCTCTCATAAACAACTTTAGGAGCCAGTGGTTCCCTGAACTTTCAAAGAGGTGGGTAGGAGACGCTGAGGCTGAAGAGTCATTGCGTAGGTCCCTGAACAGCCTGGGACCTGAGGCTGGCATCACTGCTCATTCCAGAAATGGACAAAGTACTTTCCCCATACCTGCAGACTTGGAAAGGATGCATGCATTTTCTGCAGAGGATTCTACATGGTTTTGTACTTGTTTTTTCTTTTGGGAAGGGGAGACAGACATGACACCTCTGTCCCCATTAATGCCCAGTGGGGACACATCTGTCTCCATTGACAGTGGTGAGACTTTTGTTGGCTGCAGTGGAAGAGGAGAAAAACTCTAAGCCCTTTTAAAAACCCCACTGAAAAAATCAAACATCATCTAAAGCATTTGCCACTCAGTTTTTCTTATTGTTCTCTTTGTGACTTCAAATAACAGGGTAATGAGGCATTTCTATGATCATAAACCTTGCTTTGCTTCTCCCATTTTTAGCCATTTTAGTTGTTTAGTTAAGATTCTATGTCATCTAATTCAATCCAATTACTTGCAATTAGATTTCAATGAAGCTTGCACTGGACTGTGCAAGACCGCTTTAAGAACCCTATGGATACTGGCTTTTTATGAGCGGTCCTACTAGGAAATAAGGTTTTCAGTACCAATGAGTTTGTTTAAATAAACTTTACTCCATTTGCTTTTTGTCTGAAAATAAGATAGGTCATCTGAAATTATATTTAGTGATAGACCATGAATATCCATGGTTGACAAATGCATTCAACAGAGAATGTGTAACTAAACACTAGCGCAGAATTTCATTCCTTAGAGATCAATGCATAGGTCTGGCTGCATTAAGGGCAAATTTCACGCTTAATGTAATTACTGCATCTTCTAAATCAAGTGATATTAATAAGGTGATCTCTTTGGGACAGGAGCTGTCGCTTGCTATATTATTGGACAATGCCTATTGTAACTTGATTGAAATTTCTAGGTGTTACTAAAATTATAATCAGAAGAGCTTGGTGGCTTTTCTCCCCTCGTAATTTATCAAATTGCTTTACAGGTTTTTCTCTAGCATTGCAGCCGTTTCCATTGGGCAAATATTGATGGTTTTTCCAGAGCTTTAATGGAGGTAAAACTGTCATGAAAAAAAATAATAATTGCATGCATTCCTGTAACAGCTACAAGCCAGAGAGCTTTTACTTTGTTCCAGAATAAAAACTCAAAATTAATATACAGTTTAAGCTCTTTCTCAGCTTTTTAGACTCTTTTACTCTGAGTCAGTCAGAACACTAGACAGGGAGTCATGGAAACTGGATTCAGTCCCCCAGCCTTTGGTCTTCTAGGTCATAGTAGGCAAAACAGTCAGAAGACTCAGTCCTCATTTTTAAATGGACATTAAATCTTTTACTTCGCTTTAAATCATTCTGAGATTTGCAAATGTAAAAGACTGTAGTAAAATTAGATGGCATATTATTGGACTTGGAATTCCCATTAAAACTTGCTCGTTTTAACAAGGAGTTGCAATATGATCTTAGTGAAATTGCTAAAGGACAGGCACTTTAAAATAATTGGAAACTGGAGAGAATTATTAATTGATGACTGCTTTTGGAAACATGACCACTAGTCTTTCTATGCTGTATTTTTTCATTCTTTTAAAAAGATTAAAACTCCTTTCTTTCTGACTTTTGTGCTCAGATTCCAAGGTATTCATCAGAGTGACTCTCTTCACCCTGTGTTGCTAAAGCCCTGAGGATAAAGACACCCCCTACTTGGAAAAACAGTTTTGTAGAGTCCACATTCCAGATTTTCTCCTACCTCTTGTTTGTGTTTCTGGTTTTGTTTTCTGCTGATGGATTTATATTTTTTTGGCCATGTTGGAATGACGAGACAGTGACATCTGGTGACCAGTTATGTGTATTCAATTTAATTTTTGATAGTTTACCATAAAGCAGTTACCTCAAATTCTGGTAATTCCTGTGGAAAAATCTATTAATAAACAGACCAATTATTTTTCAAAAAGAAAGAACTCAGTAGATCCCATAAAGTGAATGTGAATGTCACAATTTTAGCCTCGTCTACCAGAAAACTAAATATTAAGTGATCGCTTATCCAGATAGCCATCTGTCTGCCCATTGCCACCAAGTTATTTATGATCAGTTCCTACATTGTCCCCATGGGCAGGGAGCTGTGTCATTTACGTCTGCTGGGTCTTTGGCCTGAGCTGTTGACTGAGCCCAGATGTGTAGGGCTGTGTGTTATTTTTAGGCTTGGAGGAAGCAATCACTGAAATAGGTTGCTGGCTTCTCTATGTACTTCTTCAAAAAAACAAAGTGAAAAAGCCCAACTCCTCAATCTAATCTGCTGTCACAGATTTGTGGCTTTTTCCTAAGTGGGCTGCCAGCAGGGCTCCTGCTAATAGCCTGATGTCTCAGCATGCTATGCTTTTTGGACCTATTAATTTCATAAACAGAAACATCAGTGCTTCTCCTCCCTTCAGGCTTTAAAGGGCATGTCTATACTCAGCCTCTATCAGCTGGGCTGCTAAAGCTGTATCTCTGCTACATCACGCGACTGCTTTAGCTCTTAAATGTTCCTGGGCTTGTTCTGATGGTATTGGAAAGTAGGCTGAATTTATCCAGAGATTCATGAATAAGAAAGAAATCAAGAGCAATAAAGTACAGGGCTGCCTCTTTAATCAAATGGGTGTCCCGCATCGTCCTGTAAGTTGAGGATAAATGGCAGTGGGTTATGCCTTTATCCTCCTTGGCACTGCTACCGGTGCTCTCCGTTAGGATAAACAAAGCTGTTGTTCTGGGAAGTGATATGATCCAGTGTTTTATTATCTTTCCCTGTTTCCTTGGCTTCTCTGCCTGGTTGCAGCCTGTCTGGGAAGGGAAAGGGGAGGCACCGAGTGCAGCCCCTCTGTCTGTCCCGGGGCAAGGGCAGAGCAGGGGACCGGTGGCCACCTCTTCCTCAGGAAAAGGAACCAAAAAACTTGTGGTTTTTCCCCAGATCATCACCAGAGCTGCCTGGGGACGGGGCTGCTTCGTAGGGCAAACGTGTTTCACAGCAGCTTCCCTCCCGGTGAAGTGAATTTGCTTTCACAGGAAAATGTTTAAAATCTTAATCTCATTTGCTGATGGTCTTTTATTCACTGGTAATGCTTTCAAAAATGAGATTTTTCTGTTGAGATCCAATACTTTTCTAGTTATGAGTAGAGGAGGGGAAATACTGCTTTTTGAGAGAGAGATTTTCAGGCAGATGATAATTTAGGAATACAAATACAAGAAAAGAGAAGTTATTTTCATAATCAGGTTATAAATGAAGACTACATGATTCCTCTATGCTATTAGAACCTGGAGAAAGAAGCAGTGTTTGTGTGTGCTCTGGGGAACTGGCAAATGAGTTATCTTTCTCTTTTGTTGGTTTTTTTTTTTAACCAACAATACAAAAAATGACCCTTATCATTTCTGTGTGTACACTAACATAGCAAGTTAAAACAAATGTCATTTCCCAAACAACTTGTCAATGCCAAAGCACCACTTCACAAAGTAGGTGTGTGGCAGGTGGGAAAGGTGTTAAGGATATTTAAGGCAACACACATTGCATCGTTCTTCCTTAGCTCAATCAATAATAGAGCCATTTCCTTTACTTATTTAATAAAAAATATTTCTCAGAAAGAGCTGTTAGAACAGGGACGAAGGAGTGGCTGGATATCTCACTGAGACCTGGGGCATTGTGTGGAGAAGCTTTAATGCTCCATCCCCTTCTTTCAGGCCTTTTCTCTCAGGTGATGAACGTGGTGCCGCTGAGCCGGGGTCAGTGTGTGCACATCTGGGGTTAAACCGTACAAATCCTGCCATGAAGAGGAGCTCAGGCAGGTCCTCACACAGCCCTCAGGCTCCTACCTGAGCCTCTGGAGGTTTTGCCCACAGCAGCACTGGGGACCCAGTGAAAGACTGGCAGGATGGATCCAGAACTCCTGTCCAGGGCCACACAATTAGCACACGCACAAATAAACCACCTTCTTCTTCCCTCTCAGAGCCCAGCCAGGCTGCTAGCACAGGTCCCACACAACCTTTTCCTTTGTGTATGCCTGCCTTCCTCTGCCATTTCATCATATTGTCTGGAAATAAATTTAAATCATCATAAATTACTAATCTCTGTTATTAGTATCTCCACTGAGGTGAATAAAGTGCTACAAAATTTATTATGTCTAATTTCCTTGCATATTGGTTCTGTCTGTATTCCCAGCTCCTGCAGGGTTTAGTAGAGATGCAAATTATGTTTGCTTCATTTTTTGGAAGTAAGTTTTAATTACTAAAATTGTAATAAAACAATAAGAATAATTTTTGAAGTTGTTAAAGGTATTTTAAGTTGATGTCATCTTCCTAACAGTACTGCTGGGTATAAATAAAAGTGCTTATTGCAATCTCCTGACCTAATGGGAGTAACCTGGCAAGTGTGATCGCTCCAAAGATTTTTTTTCAATCTTTCTTTTCTTTGCCATCGTCTGAGCAAAGATGGATTTTTCCATAATATCATTATAAAACATTCATAAACAATAATGTTTTCGTTATTGTAAGTGATATGTTTTAAATTAAATTTAAAGCATCTGAAAGTAATTTATCCCAGAGCTCCATGGTGTCACTTGAGAAAAGAAAACCAAAATTGCTTTTGAATTTGCTGTGACTTCAGTACTACTTATAATGGCAGCTGAAGTTGCTGTTTAGAAAAATGGAGTCCCTAAGCATCTTGAGGTACGATACTTGGGTGTGGGGGGGCATATGTATGTATATTTAATTTACTCAACCTCCTGAGTACTTTAAAGCTTCACTTCCTCATTCAGGTTTCTCTGATTCCCTTGACCTCGTGAGCATTTTAATGTACTTTCCAAAAATTAGTGTTATAGCTACAATTGAACATTTTAATTTGTTTTGAGTGCTGTTTTGCAGTGGCTAATGCTATAAAGACAAATTAGACAAATTACAATTCATGTTCATAGAAATTATTTATTCCTAATGATTTGCTTCCCAAATATATATTCCTTTCTATGAATGAAATAGAAAACTGGTTCTTTACTCTGGGAGAATGTCCATATGTTTACACAGATCTTAACTTATAATTTTCTTGTAGTTATTATTATACAAAAATGTATTTCTATTACAACTTCGTGGGTTCTGCTGGGTTTTTTTTTTCTTTTTGACCCTTGTCCTCTCCCCACAGCCTGTGGGTTTGAAACTCTTGCTGACCACTGACTCAACACATCTGAAATGAGTTCTTTGAAATCTCAGCTATTTTACTCTTCCGATCAAGGTTGCTTTGACACTGTAGGCACTAATCTGGTTTTCCTTGTGGTGATAGGAATCTGTTGGCTGTCTTCAACAGAATAAAGAGTTTTTATCCTTAAATCTCTACTGTGCATAACATTCGTACCTGCAGCTCCAGGTAGATGTTACATTTCAGCTCATGAAATGCTGCAAAAGCTGGGCAGGTAGGGATCTCAAGTACAAAGGACTTCACCTGCATCAGGAGACTATAGAATATTATCCTTATGGATCTGCTAAAACAAATGAAGATCCTGTCATTCATATAGTGATGATACTTTTCTGGCAATATAAGGCATTTTCTCCACATTCTGATAATCACTCAAATCACCATCCAAGTCTGTACCACTTTGGTGCTCATTTGTTTAAAGAAGTGGTGGGTTTGTGGTTGTTTGGTTTTTTGTCGTTTTGTTGATTGTTTGTTTGTTTTTTTTAATATAGTGAATATTCTTCATATTACATTTACTCTAGCTTTTATTTATTTAAGGGCACAGTTTGGTAATTCATGGGTTATTGAGCCAAGCTCATTCCAACATCTCTAATGTCATCTCACATCCAAGGAATGAAAAAACAGCGGACCTTAGATCCATGAGGTGCCACACTGACAAAGGCACTGGTTCTTCCTAGGCAAGGTTAGCATTTATTAGGTACTATCAGTAGGGGAGCAGACCCTTCCAGCTTTGAACTGTCTTTGCCAGTCAGAACCACCCATTCTCCCATTTCAGTTCTTCTCAAAGTGTCAGAGGGCACAACGGGATGAATATTCAGCTGGACAGGCTTTAGAGAAGAGCAGAAGGATGGCTCAGGGTCTTTTCAGTATTTTCACTCTTTATTTCTTTGCATTTTGTACATAAAGAAGAAGGACTGTTTTTACTAGACAACTAGTCATTTATTGGTCCAGGTCGGGTTTAAGTGAATTAATATTGTTTCAGTGTCTTACAGATGATAATGTTCTTAAAAATAAAATGAGGCACTTATCCGTGGGTCGTGGCCTCCTTAAGCAGCCTTTAAGGAGCTCAGGTTTCACTCATGGTCTTATCTTATTAATAAAATATGTATATTTTGAAATATTAAGATGAGAAGGCAGCCTGGCCTCAATCTTAGGTCAAGTCACTTTGCTCCTCTGCACAGAGACTATTAACATCCTTTCTTAAATGCTTTGAGATTCTTGGTTGAAAAGTATTATACAGCTGCTTGAGCCCTGCTTTATTCTTGTAAGAGGTCTTGTGTTTTAGGAAGTTGTTTCTGAGGTACCACTTGAATTTTTTCCCCAATTTTCCTCTCCCTTATAAATAGTTCTGTAAAATCTACAGATAAATATCTCATATTTTGCAGATATTTATTGATCAGTGGTTGTTGGGTTTGTATTATTTGCTGTTATGTTAAATTGTCAGAGGTAGCAAACTTGATCAATTTTAATCACATGTTCTTTCTCAACGTGGCATTGTAAGAGTTACAGATGGAAATTGCAGGTCATTTTTACAGCTGATTAAAGAGACAAACTTTTACTGGATGGCTTGGGGGCTGCAAAGAATTTTGAATCTCATAAAGTAATTAGGCTGGGTTTTTTGTGAATCAAGATATTAAAATCAACTAACCTAAATTCTCTCATAGCGTGCTTTTGTTTAAAAGAACAACAACTTTTATATATTGGTGGCTTTGCTGTCAAACAAGTGACAGAAGATCTCAAATGAAAAATAGTGAGGGATAGAAGGGATCATTTAGAGAAAGGTACTTGAGAATAGTGAAGATGAAAAAAATGATTGTACAAAGATGAAAGATGTTGGAAAAAACAGCCCAGCATTCAATAACTAAAGGTGTCAGTAAGTCAGGAAGTTTAGTATCCGAGACATTATTTAATACCATTTTGACGAGGCAGTGTTACATAGCGAGAGCACTGCTGCCTCCAATGCAGAGAGTGTTTTTCTACAAGACAGTAATTAAAAAGCCCTATCTTCTTGGCTGGATAGTCTTTTATTAGATCTTGTGTTACATAAATGGGAAAGCAAGTCACTAAGTATGGAATATCTTAGAAAATAAAGGCCTGAAAAGGCAGAGGAGTAATAGCAATAAACTTTGCGTCTTTCTCTCTGTAGTACAGAGACCTTGAGAGCAGAGCATGTGCTTCCCACAAAGAGGGAACACAACTCACTTGGATGGTCTTTCCTTAACGGTGCTCAACCTCACATGCAACTCCGGGGAAGCGTAAAGGGAGGGACTCGGCAAAACCAAAGGGTTCATTAATGTGAATTCCCAGCAAGAGGAAATAGATGTTCTTGAAATAGAAGAGGCAGAGGATGTGCTGCAGTGGTAACTGATCCAGAGAAACAACAGGATCAGCTCTGATTTCATGCTGGGAAAGATGCTGATCTCATGCACTTTGAGGAGGGCTGGCAAGTTCTGAAAAACTTGCTTTCATGGCAGAATGAAGCCTCTGCAAAGTGTTTGATTGTCACGGATAGCATCATCTCTAATGACAGAGCAATCTTGTTTAACCCAGTTTAACCCTTCCGTGATCTGACAACCCCGTTCCATTCTATTTAGCTAACACCAAGAGTTAATGATGTGTTACCAAGGGGTATGGTTTGTTTTTCAGAAGTTAGCAGAAATCTGATGGCAGAAAAGATTAAACCTTTAAGTGTTTCCCAGTCTGCTATATATTTATTTCTCTCAGTTGTCACCTGTAGCAGGGTATATGGTAAGCATTGAAATCAGTAGGCACTGTAAAAAAGAAAATGTCCAAGCAAAGATGGCAGTGAATATTTAGAATAATGATGAATAGACAGATAGTGAAACCCAGTGGAAACATCTATGTATTTGTAAACAAAGATGGTACATTTTAATGATGTAATAATTCTTATTATGAGAATGATCACCAATCCTCTTGAGAAGGTTTAAGTATGCCTAGCAAGGAAAAGTGACAGCCTTTTGTTGAGGCCTCAGTTCAGCGGAACAATTACAGGTTATCTTAACTGCTGTGTCAATGTAGGTTTGTATTGAAATCTTAATGCTCAAATATTTTCCGTTTATAAACAAATTCTCATATCTGTCTTGAATGGTACTTTAAACCTTGACTAATCGGGGCAGAGGCTACCACAAGTCTTTATTTCGCTGGGAGTTGCAGCCTCCCCAGCCTCTCATGAGGAGGCGAAATTAATCATTCAGGTCCAGATAGTGACTTGTGTCTTCCACCATAAGAGGAGATAACTACTCTTCCTACAGCAAACTGGGAAAAAATACTGTCTACAGCACATTTCTCTTCTCTATCAAGCATAGCAATGTCTACAAAAATGAGTGAAGCAAGCAGAGAGGAAATGTTGACTTGTGTGTGTGTGATTGTGATGTAGCTGCTTACTGAAGCACAGCTGGCCAGGGCAAGACCTTCAGGCTGACCATTTTAAAACTTCAGTCAACATAATCTTCTGTTTGCATAAGGACTCTGCTGAAATTGAGGCGCTCAAGCTGACTCAGGATGGATTATCTCTATTAGTCCCAGTTCCAAACTGCAGACATATCAGTGATGAATACCTCTGTCCCTCTCTTAATACAAGACTTTGCACTATGAAGGTATGAAAGCATTCAAAGTCTTCATATCTTTTCTTTCCATTCCTGTTGTGCTAGGGAAAAAAGTTACTCGGGTTATGCCCAAAGTTGGAGGATTTGTCATAAGGTCATTTGTCTGTTAGTAGTATAGTCTCAAACTCCTGTGCAAAGAACTAGACACAAAATATTTTATGTTCTTTGAAGTGACCCATCTGACCTCCTGCCTCACAGAAATGGGGTGGGTATTTGAGAAAGAACATGTTGACAGTGCCAGCCCAAGGCATAAATCTTCTAAGAGATTTCTTGGGACCTCTGACTTGTGGCGGAAGCAGTTCTTGCCTGAACTACAAGCTATATCTTTTTTACGAGCTTATATAATTTCACAGTGAAGTTTTCAATTTTTCAAATTACATAAGCCAGACTGAACTCTAAACGTTTATAAGTGTATTGGTGATGCTCTCCTTGCTCCTCAACTGCATCCACTTATGTTAATGTCTTTTTTTTTTGTTGAAGTGCATTCAGTGTTCACCCCAAAGGGCAGAAAACAAGTATTGCATTTGGGAAGAGCTGGTAGCATTGTGTGGGTGGTACTGACTGGACAGGCTGGTGGAGGGGACAGAGCCTGACTGTGGCCACAGAGAACCTGCTGCTTGGGCACTGCAAAGGCTGCAGCATTTCCTTCTCTGTCCCTTCATGGCTCCCTGGGGAGAGGCTATTTTCCCTGCTGTTGTTTAAAAATGCATATTGTTGCTAGCCAAACATGATGTGGAAATGTCAAATAGGAGCTAATTTAAAAACAGAGAAACAGCAAACTGCAAAAAGTTCTGGGTTAAAAAAAAAAAAAAAGTGGCATCAGCTACATTTGGACATTTGGAAGGCAGAGGGAAACCAATTAATAGATGTGTATTGGAAGGAACATACAAAATGAGGCATAAAAACTTATATAACAGGTTTTGTTTTGGCAAGAAAAATAGAACAGAATATGGAAAGAATGATGGAAGTGGATAATAATGGTTTGAATGTTTTAAACAGGTTAGGGTTTGTAATATTTTCCATGTGAAGTGAATGCAGACTTCATGTGTTGTTATTCAAAGGCTTGGAAGTCTTTCTTCTTTAACCAGGAAAGACAGTAATAAATGTAGGTCAATCTGCTGGATACTTGGTTCAATGACAAAAATGAATCCAGCAGGACAGTAAAATACTTTCTGCCCTCCCCTGCAGTGCTACAATGCTGTTTGGAGATGATGATGGTTAGGGTATTTCCCTACCAATTTTACTTCCCCCCAGCAAGTGCCATTCTTCCAGTTCTATTAATAGTGATTGCAACCTTGTTCTACTACAATAAGATCTACTGATTTAAGAATTATAACAGAGATCATTTTTCATGCTCAAACTAGCAGTTATCAGCAATTTTGATGATGTATTGGAATCTACCTGGCTATAAAAGGCTCTTTCCAGTTAAATAAGTGTTGAAGTTAAGTTGAGGCATTTGCAATTGCAAAAATCTCTTTATTACTGTTTCATATCTCTTTTATTCCAGTATAAATCCACTTGCCTTCGCTAGAGAAAACTGTCGTCCTCAACAGTTTTAAGTCATTGGCATATGTGGCCATAACTTGCCCCCAAGACCAATCCAGAAAGATAATACTTAGTCATCACACTTCATATTTTTTTTCTAGAGTGCTGCTTGTGAGCATGGGTGTACAGTGCAGCCTGGATAAACATGGATTTCATGTCTCTATGTCCTCGTTCTGTCAAAACTATCACAATGATGTAAAATGTTGGCCAAGAGAGGTATAATGGGTGATTATATTTTGACATCCAGGTGCTCTATCCAGCATAGTTTTAACCTGACTTGCTGTTGGTGAAAGGCCTGATCCAGTGCAATCAATCTGGTAACTCTCATAAAAAGTCTAAGTAAAGAATCAATCTAGAATGGAACAAACTCAACTCTTTTTGCTTTAGAAATGACATGGGATTAATTCATATTGTCAAAATTAAATGGCCTTCTCCTAGGTTTGGCATGAGTTAAAGTATGTACTCTGCAGAGTATGAAACATACATTGCAATGAGCAAGTCAGCTCATGGTGGTAGAACCACCACAGGGCTCTCCATGGGACAGGTAATACAGTGCTTTTTCTGATGACTCTGGGATCTCTTGATGACAGTCCCCAGGTCCGTACTACTGCACCTACTCACAAATGGACTTTGAAAAGCCATGCAGTAGCACATTATTTTTTTGTCTTTACATGCACCCAAAAATAATTTCTTGATTGATAATCAATAATATATGACCTGCCTCCAAGAATATGTTAATACCAATGTCAATATGAGACAAAGCACCCAATACAACAGAATATATGCTATGAGACAAAGCACCCAATACAACAGAATATATGCTTGTGCCATTCCTATCCTTGCATTTCTAGCCATTGCACTGTAATGTTTATGAGCATAAGCTCAGTTCTATATCCTTACAGCAGCATGTGCCACCACAATTCATCATTTACTACCCACACAAATACTCTTTGCTAGAAATTAATCTATTTTTTCATACATAGTTGGAGATACAAAGCAAGGAAGAGATGGAGAAGTAGTCAAGCATAGTGAAGCAAAATGCAGGTTTTTGACTCCTACTTGAAGATTTTGTGGCAACTTTTTTCTTTTTTTTCTATCTTTTTTTTTGGAGTTTTTTTAGTTCTATTTGGGGTTTTTTTGTCTGCAGCTCTTGCTGGATAGGTATATAGATTTTCCAAGATACTGTCATTGTGTTGTGAGAAGAAGATCAGGCCCAGGATCTCTTCCTTGTCCTTCTACCTCATTTCTTGGTATGATTTGCTTCCTTTCATTCTTAGTCCAATGTTTGAACTGGTACTGCCCACGACAACCAGCATTGTTATATTGTCATCTCTCTGATCCTATTGGATGTGCTGTTATCTGTCTTGCAGACTGTCCTCAAAATTTGTTTTTTGCCTCCACTGAAATCCTGTCTATCCAACCTGTTTTGCTGCCTGTTTCTCTATCTAAGAGATTGTTCCAAATCTGATTTTTATAGATAGCTGTCCTCGCTCAGTGTCCTCAACATTGTTTAGCTTGAAGCCACCTGGCAGTATGAAAAGATATTCTGGAGGCTCCTTCCTCATCCCACTGCTGCAAAAAAGCAACAGAAAAGGAGCAGGTAAAGATGCTTCAGGAAGCGGAGGCAGATAGTGTCCAGTGATGAGTTAGACAATTAGTCGGCTCAGAAAATACCACATAGGAATGATCATGTGGTTTGGACTAGACAAGTGCATATTGGTCTGGATTAGCCCATTCTGCATCTTCCACTGTGTGATTCAAGCAACTAAGCATTTGATGAATTCTGTCATTGAATTGGTAGGGGAAAGGGAAAGATTCATACACTTTGTATAATATCTAGAGCTAAAGAAAATATGCCATAGGATATGAGAATCCAGGTGAAAACCAGTAATCTTCCTCCCCTCCCCCAGCTGTCTCTGGTATTTCACATCATTGCTATTCTGCTGTTGCTATGGTAATGCCAGCATTTCTCTGTCTCAATAGTGTCCTCTTTTCCGTCACTTAGATCTACTTACTACAGGGGCCCACTTCTACCTAACAGATGAATTGCCCATCTAGAGGAGAGGGTCTCTGGGGGGTTTTTTCCTCCTTTTTTCCAGCCTCATGCAAGAGACTTACTTTAAATCTACACAGAACTTAAAAATAGATACATGCTTAAAGGCTTGGCTAGAGTGGTACCAGTGCAGTACATCTCCTGTGATCAAGGTGCTACGAAAGCGATGGCAGCTCTCTCACTCATTCCAGAGTATTTAAGAGATTTCTTAATTTAAGGCCAACATGGTCTCTTGAACTGCTTTAGAAAACTGCCATGTTTAATAAAGGGCAAATTTTTAAGATAAGATAAGCAAGTTTTATGACAAAAATGGTTTATTACTGATTAGCCAGATTAACCCTACTCTGAATACATTTCTCCATAGTAGTGCCATGCAGTACCTTAAGAAGAGTAATCTGCAGGTGTCATTTATAGCCCCAAAAAAGATGCATATGCTACATGAGGGAGAAAATTAATTCAGTATTTCCTGGACTACAGAACCTATACTGGTTGAGTTTGTCTCCATTTAAATTGTGATATTTGAAACTGATCTGGTTTGGCTGCCATCTCAGTACAGAGTGAATGACATCCTAGTTAAACTATCTTTATGACTCCTGCTCTGAATATGTTCTCCAGGATCTTTCTGTCACTTAGAAGAGCATCTGCTATTTTTTTCTATGGATAAAGCTAACTTTGAATTCAGGATCAAAGTGTCCGTGCTCCAAAACTGGCCTCTGCTTCTGCAAGACGTATAGGAAAAAGCCCACAATGGACAGATGGTTAGATAGTCTTCTTTCCAATATTATCTTGTCTCAGCCTCTCATTGCCTTAACATTTGCAGCAGATTTTATATTTTCTTGGAGAAAATGAAAACACGAGAGAATGCAAATATTATAACAGGATAGACAGAGCCAACGAAATAAATAATGTTATTTTCTTCCCAATTTTCAGATAAACATTAATCTTGTCTTATCCCATTCATCTGAAAAATACAGTTATTGCTATTGCCAGTTATTCAGTTACAAGCTCCAGCTTGTCTAGAGTTCAGCTTGTATCAGACTGGCAACTGTAGACGATGACTTCAGTTTCTCTCCTGCCGGTTTTAGTGGGTTTTTTTCAACTGCTCTCCCATGAGACCCACTCAGTTTTTAAGCTTGAGCTGGACACAGCACCATGCCCCTGCAGAACTCACTGGCTATGGCAATTGCACCTGGGGCCTCAATATTTAAAAGCATGTTCTGGCCAAGTTGATACTGGTGGGAGCATCTTGTCTCCTGTATGTGGCCCAGTCTTCTCAAGGAGAGCAAAACATTGTATGGTTTGAGTTTACACTTCATATAAAATGTCTTTTTAAGGTAGTAAGCAATTGTAACACATCCACAAATTCACGTGGAGGCAGAAACAAGGCACACCACTTATAGTTGTATAAATGTAAAAAGGAGTCATAGTAGCTCAGTTAGCTGCTAAGGCTGCATATAAAGCTCTGGAGAAATGATAATGCAAATTTGGCTCTTTTCTACTTTTTAAATTACACATTGTAATGGCGTTATGTATAAACACTCAGTGTGGTTTTTAATGTTTATGTTTTTAATGGTTTATCTGGGATGTATCTCTCTGAGCTGACGGTATTTTTATCACTTTTTTTTTTTTTTTTTTTTTTACATTCATATTACAAGGATGATTATCAAGATATATAGTTCTTTTAAGCTCTGGTTCAAAGTCCGCAATGTAAATCTGGCTATTCTTGCATTTGCCTTTGGGTCAAACTCATAATGACATTTTAAGGGTAGATCTCAAACTATATTTCAAAGGAAGCTAAACCTTTATCTACATTTATAGACCAAAAATTAGCAATGAAACTGACATGAACAAATTAATGTGCTTCATCCACACGCTTGTATAAAAACCCAGCTCTGCTGATCATAACAGAATTGGATCATTCAGGCTGCTGTGGTCCGTTACAGCAGAAACAGGAAAACGTTCATTACCCTAAACAAGTAATGGGCTGTCTTAACATCCCACTGAGGCCCTCGTTCTCTGAAGAGTCAGAGGTCACTGCCATACCAGCTGATAATGTTTTATTTTACTTCAGATCTTTCACATAGAAAAGGTGTGAATTGAGTATAAGTTGTATTTTTCATTGTCATAAACAGTAATTACCAGGACTCAACAACTGGTTAAACAGAAAAGATACAAATTTCAATAGGTATAATGTATCAGGGATATAAAGTGTGGGTTTCTTTTTTTAAAAAATATGCCATCTTTTGAGACATTTGTAAGTTCTGCTAAAGTATCCTTATTTCCCCTGAATAGTAGTGTGTCTGATAGAGCTGCTTTGTACCCAGTGATGTTGGTATATTTATTTTTACAGCAAAAGATGGGCTAACGTTGAGTAATCTATTTTCATATCCCAGATACGAAACTCAATTTATAAAGAACTTTATGCTTAAGAACTCAAAGTCAATGTCAAAGAGTGATCTGGAGCCACAGGCTCTTGTGATGTGTTAGAATTAAATAAAGTGATCTGGTAAATCCAGAGAGGACAAGAAATAGAAGTGTCATTTAAAACAAGAACAACACTAAAAAGCCCCCTTTACATGAAAAGGTATGTTTTTGTGAGATGCTATTTTCTATTTTGTTTTGACTTTATATGATTAACAAGAGTAAAATGTAGATCCCAACTCTGCAGAGACTTCTGCCCATACTGGGTTGTATGGGATCACTAATGTGATTAAATACAGGCCTGACTGTGCGCTTGAAGGGACCAGGGATGCTGTGGGACTGCATGGAAGCCTCTAATTCCTTGGCAGACCACCAGAACTATTAGTCTTCTGGTGAAAGGATATGGTAAATTTGCAAAGAAATTCATTTGGAGATTTCTCTAGAGACTGATTCACCTGTTGGGAACAGACCTTAACACCCTTTAGACTAGATGATATTTTCAATAATACGATTTTTCTGAACAGGAAGAGATGGATTCTGACTGATAATTATATAGAGCAATGTGCCCAGTTGATCAAAATTCCACTTTTCCCCTGGATTTCAAGTAACCTGCATTCATTAAATACTGATTGCTGAAGTTACATACTCCAAAATTACAGTATTTTTTTCCTTTGACTCTCATCTCATTCCTTCAGCCTTCACCTTTGAGAGATATTTTCTTTCCTTTGCTTTCAGGGGAAGCAAACACTGATTTTTATTTTTTTTAATGAAACTTCATACAGTGCTAATAATACTTCAGTGCAAATAAAACTTCAGTTTGCGGTGTTTCTAGTAAAATATTAACAAGTACTCATGTAAGTCAACATTCCCACAGCCTCCCATTCCCATCTCCTGATGGCAGATGAAAGCGTTTTGTCTGTGGAAGAATCCCCGGTTCATCATGGGGGCTTTCAGCTGATGCACATAAAGTGATGCAAAGCAGATACTTTTCTGGAATTCAGCTGTTTCGCACAATGATTAAAATACCAATTTTTAACAATCACCATTAATATAGGCATAGCATTTCCATGTTCTGGTGATCGATTTTTCATGTTTAGACTAGGTGGCTCAGTGAATGTAATAGAGATTTCTAGGGACTATGCTCATACGTGGTGGTGTTTGTCATATGGCAAAAAGGCTCATCAGCTACAATTGCTGTAATACTATTTTCTTCTCATTGTTTCCAAAGAGAATGTCATCGTTGCAGAACCTGTATCTAAACTTATTTCTGGTGAGGTATTCTTGGTCTCTCCAAGTGTGTCCAGGATTGATGCATGATGCACACTTATTATATTATGATGGCAAAGATTTTGCAAAGACCGGCGCCAGCTCTGCTAGGAACTTTGTATGCTCTCACCATCCCAAAGCATTTACAGTTCTTATGTAAGAAGCAAAAAATAGCTGGGAAAAAGAAAGATTTTTTCCCTTCCTGTACCGCAACAGAGTGAGATCAGTATGTGGGAGAGTGGGGAAGCAATCTTAGATCCCCTGTAGTGCTGCAATATAGGCCTATCCTTCTTGTTCAGTTAAATTTAGAATAAGTATCCATTTTTAACTGTGCTTCTGTATAAATCATTTAGTAGTAATCCATCCTCTTGAAACCAAAGCCATAACGATCAGCTGGATATGAATAGTTGCTACTAAAAGATAGGTAAAAGTGTCTCTTTCCCTATAAAAATGTCCTCCTTTCTGAATCAATTCAGAATTTTCTCCCCCTAGAGAGAGAAGGAAATGCCAATCGCAAAAGGATGGAATAACAGTTTTGTTTTCATTAAAATCTCTTTTTCCAAAGATCAATAAGAAAAGCCCCATCTCTTCATTACATTGAGCGTACGAAGAAATGGGTTCCTCCAGCAATTCACAAAACATCTGTAGCGTGTTGTCAAATAGCCTGGGGCAATCACAGTGCCAGGCACATTTGGATTCATTAGTATTACTAGCTTGAATACTTCAAATAATTAGCCAAGTCCCTCTGGTGAAGGGGAGCCAGTCTTTATAACTCTGAAGCCATGTCCCAATTATGTAAAAGAAAGCGAGATGCTATTCACATAAGTACAATAGGTGTTTTGGAAGTGTGTTTTCTCTAGATGATTAACAAACTCATGTATCAGGAAGCTTTGTACTTTCTTTTATCTTGTCTTTTTGCACAAAAAGTTGATTTTAATTATAATTTCTTTAATTTAGTGACCCATTGAATCACATTTATAACTGGAAGACATGGAAACATCTACTGATTTCTTTTTTTTAATGGGGAGGGCTTTGTGTTTTTTCTTTATTCTTTTTTCATTTTTCTTTTCTTTCCTTTTTTCTTTTTTTTTTTCCTTTTCTTATTTGCTCCCCCACCCACCCCCCGGCCCCAAGATCCCTTGCCATCCAGGAAGCAATGCATTTATTTCCTCTCCTGTGTCATTTTAGGGAGGAGCACATTTGTAGACCATTAAGAACGCTGTGGAGAAATCAAATTCAATGTGAACTGGAGATCAGGAGGCCTATTTTCATATTCTCTAAGCACATTTTAAAAATAATCACCAATAAAGCCGAGGATCCTTAGAGGAATGGTCATAATAGTATTCTTTATGCTGGGAAAACAGGTCTCTGTAGGTGTCTGCTGGAGCTTTCTCTTCTCATGCAGCTTCAAGTCTCATTCCATATGGCAAAAAAAAGTGATAGGCAACAAAGGACTTAAATTCATGATGAGTTTAATTCTGATGAAATCAAGGAGAGTTTAGCTAGGAACTTCAGTGGGGCTGAGATTTCACCTTTGGTTTTTGGAAGAGATGTTGGCTGCTTCCCAGTTCAGTGTGATTTATTCTTCACTTTCTTTTCACCACTGAGGCCAGTGAAGCCTTTAAGATGTGAGATTTTCATTGCCTACAGTGGGGAGTAGTGTGTGACTGTAACCCCAGGTGTCCTCCAGGCACTTTCCAGAAGCTGGCTCTGGGGCAGCAGGGCGTCGGGGGTGTCGCAGAGGTCCTTTGATTTGATGGAGCTCTTTAGAGGATTCCTACAGGGAGAAAAAATAACTTCCTCTCAGTTAAGGGAGGCAGAAGCTGAGGAAAGCTTCTATATGATAGATGCTTTACAATATTAAATTGAATGGTTTCTGGTTGTGGGCTCTCTTGCTTAAAGGAGCAAAGTGTGGATTAGAGTAGCTGAAAAAGCCAGACATGCAAGGGTGTTTATTAATGTTCTCTATTATTAAGTTTATTCTTTCATGTGGTACTCCTACAAAAGGCAAAGACATACAAATATCTGACAAAGAGAATAATCAGAAGGATGAATAGGTCTGAGATGGATTATTTAGCTGTTCAAAAAAAGATATAAGAAGAATTTAATATTTCAAAGAAATATTAAAATGTTGTGTCATGGAAGTGGAGCTGAAAAGCCTAGATACATTAACAATGTCTGTGCTGTTCATTACTCCAGCCGTGCAAGTTTGGCAGACTTTGGCAACTGTAGAGCAAAAGATTTTTGGTGGAACATAGCAGCTGGTATAAAATGCAGATCCAAGGCCTGTACAGTCATTTTTAAGTCGATGTATAAGGCCATTGTTTCAAATATCTTCCACAATTTCCTCTATTAATGCACCATGCTCTAAGATACACGCTCATCATTTGCATCCTGTCACTGGCTCTTTGCCCTTGTGTACACATTTGGTATTAAAACTTGAAATAAAGAAATGCTCTACCTAAATGAACTTCTACGAGAAAATCATCCATGCATGTAATAGCATTGCTAATTGTCTGTCATCTTGACAGATACAATCATTTCCTGTTGATACATTTCATAGTAAGGGGCTCTGGCCTCTCCGTATTAGCCTCTGGGGATTAGCTAGTCACAGAAACCTTCGCTGGTGTCATTTTTACCTATATTTATACAATTTAACCAGGAAAAAAAGCAGTGGAATTGGTAGCAATTTGTATGTTTTGTTTCATATTTGAATTTGAATGTGTGATTAAGACCTAACTGCATTGTAAATCATAGCACCCGCTAACTGCTTATATGACCTATGTATCTACATTTGTCTACTGCACTAAAAATAACAAAGCCACAGTCAGTCTTTGGTGTCACAGATGCTTCAGGCCTAAAACAAAATCAGGACTTGTTTCTTTCCTGTCTCAAGCGCTGGCACCGCAACATCCAACCACCCCCCAACGAGTTCTCTTGACATTTACTTCTGGCTGCAGAACAATCATATCACATTTTTTTCCTCTAAATATAGTAGCTGAGAAAAATGCCTATTAGACATTGCTGTAGGCATCACTGTTTTCTACAAGTACATCTTAAAGTCTTTTGAAAGAAGTGTATACTGTGTTCTTTTCTCAGATGGGCAAGGGTTACCTGTAGATATTATTTTTTCCTTCTTCCTGTTGCTTAGCAGCCTTTAGCAGTTGGTTGGTACATCAGCTGATACACATACATATATATATACACACATATATACATAGATCATGGTACAAACACAATTTTTGTTTTGTTTTGTTTTTCATACAAACCTCTAACGAGCTTCAAATGCAATTTGACACATTTGTTCTCGTGGGAATTCTGGTCCCACTGTCAATAAGCTGTGTACTGTTATTCAGAGACCCACTTCAGATGTCCATTAATTATGCCTAGTTAGTGTCAAAATAGTTAATTTCTTTTCTTCATTTTTTTAGACTTAATAGCATGCTATCATCTGGCAGCTTAATCTTTGCTTTAATGAACAGTGGCAACACATTAAAATGATGTGAAAATTACTACATTAACTTTACAGAAAAAATATCATCAGTACAAGAAACACATTAAATACCTCAAGGATATGTCAAGTGCATGGATTTTGAAGTTGATTAGAAGTACTTCTGCAGAAATTGTTATTTTAGGATGTTTGCTATCCTTCTTCCCGATTTGCTATAACTTACCACGGTATGTCATAGATAAACTTACATATTCCGTACAGGTATAATAGAATCTTAATGCCTATAAGGATGTCTTTGAGGTTATAGTTTATGAGTTAAAATAGAAATATTCACAGTTTTTAATGATTTTGGCTGGAGATCTAGTCAGGAACTATCACCACATACCTGTGTTCAGATTTTTGTGGAATATTAAGAGTAGTACAGAACTTTGAAGAGGTGCCATTTGCGACACTACAGTTTTAGAGTATAGAAAGTTAATCTGAACATTTGGACTTCATAATGGAGCTGGTACAACAGTAATTTCTGTCTGATGTATGCGCATGTGTATGTATATGCAGTCTATGTAATATAATGACTATAGAATGCTATAATTTAAGTATATGTATAAGGGGTCTTTTTTGTTGCACCAGTCAACTGTTCTCTGTTTTTCCACCAAGACTTCACTTGTCTGTTGCAAAAGCATATGTGCTCCTCTAGATGTTGAATTGCTTTGGTCTATATTGCTGACAACTTTGCAGGGTCATCATACTACTCACTTCACCATCGTGAGTTATCCAGAGCTGTGGGTGAAATTCAAACAGTGTAATATAAGGTCGTAGGATACAGTCTTTTTGGCTCTCCTCTCCTGCAGGCTCATCTCTGGCTGTAGTAGCCAGTCCTTGGAGCACCTGAAGGCTCAGATAAGCACTGAGTGACATTTGCCGAGTGCCAAAGTGTGTTAGCAGATGTCTAACTCCTCATTGACATTCTGTCTACCTGACTCACTTAGGAGCTTCTACAAACCCAGCCAGGCATGTGTGTTCATCTTTAGGTATCCAGAGGTTTGCAAATTTGGCCCTAATCCCAGGAAGCGATCCACTTGATTACAGCAGAAAAGTTCATTCGCAAATTGTGTTGCAAATTTGGAAACTGATTTAAAAAAATCAGAAATGTTTCTGTCCCACTGTTTCTCATTTGTAAATCAGCCATTCTTGATTCTGTCTGAGACAAATGAACTGAAGTGTCTTTTAGAGACCTTTCTGACCCATCTAATATAATTACATAAAAAGCCCATGGCAGGTTGATCTTTCTCTGTTGTCTCTTCCCACAGTTTCCAACCTCTCTTCCATTTTACTTCTTTCCTGCGTTAAGATCATTAGGTAATGTGTTTCCAGCATCAATTCTCATGGCTAAAACCACTTCATGTGAGTCGTTCTCTGTCATTGCCACCTTTGTGCAGAAATTATTATTCCCTCATAGATTTTCGGGCCCGAGGGAGCCTGAGATCCCGTGGCCTCAGCTGCTGCAAATCAGGCTATAGAATGTCACTCTATTACTCTTTTATTGAGCTCAGTATCTTGAGTTCGATTAAGTCAGATTTTTACTTATGTTATGACCCTGCATTGAAAGGCTTCAAGACACGGAGGCCCGTTGCCTTTCTCAGTCACTCATCCCTCATTTCCTCTTGGCTCTCCCCTAACATGACAGCTGGATGAAGCCACCATTCCTTCTTGTGGGGACCTGCAAAGACTTCTTGCAACGTCTGTTAGTTGTCTGCACTGCAGCACCTTGGCTTGTGGCAGAAGGACTTTGCCCACAGTGAACAAATGCTTCAGTCACCCCACTTCCCACCAGTGCCAGAGAGGACCCCTCGCCGCATGGGGCTGCACTGGGTGGGTGCTGTCACCTTGCAGCATTACATCAACTGGCATATTTAAATGGATCTGTCGTAGATAGATGTTAGCAAACCTGTCGTACCATGTACCATACTGCTTTCTGATCTAATTATAATTGTACCTTTAGAAAAGCCATTGTCTGACACATTGTTCATCCTCTTTTTTCTACAGACAGACCAATTTCCCTTGGTATTTCACCATCTGGGAATCCTTCTCTTCTCTGAATTTAAATGTTATGCAGTCTCAGAAGGGCATCTCTTGTTCTCTTAGTCATTGGCTATTCTCATTCTCTTGATTTTCTTATAATTGGAATCTTTTCTAATTTTCTTCAACATAAGAAGTGTCCTGGACCCCGGGCCTGTGCTATTGGAGGTCTGGACCTGCATTTAGGTTTGGAATTTACTGGCGTCCCCTCCCTCCCTGGCAGGTTGAGGCAGGATCTTCTGGTTACATCTCCTGCAATTTGCAGAACATACATGTCGTGCTTATGTCCACATCTAGTTTCAATTAGCCAGGAGTGTTGCTTTCCCTCCCCTGGCACTGTCGTGTAGGCTGTAGCGTGTACACGTTAATGTTCACCAATAGTCTCTTCTTTTTACCTATACATTTCTTGCCTATTTAACGTGATATCTTTAGCCTGTATTTCTCATATGTTCTTTCTTGTTTTTGAAGATGACTTTCTGTCTTTTCTCTGGAGGAATCTGACCTACAATGCAATTCAGTATATTGTTTCAAAGCACCCGGAATGCTGTGATCCTGCATCCCACGTCTTAATCTTAATTTCTAAAATTGGTGTGAAATGAAGCCTGCATATAGAAGTATTTTTCATGGAGACCTGAATTCTTTTTTGTATTTTCACCTTTCTACTCATCCATGTTTTTGCACCTTGAGTCATTATTGTTTATTTTCAGATCCTCCTTATCTGAAAAAGAAAAAAAAAAGAGGTCTGTTTTGAATCCCGTGTCTGTCATTTAGCATGGATTTTTATACTGATAATACCAGCAGATTCTCAGATGTACTTTTAACTCCTCTGCTTCGGAGATAAAATTGATGTTAATCCCATCTTTTTCAGTAACCTACTGAAGTATTTACCTGCCTGGAATCATCTTCTTTATGTATTTTTGGATTCTAAATTCTTTTTTTTTTCAATATCCTTTCTATATGCTTTTCATTTCAAGTTGCTCAGATGACTCATTCCTGGTCTCAGGTAGGGAATGTGTTTTCTGTGCCTGCTACTGAATTACAACTTTAGATGGTTTCTTTTCCATGGATGATTTTTATTATTATTATTTTTAATCTTAGCTATGTCTTCTTTCATGATGTGCTGCTGGATACTAGCAATAGATCTGACTGTAGTTTGCACTGAAACTCTTTTTTGGCCATTTAAAGAAGCATTAAACTGGGAGTAAATTATTTGTTGCTTTTTTCTGATCCTCTTAAACTGCCAACATAGCGAGAAAGGGATTTTGTGTATGACAGCTATATTCTAAATGTCTCTAAAGAAGCAATAAAGAGCTTAGTCCCAAATGGATAAAGGTGAGAAATTTGCCTGTATTTTTTTCAATAAAATATTATGTACTAGAAGACCTCATTTAGAAAGGAATTATTTGAGTATTTCACCCATTCTCTCCAAGATTAGTTTAGGAAAGGCCAGTTCCAACCCATTACAGAAAGATGATCCTTGTCCTGGGCATTTTTCTCTGTCTTGCAGTCATGTAAATCATAAAAAACATTAACATTTCCTATATTTTCATCGGAGGATGGTTTTATGGTACTGCAAGTGCAAGGATGTACCTTTAAACTCCCAGAGTGTCATGGGAGTATAAATATAAATAATACAAAACTTGAAGCAGATTTTGAACAAGGGCAAATCCTTCTCTAATTATTCCCAGATCTCAGGACTATGCCTTTAGCCTTTTTTGTCAAGAGACAACTGTTCCTGAACAATTTTGTCTACAGGCTCCCTGGTAGGCTTCATGTCACCTAATTATAAATGTGTGACAGTATAGGAGCTTGCATCTGAATTTGCGTCTAGTCATCTAAGTAGTCGGTGGCAAGGAAGAGGCATTCCTCATGTGTGATTCCCCTGGCACACCTCAGAGGTCCGTGTGAGGCTGAGATAACAAATGCTGGTTTCTTTCCCTTGACTGTAAGGGGAATCTCAGCCTCAAATTCTGATCTCTGCATGGCAGATATTTAAATGCAGGTATATGCTTCCGTGCCCTGTCTCAGGAGTGGACTCAGCTCAAGCAGAATAAAGTGGTCGTCCCCCCAAAGAGGAGTGTTGTCATGGACTTGTTCAGGGTTCGCTTTTGCAGTTTAAATTCCTACTCCATCATAATTCAAATATATTTTTAGAGAAATTATTGGAAAACAAGTGATATGAAAATACAATACTCTGTGGCTAAACACTGTTTTCTCAGCTGAGTATATGCTCTGCTTGCCAAATACTGAGCAATAGCAAGAAAGGTGTCTTGAATGTCCAAGGACAGAATACCTTTATCAATTTATCTTGTGTTTGCAATTACTAGGCTTTTTCCCTTCTTTATCGTATGCTGAAGATGTTGCATTGTGTCAGTCATACACCAGTAACTGCAACAACAGATTTTCAGCTGTCTTCCCTGCATAAACTTTTTTGATAATGTTCCAAGATGTGTCCACAAGAGCTTAAAACTTCGAAGTAGCCAGGCTCATATAATCCTGAACTTTGGCACTTTAGAAAAAGTTACGGTATGTTCAAAAGGGTGGAAAGAAGGGAAAGTATTAATTAAATCAATTAAACAACAGTCAAAATTAAGTGCCTATAAAAGCTGAATTGAAAACGGAAAATATGAGAAATGAAACTTAAGGAAACTTCCCATCCGTTTCTTTCTACTGCAACATACAAAATGCAGTTTCCTGGCTATTTCTAGCGTCACTACATTTTAGCAATAAAACTGAGAGCTCACCAGATTAATGTGGGCTGCAAATAATTTTGAAACCAAAATGAAGCATTCCTCAAAATAAGGGAAAATTGAATGTAAGTCTTAGAATTTTCTTCCGCCAAGGCAAGAGCTAAAGGATAGCTGAAATTATATTTTAAACGTGGGCTTTTTTTTTCTTTATAATGCATACCAATTACTCCCACAGTAAGTAGATCTGGTTTCCTCTGCCTGTTTTGAGAAGACATTACTTACATTATAAATAAGGGTGCGATTCTGTGTCCAGCATTACATTAGGGAAGAAGCAATTCCTTGCACCTGAGGGCTCTGTCTGCCATCTGTATAGTTCAGTGTGCCAAATTCAGACATCTGTCTTGGAGGCGTCCATCAGCAAAAGTTCTATTCAAAAACATCTTCAGGTTTCCTCAGGGTTTCCCCTGCAGTTTTCTTGAGCAATACTTCTCACTCATGCACTCAAAAATTATTTCCCACCTGCTACGTTCAGAGACTGGGACTTCCAAAATTACCATCCTATAGCTTAAAAGCCTGGGTTTCTTCTACTAGTGAAGTCAGGAGAATTGCAATGGATCCGAGTGGAAACAGCTGGGGAAAAGAAGGGAAAACTAATTACAGAAGTAGTTCAGACAGTGAGTTTCCCCAAAATACATTAAAAAATAGTAGACAAAGCTGTTGTTAAAATGGAAATGACACACAGACCTTATCACTCATTCTGAATCTACTCTCAAATCAGCTGTGGGACTTTGAAGCACTTGTTGATGAAGTGAGTTAGGATTTATGATTGCTAAAGCATCAACTTCCTTTTGTCTTTAAGTTAGTACATGACAAGAACAAAAACCAGTATGAAAATAAGGAACAGTTTGCTTTCTGTTTTTAATTAAGTTTGGCAAAATAAGGTCAGAAGAGGAGTACTTGAAGTTGCCCGGGGGATTTTTCAGATTTTTTCAGTTGAACTGTTGCTAAAAGTATAAAGAAAAATATGAGATACAGTTGGAGCATCATTGTCATGACTATAATTGCTTTAGAATCAGCCTGGTACTCTCTAAAAGAAATGTGAAAAATTTCTGTTGACATTTTTGGAAAATGGATTGACCCAGTGTTTACTTAGTAAAATAATTTGATGTAATCGTGATCCACAGATGGTTTCTAGCATTTGCTGAAGCCATACTTGAAGAGGGAAAAAAAAGCAAGTAAATGTTGAATGCTGGCACTGATGTGTTAAGGACATAAAACACTTATGTCAAATAATAGTTTTTGCATTTTTCTCTCCGAATTAGCTTAGACATTGTGTATGGGTTATGTGCTTTATTTGTTCTTCTAAACTGTGCAAGTCTAGAAGCTTTCTAAACCTTTTGACACAGACTCGTTAGAGGCCATGCATTAAGCTATTAATCTTGCCAGGTTCCTGCAAGGATTAGGCTCAGAGAAGTAGGAATTTATTTAGAAAATTCATAAGGAAAAAATCCAGTGAAACCCCAGCTGAGAAATACTTGCGGAGCACTAGCCAGTTCTGTGCATCATCCAGTCTCTGTTCTTTTCCCACACCCTCTTTATTGTGTTCAGCATCTTAGCGGTGGTCCAATGATCTCAAGCACTGAAGGTTTTCAGTCTAATCCAGCCTTAGTGAACATTAGCCATGTCCTAAAGGGCTGTGCAGATTTCAGGTGAGCTGAAATGTGCTGAAAGCCAAGCCTTAGTTTAAATGCTTCACACAATCAGAATCAGTCAGTGGTCATAAACCACTTTGGAGGCAAGAAGATGAAAAGCATTTTTGAAAGATATATGAAAATAATTTATGATCATTATATTTGTGCTAAAGCAATGACATATGCAACCCTTTAGTTTTCAGTCCTTACATATTTCACTAAGATTAATGTTGCCAAGTTGATTTCCAGCAAGACATGACTTTTCCACCCCTAGAAACCTAGTACACATAAGAAAGCTAACGGCTAACAGCTGCATCTTATCTGCACCAGGCAGTGAAGCTGCAGCACTGAAGGTGATGCACAGAGGATTTAGTCCGCTTAGCTCAAGTGCTCTGACACAGAGCAAGTAGAGATGGTAGATACACAAAGAGCAAAGGCTCTCTGACCCGGGTACCTCCTTACACTTTGTTCTGGGGATGGAAAATAGCTCAAGCAAAGACTTTACTTTGAGATCCACTAAGTCTTGTAACACAGGGCTGCATGACGTCACGCTGTTTGCATGCCACTTACACTGCAGAAGAGCTGTGTTCAGGCATACAGTCCTGGTTACTTTGTGCATAATGGGTTATAATATTTTGCCACTTTTTTAATTACATTGATTTGATGAACTACATTTTGATGACCCTGTCCATTTTAAAGAAATGCCATTGATACAGACTGTCATTACAGATTAATTAGATACCACTTCTTGTTAGTCTGGCTTATTGCCAAGCATCATGATGAGAAAGGGTGTAAAATCTCTGGTTTTAAACCTTAGCAAAGAACCATTTTTCTTCTCCTCTCTTTTAAATCTGCACTAATATAATTATGAAAAGCAACTCTTTTTTACCATCACCCACAGGCAGAAGCTATAAGCTGCCATTTCTTTTCCTGTACAGCTGCCTGATTCAGTAAATACATCTTTGGGGACTCATTTGCATTAGTTACCAAGAGATGATGTGCAGCAGTGAATGGTGGTTTGTGCTTTATAATGGGCTTCCTCAGCCCTCACTTTCTAACGTGATTATGAGCTCTTCTGTCATTAAGGGAGGAGCACAGATTCAACACTGTGCAGGAGACCTGAAGGTTAAGACTGAGTAGGCAGGAGGGACATCATCTGGCATTCCCTGTAGTATCTTTAGCAGCCTGATGCCAGACTTTCAGCCAAGGTCCAGCAAGGTTTCTGTTTTTGAGGCCTGACAACTGTTTTTTGGAGTTTCATTAGAGTTTGGTATTATACTCTAGGAGCTTATGAATGAGACTAAAGTGCACCATATTAATATTGGTAGTTATCAAAGAAGTAAAACAAGAAAACCAAAGGGGTCTGCATTTAGATTATTTCAAAATAATTAATGTGTGGGTGAATTATTTGAAAAATAAGATCAATAAAACCCCAGGAGATAAGGCATTTTTGTTTTAGTGGAAAAAGGAAGAAGAAATGCTAACCGCTTCGTTGAGCGGAGGAACTTTGTCCCTGAGAGGAACGTGCCAGCAGACACATCCCTGTGTGTAGGTGACAGTGGGAAGGGGAAGGAGGGGCACCTTGTTTCTCAGCCACTCTAACCACTTGTTTCTAAATTAAAGAATTCAGAGGAACATTATGGAATACACTAGAAGATCTGGAGAGAACCACTGCTTTTTAAAAACACAATGTGCCCATTTGTTTAGATAATCTGCACAGTTGTGATTTCAGGTTTCCTAAGTTTTCAGTAATACACACTAGGGCATTTTATTATAAGCCCATAGCATGAAGCGTTTCTCCTGGCTGGTCTACAAAAAAATGTGATGGCATGAATTTACAGTAACAAGTAAACTCATTAGCTTCCAGTAGGGGCTCTCTTACTGTGCACTTTGCATATTTTTGTGTTCAGACAGCAAGGACTGTGGAGTAACTGCTTTGCTTATTGCGTACTGATTCCCCAAGTAAAAAAAATAAATTACATTTTCACTGAATAACATATTTTTCAGATTGATGTATGTTTTGTTGTGGTGTAAGTTATTCAGGGTTTCCTCCAGTGCAAATCAGATTGAGTGGGAGCTAAGGGCTTTGTCTTGCAAATTTTTAACTTAATGGCAGTAATATTTGAGTATGATAAAATTATGTAGAATTTATCAGCGAATATAAATGATGTTTCTGAATGGATAACACGTGTTCCAGATGTCTTTTATTTTATTTTGGAGTAAAGGAAAGGGAAGAAAAGGGAAAACATACTAAATTGTAAATACCATTTGAAGTGGCCATAATAAACACAAATGCCTATGGTCCAAGTTAAGGGATAGGTTTTCAAACAAAATCTGAGGAACTTGATTTTTTTTAAATTTTCAGTGTTGTTTCTCTCCAGAATTGTTCAAAACCATATTGGTAAAGAAAAGCCACTCAGTCCTTTAGGATCAGCTATCTTTAGGTACAGCAGTCTTTCAGCTGTATCAGTTAGTGTTTGCTCTGTTCTTCATTTCTTGTTATGCACCTTTGTTTCATATATAATGATTATATCCATCAAAGCCCATTTTCATTAATAGATTCAGCACTTTATTCTCAACAGTTAAAACTCCTCCCCCCCCGATCATTTATCAGGTATATCTGTCAAAAATGCTTCTTGCCTACAACAAATATTATTTTGAAGTCATACTCCAAATGTGAAAAGCACAATCTGTTTGCTACCACCTAGGACTGTTATGTGGTTTATCAAAAATGAGGGGATTGCTGTGAAATAATAGTAGAGGGATAGATGATTGATGTCACTAATTGGAGCTTGTGCTTTTAGGCTAGGTAGGCATATCAAAGACTAAATGGACATGAAAGCTGGATTCACCTCTCACCCTTACAAATGAGCTGTCTCAGCTGGGCTCAGAGCATGTTGTTTAATCAGTGAGGAGCAGCCTCTGCTGATACTCCTGATGTTGTTCCTATTTGTCATTAAACACAGGTCGTCAGTCTCTGTGACTCTCCCTTCGACCTTAGTATTAAATTTGCTGTAAAGAAAACAAAAGCACTGATTAGTGAGGCCTGGAGATATTTGTCAGGGCTACAGGTGCCTTTCTCCCCTGGAGACCGAGTATAAACACAAATCTTTGTAATATCAAAAGCTTCCATTTGTCTTGAAGGGTGGGAGGAGGATTATGGATAATTGAAGGAGGGAGAACAAAATTGCCAAATCTGAAACATAAACACATTGTCTTTTTGTCCATCAGAAAATTGGGTTTGTTTGCTTTTTTTCCCCATATGATTTGTCTTGGGCAAAGCTTATATTTTAGAGATAACAAACTTCTTTTTCCATATCAGACAACTTGTAGAAATAAAATTTTGCTACTTAAATTATAAAGCAATGCTGAGTGTTTAGTATGATGCTTTGCATCACTATATTAGCTTGCAGAGAACTGGGTTTGCTGCCAAATATACGTCTGCAGTTCCAGTAAGCCCCTTCTTTCCTCTGTGCAACATCCAGCCATGCATCCTCCCTGTCCTGTGCATATCTCTATATTCTTTGCCTCTCCTCCATCGAAATGTAATTGCTAACATCTGATCAGAAAATGTCATTTAGATGAACCTTTTGTCACTTCTTCGTGGGGAAGCCAAGTGTGAACCAAATAATGGTGTCCTGTGAGGTATCATGAGGTTTGCCTTTTTTTTTACTTTCTTTTTTTGTTTTGTTTTGAGAATCTGTAAGAAAGAAATACTGTTGATTGCATCAAGTGCCTGAAATGTGATCGGAAACAATTCTGCTCTTTAGATTTACATATGAAAGTCATAAGCCAAGGTTAAACAGCTTCTTTGTACGTGTCAGTATGATACCCTATACCAAGCGTTCTCTTTGAACAGATAGAGCTGACTGCCTCCATCAAAAAAGCAGGTTGAGGCCCAAATCGGTTTAATTCTCTGTACTGTGGCAGTATTATGCACTAGACTTTCAGACAATTTAGAGGTAACCTGCAGTGATGTTTTCGTATTGTGCAAGCTTTTTATCCCACTGACTTTTTCAGGGCTCTTGTGGGTAAGTCCTGCTTGTATCTGTTCACAAACTCTTCCCTGACATGCCTGGAAATGTGATGACTTCCTAATTGTTTAGGCTAAAATGTGCATTTGGTTGCATAGGTACCTACACATGCAAATAGATTAGTTATGTTTTTAAATGAAGAAATACCTAGATCTAGCTTAATGCTTTGCATTTGGGAATAATGCATCTGGGAATAGCATTCCTTCCAGTTTTGCAGTACATAGAAAAGTGTGTTTCTTGATATTGATCAAATAAAATACATTTTATTACACTATAATTGCAGGTGGAGAAACAGAGGGGAACCCTTATAACTCTGAGAATTAGATTTGGAAGAAAAAGAGCTTTAGGACTGATAACTAAAAGAATATGACTTAGATAACATGATAATGTTCTTTGTAGAAGGCTCTGAACAGATCAGACTGGAACTTACTGAGTACCTCGGTGTGTGATTATAGCCCTTGGCGAATTGTCTGAAAGTAGGCTTTGAATTGTGTATAGATTTATTTGCTAATCATAGTAGTTTAAGCAATTTACGTGATCTAGCACATTGCAAGCCTTCACCTACCATCAGGTATTTTATTTCTTGCTCAGATTGTTCTAGCTTATGTGACTTGAATAAAAATTTTCATAAAACCTGTAGGTTTCTCTTAGAGAATGCATGTTCACCTGTGGGTAAGTTCAGGAGAGACGAGTTCATTGAAGAGTTGGCATGGCTATAACGTCTGGGTATGTTCATCACTGTTATCTGAATGTTGGTGGGAAAGTTGCTCTGGAGCAGCTTTGGTGCACATTCAGATGGGCAGAGTTCACACAGTTCCCAGGGCTTGTTTGCCACTTAGTTCAATGTGAAGAGTTCCAATCTCTGGGTTTGCTTACACTGAATAGGAGCAGGTTTAATATTCAGAAGCATCCAGTTACACCAACACTAGCCGGTCTATACAGCTTTTGGCACTACTTTAGATACATTGGTTTAAACTTTATAGATAATCCACAAACACTGCTTTCTTTGTGATTAAGTTCAGTTCATTGGCTGACTGGGGTGCGAAGAAGCAAAAAATAAAAGACAATAGTTAGATAAATTACCTTGTAATAAACACATTGGTCTGCAAGGGCTGCTGCTGGTACCAGTCATGGCACCAGGAGGATCTCTTCTAGGTGACTATGCTATAATTCAAGCTGAGGAGTACCACTGCTACATAAGGGAGGTGGGGCTTGAAAGAGGATGCTGAGCTGCTCCGAATCACAGCAGTCAACAGATCAGACCCTCACCTTGAATGACTAAAAATTCCCATTAGAAAATCTGTAAAAAACCACAACAGGAGCCCACCAACACCATTCCATAAAATGTGTGCCTTAGCAGCTCATCTGCAGCAGTTCTCACTGTTGATTACATTGCAGGGATTACAAGCAGCCAGCTAATAATCACATCAGTGCCCTGCCGGTTTCCCCGTATCTGCATATCCTCGTTAGGTATGCATCCTGTGTTGTGTGTGATTACGGAGTAAATGAGCAGCCAGAATTGTTATGCTTATTCCAGAATTGACTTTTTTTAAAGTTTATGATATGAGAGTATATATCTTAGATATGAAAACTGATCCATTCTATGAGATAGGAGAGATTTGGGCAGCAGCGTAGAATCCCATGCAATGTATGTCTGCTCTGAACAGAGGGTGTAGCACACTGTCTGTGCCGAAGTTAAATCCAGTGCAAAGCTTCACCAAGTTTAAGTGAGATTTAACTTGGCCGTAAGTGTTGTTCTGGCCTTCTGCAAAGATCTGAAATTTTGCCAGAATTTATACCATGAATGGACTTCTTACAATAATTAAAATTAAGACAATATAACATTTTGTTCTTGCAGATGGCACAGAAGAACAATAGGAGCTGATCTTGTAGCAAAGAAATTAAAATAAAATGACAGTTAAATGAGTTAACTGCCTAGCCTGCCCTAATGTGAGATGCTTTAGTGCAGCTTAAGACCTTAAGTTATAAGGTAAAAGCAGACCCAGTGATCACAGCAGCCGGTTTGCCTGCAGCCCTTTGCTCTCAGCAGCAGGTAGGATGTGGCATCATTCCGGTTTCTGCTATGTATATTCACCAATATTTATAATTATTTTTATTAGATTTGCAGCCACAGACGCTTATTAAAATAACGTGTAATGGTATACATTTTCCTCTTGCTCTGCTTCTTTAATTTAGCTATTAATCTGAATTTAGCTACAGTCCTGAAGCTGGGTGTGTGTGAAATATGGACCGGGTGCTATAGATGGCCACAGAGTAGTTTCTCTTGCCTCCTGGTAGCTGAAAGGCAACAGGTTTGTTCAAGGCCAGCTGATAACATCCCTCCTGGCCCCGCAGCCCTTGGATTATAGCTCCTACTCAGAATTGCAGATAGACATTGATGTTATGTACTTACTGTGGAAGAATCCTTTTTTCTTTGAGCTAATGAAACAGCAAAGTGAACTCATGTGTAAGCATTGAAATAAAAATTGAAGTAGGAAATTTCCAGAAGTCCATGGTATGTGTTGGTGACCTCACAAGAGTGTGGGAGCCACAGTAGTAGTTAGCTGAGGTAACCTACCTTGGGAGAGTTGACATGTTGCTCTTTGTAGCAGGATACAGACAATAACCGATCCAGGGGTTCAATTCCTGCTTTATTCCCGGTTACTACCAAATATATTTCTGTGAGTAGGCTTAACCTTCAGTTGTATTTGAGAACTTTTCTGTGTGATGCCATAGAATTTTTCATGTTATTCTCAATGGATAGCCATTCAGGAGCTTTATTTTATATGAAAATGGACATCGTTGCCTTGAATATCATGAAGACATGTTTTTCCCCACACACATTTTTAACTTCTTTTGACTTTCCAGTTTGTAATGGATCTTAAATCCAGTCCAGTTTTGACTGAGCTGTAGTATGCTTCCCAAGGCTTGTATGCTGTCCCAAACACAACAGTTTTACATGTATCGTTTAACTTTTCTTTAATTTCTCTGGTCTGAGCTCTCACCAGTTCCTGGGGGAACTGGGTTTTTTTCATGGTTTCAACCCTTCGCTTTCACACATCTAATGCATCATTTTTCTGTTCTGAAAACCCAGCATCTGGTTATGCTCATACTGAGCAAAATGAAATAATAGAGGCAATGGCATACCAATTAGATCACTAAAGAAATCACAGTCGGTTGCCATTTCCAGGAACATGTAGTACTTCTGCAAGACAATACTATTATTATCTTGCATTTGGAAGTACTGCAAACTCTTTCAACAACTTTCATGGATGTTTGCCTCAGAACTGAATGACTCCAGTTTAATTTAAATGTAAATTAAAAGTACATAGTGTTTAAATGTTTAACAGACACACAGAGGATTTTGGACAGAGCAGAATTATTCATTTACTATGTTTTGTAGTGGTTATTATTCATTTATTGCCACATCTAAATTCCTTAATCAGATCCAGATGATATTCTGCAGATTCCCTCCCTTCCCTCTCCATGTAGATGGCCTTCAGGAAGCCTTCCCAAGAGCTATGCCAGCTTGGCTTCTGCAAGATGCTGCTGGTTTCCTAAATCCTGGCTGGAAAATAGCTTCCATGGTTGCAGAGCATAACTAATGCCTTCTAATACTTTCTTCGCAATGAGTAGCAAAATTGAAGTAAATGGCAGGCCTTAGTTCCTTCAGCAGTTCTGGGTTCTGGCAGACTATCTTCAGGAGTTCCTGGCCTCTTTTCACGAGAATAAACTGCATGTTTGAAAAGAAGGACAACATGGAGACTCTTTAACTAGAAGCTTGCAGAGGTTTTAGACAGATTTGAAAATCACTGCTGCAGACTTAGAGCTAATAAGAAGGTTTGTCTGTGTCTTCAAAGCTTCTAGATTGTTATACTTTGTACAGCCATTTATTCAGAGATGTTCACTCTACTTGTAAAGTCTTTATTACTGGAAATCTATATATTATTCTGGACATTCCATTTAGTGTCATTATGGGTTTTGATGTACTTCATATCTATATAGTCTCCAGACAGTTCTTTTGTAATTAGAAAATGTTATTTTTTTAATAAAAGAGCCAGATAGGACCAGGTCGGTAGTTCTGTACACATACCTATAGTACAACCATGCCTTTCTCCCTGATATATCTCCTGGATCTGAGGACATCCAGGTGGGTAAGCAATAACGCTACAGTTACTTTGACCTCCTTCAGCAATGAGAGTGATTTGAACCCATTCAAGTTTCTGATGTGATTTTCTTTTCTATTAAATAGCTTCAAAATTGGGATTGCAAAAAAATGGTCATCTTGGCTGTCTGAATTGTTGCAGATTCTTGTTACAGGTTCTTGTTACAGTCTCTTTATTTAATTCATCTACCCCAAAAAAAAACATTCAATTTTGTATCACCTTCAGCCTTTGCCAGTCTGGAGTTTCCCTTATTTCATATGTCTGCTCAAATTAATAAGTTTGGAAATGGGTTTTAGTGCCATAACATTAAATATATATATATTGAATCTTGTTGAACTTCCCATTATTTTTGATACTCTGGCTTGCATGGATATCCCTAGCCTGAGAACTTTTGAATAGTACTGACAATTTGTTCTTGTTACTATTCAAGAGCTCTGAATTTAATCCAGTGTACGACAAGCTTGTCAGATTAACAGATTCTTCAGTTTTGTTCCGGCTGCTGCTGGTGGCAAGTAAATAGAGGTAGAAAATCCACCCATCTCAGTAGGAACTGGCTCCAACCTTGGACAAGATGTAACCGTGAAAGTAGGTGATGGTGACTGCTACAGTGAATGCTGTAAACCAGGTTTTGTTGTATACAAAATTTCTTGGGGGGATACTATGTGATGCTGGACCTCGGCTCTCCCGCGAATGCAAAGTGAGCGGGAACCCTCAGACTGGCTGCAGCAGACTTCAGCCAAATGATGCTGGAGCCAGTGTGGTTGTAGTAATTTGGAAAGCTTGCCAAAACTTTCTGACTGGTAAATGAATCCAAGCCTTTCCTTCTAATTTAAAGTGAAAACTATCCCTGCTGGTTTGCAATATACTAATACAAACAGCTTTATATATATATATATATTTGTTCTGCCTGGTTCATGCGAAGAGGAGATGAATTCATATTGACCCGGGCTGGTTGGTAACTAACAATTTCACTCAAAATATTGTGCTCAACATAGAATGCAATGTACCATAGTGCGCTATATGACAACAGAAGCTCCCCAAGTACAGTATATTTTAGCAAAAAATAATTATTGAATTTACTCTGCAGAGCAACTGTGTGATAAATAATTTCAATCCTTTAGTTATTCACTGTAAAGAAGCTACATAAATAATTACTGATTTACTGACAGCAATTAAGTTGGCCTAAGAACCCAGGATTGATAACACACTTACTCTGCTCATTCTCTGGAATAATAACTTAGATGCCATTTCTAAACATCATATATCTTTATCTCGGATTCTGATAACTGTCAGCTCGTTCTGACCAAAGGAGCTGTGAAAATGTAGCTAAAATGAAGATTTCTTTCACCTCAGTAAATCTCTTTTCCATAATGCCTGTTTTTGCAGTGGTCAGGATTCTAGTGAAGCAATCTTAATTTATCAGTTTAATCTGGGAAATTAGTTGCTGTAGGTTTTGGTCATACAAATTAATGGACAATAAAAAACATTTTGATTTGGATGAGATTTCTTTTCCTTTTGCCAGGATTCAAAGAGAATACTGAAAATAATTTGACCGTTACTGTTTTAGAGACTAATTTCAAATGCAAGAGCATATAAAAATACTGCATGAAAAAAGAGAAGTTTGTTGCTACCTACCTATAGCTGTGTGCAACCCTGTAAAGACATAAGACATTAAAAACTTACATAGGTGACATCTGTTATGTCGGAAACGCCCCTCCCAAACATTATTATAAATTGCATTTCACAGAAAGAAAAAAGGAAACATATGTGAAAGCTTCTGGCTTTCTGATTTAGAAGTCTAAGTCACATTATTAAATGACATGGGGCCAAAACCACATAGCTCTATCTTCAAAAACACCCTTTCAAAGTGGAAGTTGGACTTTAGTTGCTTTTTGAACATTTTGCTAGGTATCCATTTGCATTTAAGTTAAGTATATTTTAATGTCCGTGCCTATGTGATTTAGACTTTAAGGCCTGTTCAATGCCTTTTGCTACTTGGGCTTCCAGCTGCCTAGTCGCTTATGAAAGCAGGATTTAGCTGTTCAAATCCTTTAGACCTTGTGATGCTTAGTGCAATGGCATGAAAAAATTGAACCTGGCTGCCTAAAGATACAGCTAAATACTCAGCAGCTTATTGTAAAGTGGCTACACAAGTTAGGCTTGAATTTGGTTTAAGCAAAGATCACGAAGTGCCCATGCTGCTTATTGAATGGGGTCTAATTAGCCTATGGAGATAGCGATCAAACGCCTTTTATGCTGCTGCAAATGAGGAATGATTCTCTGCTTGTATATTGTGATGAAATGTCTATATAATTGCAGGAAAGTACCTTCAGAAAAAATAATCAGGCTAAAAAGATAATCCTCTGCCTTGTGCTATGTGACAGCTCCCGTGCTCCTGAGCCTGGCCGGTGCCACCACCTGATAATGCCACCCATTCACGTCTCATATAAAAGGCATGAAGAGACTAGCTCTCGATGCTCTTTTACCTACACCATTGGGCAGCAGGCAGTGCTTGAGAGCAGATCACACTGTCCTACACATTGTGCTCGAACCCTAGCTGCCCTGCTGTGAGCAGTTAAAAGAGTCAGAGCCAGCAAGTTCTCCAGCTCATGGTGCTGATAATAGGTGGCTTGTGCCTGCCTGGGAGAAGGGTCTCCAGCCAAAATGTCAGCAAGTGTGGGAACTGCTTGCTCTTTGCCCCAGTAGTACATGGGTTTTAGATTGTTCTGTTAATATTTGGCTGTTTGCAGAGTTCTGCTTTTATTCTAAAGGTTTCTGTAGGACTGAGAGGGACTTCGCTTGACTTTTTAACTCTAGGTTGCATCTCAGTATACTTGTGTTTTGGAGTGTAACATACAGTCTTTAGTGCTTTTCCCCCTTCTTTTGTTTAGAATAGAAATAAAAGGCAGGGACCTGTTGAATGAGTTGGAGAAACTCCCTGCTACTCTGATACTCTGCTTCCCATGGGCTGCTCGGGTGTTTTGCAGGGGCTTGAAAGAAAGGGAATAACCATGACGTATTCCATTTGTGACGCTAAGCCACCTGGCTAGTTGGAGATGTAGGTGACAGTCACCCATTTAAATCTGAGAATCACACTCTTAACCTGAAGAGGGTTTGATCAGTTTTTAATGCTAGAGGAGTGTTCAAGGATTGTGTGGAGTTTATTCTAATCTTTTTTCAAGTTTGTCACTGTTTGGACAAGGGTTAGATCTCCCTCTCTCTGCTTGAGTCAGATTTTTAAATGTTGACAATAATTCTGAAGTTTTATGTAAATTGAAACCTAGCCTGAGTGGGTAAATAGATGCATTCCTTTACAGTGTCTGTCAACTAATGCGAGCTGTCAGCAATTCTGTTTCCTTTTAATAAAACATCTGAAATTTAGCTTCTCTGGCACCATCAAAAATTTAACTGAAACCCATCCATTGCTTGAAGCCCATTAGGAGATTAAGGAACTGAATTAATCTAAACGTGTTAACACAGCTATTTATCCTTTCTGGATCTTTTGATAATGTGACAACTTGGGTGCCATAATCTCCAGAAATGCCAGCGTTGTCAGATGGAAGACCCATCAGCGTGACCAGGAACGGAAAGGCAAACCATAGCATTTGTGACCAAATAGGAATCTTTTCCAAGTACCTATGACCTTTGTTTTTTCTAAGTTCCTCAGCTGGTAGATGGGACTGCATTTTACAAGACTGTTAGGAGGCTGAAACTCATAGATTTTACTCAAATATGTGACTCAAATCAAATAGATTTTTTTCTCTGTCTTCTGTTTCCTACCTGACCTGCAGTGGTGATTTTAGGGGGAATTAAGGGATCTGTTAAACTGCAGATGAACTATCAATAGCTATTATTTCTAGAGATACATTAAGATGTCCTTGTGTAATTATTCTGGTTTTATTATTACAGTTGTCTTTACTGTTGCATTACAATAGCACCGCAAGGCACTAAGCGGAAATGAGGATGTGGAATACGATGTGCACGTGGTACACATGCAGAGTAAATGTTTGGTGCTCTAGCAGAAAATGCACACTTGCATATTAAAACTAGCTACTAGAGAAGGATAAAATTAATAAATGTAAGAGAAGGAGACCAATGGTAGTGGAAGGATAGTAAGTAGCAGACATCATTAAATGTGGCAGTTTGGTTCAATTCCTACTTTTTTTAAAATTTTTTTTGCATGCTTGTATCTTAGGAGAGACAAAATGTGATCTGTGGGTGAATCGCTCTCACTGGGATCACAAGCCTTGCAGTTGTGAGAGGGCAGATGGGAATTTATTTTCCATGAGGTGTTTCTGTTTAGAGTTTCGTAACAAGATTAGGTACCCACTTTTCAAAAGTTTTTACAGCTCTTGGCTGTAAGCTCTTGGCTTTTTGCTTCAGAATGTCCTGGACTGGGCAAGTCTCCAGTATATTTGTTTTGTAACCATCTTGCTTGGATAAAATGACCAAGGTAGGGTTTTTTTTTCCAGTTTGCCCTGGAAATAAAGGCTTACACTGTTTGACGGGTGAGGGTAACTACCACCAAGCATTTGGTTACTGCGACGTCTGTGTGTGCTTTCTTGGACCATGAAAGTCTGAGGTAAGTCAAAGCACTAACTTTGATAGGAAACATCTTTTGGCAAAAAAAAAGGCAAAATGATGGATTTTACATCTGAATTTAAGCAAATACAGAATGGTACAGTTTGTTGACAGAAAATGATCTCTTTGCCAGACTGATGCTACTGGTTTGGTTCACTTTGTTTCACTCTGAAACTAGTGAGAGCAGAGGGGCAGGAGTGACCCTTTTAATACTTTCAGTCCTGCCTTTAAGCCATACTCTTCATATTTCTATTGGAAGCATTTCATTTAAATAGTTCTCAGGACAGATTCATCAGAGTGGGGTAAATCATTTAACACTGATGGACTGCTGTGCATCTCATGGGTTTTTTTAGAAAAAGTTAAGGCTTTGTTCCTGAAGCATAATTTTCTTCATGATAAAATGCAGTGCAAGGAAGAGGTTGCGCTTTGGAGAATATATACCTTGCTGCAAAACATTAGTTTTTTCACCTCAGTATTTCCAGATTGCCTGGTAATGTCCCTAATGTATTCATTAGAGAGTGGATGGATCAGCGTGGCACAGAACCAGAATAAGATTCACACCAGGAGATGTGAAAACACAATATTGAGCTAGAAAAAGGAATTCTTTTCATGTATGGAATAGAAATACTCTAAAGATACAGTAGCTGTGCTTGCTTTCTGCAAATGTTTTTCTTCCTCTTTTTACATTTCCATTAGGAAATTGCATTTCTGTATGAAGGCCTTGTATTTTTTTCTTTTTTGAAGTGAAATGACACATACTGTAAACTGATGTCTTAATAATGACTTGCTCTGAACTCCTTGCTGGTTGCCAGTGAACCACAAGTATATACTGCGGTGAACAACGGGAACAAAAGATTATCCCATTATTTACTTGAATTCAGCAGCAAACTCTGATTGAAGGGTGTCTTGTTTCCCAAGAACATGCTAGTGTTTGACCAAAACACAAAAAGTAGTCATGAAAGTATGGGGTCAGTTTACTCCAATGTTGGAATTTTTACCAGAAGCAAAATTTGATACACATCTTTCTAGTTCATTGCTTGTTTTATTAAATGAGGAGATAGACCCAAGAAGTGACTGTTTTCTAGCTGGCACTATGTATATTCTATTGTAATATTCCATTTTTTTAAGTATTCAATATTTTTACAATTAGTCACTTCCCCCTGGATCATACAAGTAAAAATGACAATGTGAATGGCAAACTAAGAACATTTGTGACCAGATTTTAGCAAACAGTCTGAAGAAGTTACTGTTAAGTAGTTAATAAATGTCAGTGTCTCATCTGGTTCCAGAATAAGACATGACATAAATCCTATTGAAGTTGTTGGAAGTCTTTCAACTAATTACTCCATTAGGCTTCAAATTGGAGAATTCATCAGCTAAAATGTGATGATATTTAGTTATTGTTATTATTTGTAGCGTATTATTAATAATTTTTTTATCTTTGAATAATTTCACAGATTATATTTATTCAAAATGTTTGTAGCCTTTCTATGAGCAAAATCTTTAAATCCCCAAATTCCTCATCCTGTGAACTGCCAGTCAACTTATGTCAGTCTTGTGACAACCTGTTTTTTCTGCTTCACCTTCCTCTCTTTTACTGGAAGATAAGAGTTACAAGGAAATCAAAAATAATGCAAATGCTAGATAAGAATTCTGGTCAAGTTTTAGGAGGGTTTTTTTGAGATTTGGGGCATTCCTCAAATAAGATACATGACCTCAATATGGTTATGGGAATATTATCATCAGAATTTCCATGCTGTAGACCATGCAAAAATGCCAATACTTTAGAGGAAGAAACACAGTAGATTTCAAGTTCCCTTAATGTGCCATCATTTATGATTCTCATGTATCTGATTCCAATTTGTGTAAATGCTCATATAAAACCAATATTTTTAAATCTGTGCTGCTACACAAGAGCAGCATTGGACCCTTGTTGCATTTCTCTGCCTATTAAAACTGAGTTATGACAGAACAGCTTCTTGCATTCCATTGTAGCTTTCTAATTGGCTACATGGGTTTTGGTATTAGCCCTAAAAATCCTGTCTTGTTTTTTTTTGTCTTTATTTTCCCCACAGAAAATTTCTGTGATCACTTTCAGTGATGATCTTAAATGGTTACACCAGGCATATGCTGCTAATGCAGAAATGAGGTGGAAGCAAACAAGGCCTATGTCTTTGTACATTCCAGTTCCTGAAAACAAATGGAGTGGGAGGGTATGTTAAATGGCATTTCTCAGCAGCCAAATTATTCCTCACTCAGCTATCAAATGCTCCTTCCTGAATGCTTAATTGACCAGTAAACTTCCTAATTAGAACACCAAAGCTAGATAGAGAGTGCTTCTGGCTAAGCAGGATGAGATGGGTACTGTAAGAGTACTGAATATGCTTAGGTCCCTATAGCACTGAGATACATTGGTGCTGGAAAAGCAAACAGAGTAAATGATCAGATAAAATACTGGCTTTTCACCTTTGAGATAAATGCCCAGTTTCTGTCCATATTCCTACTAAATGTGAAATTAGCTTTATAATATCTCTACCAGGCTCTTCTGAATAACATTTGGCATCTCAGAAACTTTGTTGTCACTCAGCACAGTTTTGGCCACCTGGCCTTTCTACTTAAGGACTGACCTATCTGCCAGGTGTAATAGCAACTGCCCACAGCTGATAAATTCCTGAGGCTGGGTTCTTTCCTTTGTTTCAAAGCAGATCTTATGTGGACAGCATCCTTATCCTCAATGCACCAGGACGGCCCTTGCATCTCCAGAGGCAAAAGAGCAATATTGCTGGTATCATGCAAGGACATAGTCAGATCTACCAACCTGAATTATCTCCTTGAAGCAAGTATTCCCTCTCAGGTGTTGGGTTCATTCATAAAAAGGTGTAGTTCTGACATTGCCTGAATCGGTGCCTGCTCTGGTATAACTACTGCCCAGGCTGCCCTGCTGTGGGTGCCAGTTAATGTGGTTTCTCCTTGGTTCTCGATCCTCTTAAGATTAATTTCTTTGAAAAAGTCGCAAATGTGTAGGTACTGGCAGCTTTCATAGGCAGCCTGATATTTCAAAGCCAAGACTGATCTGGATTTGCAGTTTGCAGCAAGGTTGCAGATAAAAAATTCTGATATTAGGGCCAAAATAGCTTGGATTTTCAAATCTACAAGTTTAAAGGTATGTATTCATATTGATATATTCCTATATGCATTACAGAGATCTCTAAGGGTAGCAGACTTGCATCTGACTTACAATTTGACTTATAGCTGGGAAACAGGAGTTCAGCTGAAATAGACATCTGAGGTTATATTAACTTAATAAAAAATGCAGGGTCTAACTCAAAAAATCCAGCATCTTTTAACAGAAGTCAAGTGATTTTCCCATTTGTCTAGCCAGCTTCTCTCAAGTTCATTACTCTTTCTTGATTAAATCTTTTCTAATGATTTCTGCCTGAATGAGAAGCGGAGAAAGGGTAGTCACAAATCATTCCTTAGACAGACTCTGACAGCGATGTATATGACTCGTGTATGTTCAACTGGTTGTAAGTCTTAATTCTTCTTTTTAACTGTAAAGAAAAGGGTATCATCAGGAACAAATATCCTAAGGGTGTAAATTCTAAGAAGAGAAATCTCTACTATGTTATAGATGGCAGTAATTAGAAAATTAGAAAAAATGTTTCAAGTTTATCAGGAATAAATATAATAGTGAAAAAAGAGAACCAGTGTGAAGTAGTAAACATTTAAGTTATTGCAGTCCATTTATCACATAGCATTTATTTATCTGGAGGAGAACAAAAAGGCAACTTTTGCCTCTTTGGTATATTTCTATAATTGGGGTCTCTAAATAGTTTGGTCTGTGAGACAAACCACTTGAAAATGAGTAATAGGCACCTTTTGGCCTGAGTAGAGTGACATACAGAAAGAGTATCCTATTAAAGACCAACAGCTACTCAAGCTTTTTGATGCAATCAAATCTTTCAGTGAAAAATGTAGGTAAATTTTCACTTGACCCAACGGATACTATTCTTAGGTTCTAGCCTCAATACTGGCGTAGAGCTCCTGCAGGTACCTAACAGTGAGGCTTTGCTTAGCTTTGCATGTTCAGGTGCTACCAGGTGGGGGTGTGAGAAACTTCTTGCAGTGGGAACCAGAACCATTTCTTATTCTGGAATATGCAGGTCTTCATTTTGCATTGCGTGAGCATCTTAACTTCATTTAGATTTAAATATGTGTTAGAAAATAGAGGTGGATGCTACTGGAGTCTGGATGGTGGAGTTGGGTTACGTGTATCCGGTTCTGCGTCATGGTGTTCGAAGGATGTGGTCTTCGCCCGGCAGCGATATTTGGGAGAGAGAAGGGCTATAGCCTCTTCTAGTAAACCTGTGCTTACATAAAGTTAAACATGTCCTAGGCACAGAATAGCAGCTTCCCTCAGTTTGGCCTTCCAGATAGATGGGAAGGAAAAACATTCTTTTTCCTCTCAACCACCTTTTGTCTGTTATTTTTCTCTTTTATCTACTTTTCCTCATAAGGCTCATTGTAAATGTCGCCTTTTCTGACAGAGAACTGGGCTGCTCTGAGCAAGATAACAAACACGTGCTTTCCCTTCCACTTTCCTTATATAAAATAACATTTCTTATTCTATTTGCTTTGTTGCCAGCTCTTATCTGTAATTTGGATCATAAACCAGGACTGTCTTTTTCCAGGAACACTGAATAATATAATGGCTGGTAAATTGTGATGGTATTTTTCTTTTCTTTTTTTTTTTCTTCTTTTGTTCTGAATTTTTTGATGCTTCAAAATAGATTTGGGAACTATTCATGCTCTATAGAAAACGCAGAAACAAAAGCCTTTTATCCTCTTCGTTTCTGACTGCTATGTCTGGTTGTTTTAACAGGTTGTCATTTCCTTCTTTACTAAAAATTAGAGAGGGATTTTTCAGTGATACCAGTGTGAGTCAAGGCCTGATCTGAAGCTTACTGCTGTTAACACCAAAAATTTCTGTCATCTTGCCCTCATGCTGAATATGGCTGGGAATCTTATCCTACACTGAGGGATTTGGGTCCTTGGACAGGATTCCTGGCTTAAGGCTCTTCCTAAGAGTGGCTTCCAAAAGAAGATCCAAGTGAGGAGAACAGCTATTGCTTTGTGTTTATGTGGCCGTGGTTCTTGCTAGCCCCTAAACACTACTGTCATCAACAGTATTATTGGTATTTATAATAATAATAATGAATAGCAAGTAAACACTGTAAATACCGCACACCAATCTGCCCAAGAGAATACTTTTCACAGATTAGGGCACAGTTTGCTGGTGTGTCATTAAATCTCCTGGTATCTCCTCAATTGCTGAAGGGAAGTGAATGAATTTTTGATTGAGATGCGAAGGGTTTTACTGCATTCATCAGCCAGTACGTCCATCAAGGCATTCCTGTCATGCTTATTATTATGGTACCTTGGCTCCTAGAACAGTGGAACTTAATTCCTTATTGACTGGGGTTCATGGAGGACTAATGTGAGACCAGGAAAGTCGCGGGCTCTGGTAGCAGTCGGAGGCAATCAGGTCCAACTAGTAGTAGGAGGTGGAGTATTGCTGGCCTGGGGCAAGCTGCTAATTAAAAGATGCTTTTCTGGTAGCTTATGTCAGAGGAGCCCTGACATAACCTTCAGTAAGGGGCCTCTTTGTTTCTCTTGAATGCCAATGAATTTATTAATAAGATCAATTTTAAGTGCTGCTCCCAGTTTGGGTTGCCATGGAGACCACTGACCTGCAGACAGAGGAAGGCAGAATTGGGGAGCAGCCCCTCTGTTCTCACTGGTGTCTGAGCGTGTTCTGTGACTTGGATGAAAATGCAGAAAATGACAGCTGTGTATATGTGAGGCAGTGTAAATCCACGTCAGGAATCTCAGAGTCAATGGTTTTCTGCTTCAGATAAATCCTTTCTTTGCTGCACCCTTGCAGACTATGAGATAGCAGAGAGAGAAACGGAGAGCAGTGGCAAGAAGCATCCAAGCAGAGCCTGCCTTGAGTCAAGGATGTTGAACAGGGCCTGGACGAGGCCACATTCCTCCACTGCTCTGCTGGCTTCTGAATGATAAGGGGGAAATAATTGTCATTATAGGAGTCTATTAATCTTCCCCTGCCTGTACCCATTGCACGGCACTGAGGATGGCGGAGAACTGGACCCAGTGACTGGCCTTTCTGTGCTCCTCCTTACAAAGGGCTTCAGAAACTTCTGGAGCAAAGTATAATTTTTCCAATATTAATTATTGTTAGGGAAACAGTATTAATAAATTCAAACCAGCTATTGGTTTGTGCCCTTGATCTATCTGAATGGGAAAAATACCTTCTATAGAAACTGGTATCTTCAGAGCCCCTGCGTTCGTCCTACAAACAGAATTCAAACAGAAGAGCAAGTGAGGCACCGAGAGGTGATGTTCAACCAGCAGCTGCCTATCAAAAGGCCAGGCCAGCCCAAAAGGGAGCAGAGGGGCAGATAGCAGAGAGGGGAGGTAAGGACCAGAATCAAAGCCCTCAGCAGGGCTGCAGTCGGTTATTAGCTGCTGGAGAAGTCAGCCGGAGACAGGCCCTCAGGTGGCACCAGTTGCAGTAACTTAATTGACAGCAATTCACAGCACTTCAGGATCTACTTCACAGAGCCATCCTGGCTCCTGGAGAGGATGTTTTCAGAAAGCTCTGGGCCTAGTATGGATTTCTGTAAATGAGTGTTTACAAATAAGCCACTTACCACCTGGGTTTATAGATAGCCACAATTTTCTCTTTCTCACATAACCTGTCTCCCCAGCCAGGCAGAGCAATATCAGATGCAAGTGTTGAAGGGAAAAAGTGAGATGTAGGCATTGCAGAAATGAACATTTACAGTGTCTGATGGAAGTGCTGGCGAGACCAGGTAAAAAATGCCCAAGGAGTTAAACTGAAGAGGCCTTTATGGGACGGGAAGTAACCAGCTTGAAAGAATGAAGAAGGTGACAAGACCTGTGAACGTGTCTGATTACCATAAACAGAGAGCAGCTGCCTCACTCGTCCTAGGCAAATACAGTTTGACTTGTAATTAATTTCATTGCATAAAACCCACCATCTGTAGGAAGAAATAGCAGAAGGTAGAAGTGGAGGTAGCGTAACCTGTTCCCTATGCCACTCTCAATCCCCCAAAAGCAGCAGGACCTGTAGACCACGTAGGAGATAAATGCCTGTAGTTTATGGCATCTGCTCTGGCTTCACTTGAATAGATAATGCCAGAAAAGTGAAACAGAAGAGTTTGGGGAGTGACTACACAAGTGACTTTAAAAAAAAAAAAAGTTCTTAAAACATTGTGGGAGATGCCTACTGGTAGTGACACACTTTAAAAAGAATATTAATTACTTATATCAAATAAATGAGATAACTGGAATTTGGGAGTTTAAAATGTGTTTATTTTAAAATGTCATGGACTAAAAATACAATTCAAACTGAAAAATGCAATAAGGATTAAAAAAAATGTTTGCAACTAATGGTCAGATTAGAAATTTAGGTTTCAAATTGCACAAACCCAGGATGCTGTCCCTTTGTGCAATTGAAACAAGGGGCCATAGCTCTGCTCCAGCCCTCGAGCTCTGCAGAGAGATGATACAGACCCGAGCACAGGAACTAATGTAGCTGTGAGGAACACTGAAGTAACACAAAACACACCGAACCTTTCAGCTTTTCTTTCTACAAAGTTTCCTAGTTCTCAAACAACTACCAAGCTAGTAGGTCTGTAACAGTGCTCCCTCTTGAAGGCTGCTTGAACAAGGGGGGCTTAACAGGGGTTGCAACACGAAGAGACACAGTTTACATATTTTTTTCTACTTTTCAGCTCCTTGGAAGTCGCAGTGGGCAGGAGCTCTCTATTTGACTATATCAATGGTAGAAATAAAATAGCTTTAGAAACAGTTATAGCATGGATGATAGAGTGCTGGCATCTTATTCAGACGGAAGCAGAGAGGTCCTGATTATACAGATGAGGAGTTATTATGATTTCATATCACTGTTGTGTATGAGAATTTTATTATTTTCTGGCAGGAATAACCTGAAGGAGTAACAGTGGTTTTGGACATGACAGCAGTGACCAACTCTACTGTGGTTATGGGAATTTCTTATTTAGCACAAGAGTAAATATTGCTGGTTTTGGCACTCCCCTCCCAGGCAGGTGGCTTTGTGCCTCTGAGGATGGGGTTAATGTGCAGTCTGACCCATCAGCAGATCCTCTGTGTCCCACCAGTTCTGCAGGGGTGTTTCTTGGCTGGAATCAAATGTTTTTGGCTGGGATCCTACTGTGTTGGGAATCAGGGAGAGTTCAAAGATGTGTATGTGCAGCATGTACTTAGTACATCACTTCCACAGAACAAAGTGAGTTGCTGTCTATGGCCCTTGGCCCAAACAAAGAATAAGGCTGCAGCCTGCCTTTCTATTAGTCATTTTGCATGGTAGTTTTCTGGTTTTTGGTTTTGTTTTTTTTTTTTTCTTTTTTCTCCTTAAACTGCATTTCTAAGTTTTTACTTTGTCATCTTGAAAAGTACAATGTTTCACAAATTATAGTACACAGAAAGAAACTAGAGTTTAGCCGGTTTGAGCTTCCCAATGAGCATTTCTTGTAGTGCCATTACTGAGGCTGTTATCTGAAAAATAGCTCTATTAAATGTAGAGCTTTGATATGTAGGAAGAAAATTATCTGAAATTTCTGTCCATGTTAAATTATGGTACTGATGTACATCCAGGAGGGACTGTATTTTTCTTGCAGAAAGAACCGTTAGGTGTTCATAGGACCTAACACTTTCTTAATGGGAAGATGTTCTTAAAAGTTGCTCTACGAAATGTTTTGTTGTTTGTCATTACGAGCTATGGCTAATGCAACAGTTACAGGGGGCAGACAGACTGTTATTTCATGAAGTTTGCTCTGTGCACACACCCGAGCTCTGCAGAAGGATTTTGGCAGTTGAAGGAAGAGGAGAGCAGAAAGGGATGAGGGGTGCGGGTGAGCGAGGGATGGTCCAGCACCTGGTGATGCTGCAGGAGAGCAGGCACCCGGCGCCGTGTCAGGGCTGGGCAGCCCCTTGGAGATGGGGAGCCCTGCTTCAGGCTGGGAACAGCACTAAGGATGTTTTCCTTGCCGCACGGTTTCTTCCGTTTCCCTGAGGCAGATCCCTCTTGATGTGCCAGCTTTTGTGGGGGGACTTCTGTCAGAGATGTGTGCATTGCTGTCATCTGAGCCTGAGCCCTGGAGCAGAGCTGTAATTGCACAAGGCAGTGAGTGCTGGACTTCAAGCTCTTCAGTGCCTGGGTTTGTAGTGCCGGCTCCATTCATAGCTCTAGTCTGTTGATAGTCTAGAAAATAAGTTTGATTTCCGAAGTTCCTTTGATTTCATCTGCCGTGGTTTCAAAGAGAAATTACTCACAGAAGTGACTTTCTTGAAGTCATGGCACAAATGTTACACTTTCCTGTCCACTGAAATCCTCCTAAGTGGCTACTCTGAGCCAAATAAGCTCTGCTCTTAAGATGGCAGAGCACAGCATGAGTTATTTTATTTTGCAGCACAAATGTATCCTGTATTGAGTGTCTGAGGCAATTCAGTAAGTGTAAATAATAACTGATTTTGACAGAAATGCCTTGTACACTGGACACCCTTCAAACAAATAGAGAGTTGCTTTCACACATTTTTTTTTCCAGCTACATGGTAGAACAGAATGCAGAAATCCAGATTTGTGACACTCTGGGTGATTCCTGCTCCCCTACTGGAAAAAAAGGAAAGACCGCGCTCCCTCACTGGTGTGGCTTTTTCTCTGTGATAAATGCATTGACATGACTTTTGCTGTGATTATTCATTTCCTTTAATAGGTTTGAGAGAGAGGAAGTTCCTCAACAGCATTATGGAAAGAAGGAGCAACTACACTGTGACAGAGAGGAGGCGTAAGGCACGTGAGACATCCTGGCTCCACAGCAGTGCTGGAGAATGAAATGCTGTGCTCTTCCCTGCAAAATGTAAGTGATGCAATTTCCATCTACCGTGGGGCAATCTCTGGTTTGAACTGGGGGAGGGTCGCTCCTGAAGATGATCTAAGCAGTGACAGAAAAAAGGACAATACAGGAAACATGATACATACCATGCACACACAGTGAATAAAAGCACAGCTCTGCACATGAAGAGTGCACGTTTAATGAGGTCATGATGAAGCATTTCCTGATACAAATGTGGGGGGGTCACCATCTTCCCTTGCCTGTCCGGCCCCGTGTCTCTGTGTGTGCCGCCTGGCAATGCCGCCTGCTGCGCCCACTCGCTCCGGGGGCTGCCGGGCCCCCTCCAGGGCTGGCAGCAGGAAAAGTCTCGGGGGGGTTGTGCTGACCTTACAGCAGCTGTGATGCTCAGGGGCTCGCGGTGAGAAGGGCTGTGTGGTACCGTGCCGTGCCTCACACTTGCTCCCTCAGGGCACGTGGAAGGTTGGTGGGAATGTCTACTTTTATACGGGATGTGCTGCCGATGCGTGGGCAGGTGGTGCATTAGAGCTCGATGGAAGAGGATGTGGGAGGGTATCGCTGGGAGCTGCAGCCACCATCAGAGCCTCCCCAGCTGGTTGGGACAAGTGAAATCAGCACAGTGCTTTCTACAGCAGCCTTTGCTGCAGTTAATGTGTGTATCTAGTCAGAATTTTATTCTGTTCAGTAGAGGTTCTGTGTATATGTGTATGTGTAACCACCATATTCAAAAGGTGAATATTGCAAGGAGATTTGGCTGTCAGTATTTCCAGAGCACCGATCAACTCATTCTGGATGTGAGGTCTTCAGAGATGGCTCTTTCCCACTAGCCTGATTTCGTCGATTATTAGTTGCTGGTGTTAACATTTTACTCAAACTATTTTCTTCTCCACACAATGTACATCTTCTGCATGGTGTTACTTCTCTGTATCATTGGCCCTACACAGAAGTTGTGACAGCTTTAATTAACTTTTCTCTTTCAGGCTGTTAATGAACACTGTTCCTAACAGTAGAGTAGTAAAGACTTAGGAAAGCTGCTTAGAGAGTTCCCAACATTAAGCCAATTTTTGCCAGGTGATAATCAGCCACTAGCTTTGATAGCCCCTTAGTTTGAAGGTATAAGAAATTATTTATAACATCATCAAATAATTGATAGTCTGGCTTTTAAGAACCAATTCTGGGAGACCTTTTGCATGCTGTATGTTGACTCACTCATTAGCAGGCAATGGCTGTAGCCTTTTAGGCATAGAAAAACATGAGACTGAAAAATACCCTTGCATTGTGGGGTTGATAGGTAAACTAGCAGTATATTTGATTGGCCATACATCTGAGATTTTAATGCATAATATACAATCTAAGTGCACAATATTCAACTCACCAATTGTGAAACATAGTCCACAGATACTTTGTTTTATAATTATGCTCTTTGCTCTGCTGCAGAAAGCCGTCTGTGCAAATATTGACAGATGCTAAGCCTCCAATCCTAAAGCCTCCCACGCTGTCATCAGCAGAGAGTATGAGAGACCCATGGGGTCAGTAGGAGGCCTGAGCTTTGCCCTTTATCCTGCAGGAACACATGCCCATATAATCCCCCTCCCCCTTTTTTTTCCTCTTTCAGAGATGGTAAAATATGACAAATTAGTGACACATGACTGGCTAAGTGAGAAGATGTGCTCACATTTAGTTGACCTGTGCAGAATATGAAACAAAAATGCCAGAAGGAAACATGCTATAGTCAACATAATATGAATTTTAAGTTGTCAAAATCCTACTATATAAGGCCCAGATTTTCCAAGGAGCATTCGATCTTCGCTGCTTAACTTGAAACATTTCCGGAGGGTAAAATTTATTTTGTTTTATTGTGCATTTTCCTCCAGAATAGTATGAGCACAAACTAAAACTCCAGGCCTTTGCAGTGACAGGGTTGCTCATTGTGCTTCAATTTTTATTTTTATTTTTTTAGCTTGAAGTGTTTTAAGCATTATTCCGTGTTTGTAAGTAGAGATAAGCAAATGCTCAGCTTGGAGAATGCTTAAAGGAACACATTCAGTGCCCAGTCAAGCCTGCTTTTGTACAGTAACAACGGAAAATAACATGGGGAGAGAAAACTTGAGTTGCCTTTAGTATAGGTAAATTAGGCAGCCTGGAAGTGCTCTGTTGGGAATTGCCCTTTGCAAATCAGCAACCAGTCAAGGAAGCTGTTTGGTAAAAAATGCACTAAACAGTGCTTAAAAGCCACCCTTCTGACTCAATATTTCTGTCATGTGTCAGTACCTGGTGAAGATGCTGATGTCAGTGGTACATTTAGTATTGTAATCACCCTTGACAAGATGAAATATGGCCTCCGAATTCCAAGAACATATGGGATTATTGAGAAAGAAAATTGTGTGAACAAGGGCAATTATGGCAATAACTATCCATGACATACTACACTGAGTCATCCAAGCGTAACACAGATATAATGAAAATATTTTTAAAGGCAAACATGATGTAAACCAATGCCAAAATTATCTAATTTATTATTGTCATGAATGATAAATGTTAAAAATACCCTCTACGTTTCACAGAATAGCAAGAAAACATTCCTTTATGTGTGCCTTGCTGCATGATTTGGAGGGATACAAAGGCATGAAGGTTTCTTTGTAAAGGGTATTGAAAGATGATGAAACACCTTTCTCATCTAAATTCCAATCTTTAATTTTTGAGGATATAATTGCTCTAGTTATTCTTCATCACATAATTCCCCTCCTATTTAACTTCCCATCATCACCCCACCACATCTCCACAGCTATGCAACACAGAGGAGGCAGCTGGCAGCCTATTAATCATAATAGAACTGGCTTTAACCTTGAAAACATGTCATCTACAGGTTTGCAACCCTCTGGTGATAAGCTTTTGGAGCTGTTTGTTCTTTGAGATTTAACATTTCTGAATTCACATTATCATTTTCAGATAAAAGTGAAGTAGTAATGAAGTTTGAGTACAATATGCATTAGTTTAAAAAAAAATCATAATTTTTGTAATACACTTTTATTATGACCCATTGCCCTGCTATAGAGTGAAACTAATCCTAGAGCCAAAGCTTCTGTGTCTGGGCCATTGAAGTGAGGCATAAATACCTAAAACAGTGGTTGTGGGGCCAGGGTGAAGGGTGGGGGCCAGGCCGTGCAATGCTTTTGTCCCCAGCACCCGAGGACAGAACAAAATAACTGTAGCGTTAGTATTTAGCGGTAAATGCTCCATTTGTCAACTGTGAGTTTCAAAGCACTTCACAAAGATTTGTCTTCATTTCACTGATGGGATAAACATATAGACAGGAAAAGTTACTTGCTGAAGGTCACACAGCAGGGTGACAGCAGAGCAAGGACAAAACCCCTGGCAGTTTGGAAACACCTCCCTTTCTGACCGTGCCTGCGCTCCCGGGAGAGTGCAAAGTGCCATGGAACGTTAGTTGTTGCACGTGCACCCTGTCCCTCTTCCATCCAGCAAATTCTCTGGCCCCAAACACAGAAGATAGTGGAGAAGATGATGCTGGTGTGGAGACAGAGACTTCTGTATTTTTTTTTGAATATATATATTTATATACGTAAAATGTGTGCACGTATATATATCTAGGAGTGTGTGTGTATATAAATATATACATATGTATATACACTCACTGCTGTATTTAGAGATCCAGTAGAATGAGAAGTTTCCCCTCTAAGTCTGAGACAGAATCTGTTTGTCATATCCATAAACGTCATTTTTTCACCTAGGAAATGACCTTGACCTGGTTGCTGAAATAGTCGGGTTAGAAAAAATAATCTGCAGCAGCTGCTTCATAAAATATACTCCTTTCTTAAAGGGGAGGGAATGACTTCCCTCAGTATATTCTGTGGGTATAAACCTTAATACAAACATATTTTCTGCACATTACTTAGGCACACCTGACACATGTGGTAGGATTTCTCATACAAGTAAAGCTGTGCTTGTTTGATCACAATGGTACTCCTGGGGAGCTATAATTGATATGCTGTCGTTTATAACCCATGTCAAAAGAATAACGTGAACAAATACAAAGTTCTTTTAGGAAATTAAGATTTCTTATTTATTTGGGAGGAAAACCAACAAAACTAAATTATTTTACTACTTACTGGCAAAGTAATTCTTGTTGCATTACCTATTTTAAAACTCACATCTCATTCAATTAAGATTTCATACCATTGACAAAATGATGCTGTCCTGAAAAAAAATATTGCAAAAGCTGCTATATACAAGCCCATAAATAAACTGCAAGATTTTCAGGCTTCAAAACACTGAGGACAGGAAGAGATTGTTTAAAGATTCATTTGAGCAATTCTTATTCAGTACATTTGCTGCAGTCAGTAACAACAAAAATACATTGAATCAAACAAAAGGAATGGACTTAGATGGCAATGGAACGCATTTGTACTTTGTGGGTTTTTTACTCGTTTATAAAAAAAACAAAACCAGAAGAAACCCCATCCCCAACCTAATATTATAAATACAGTGTTCTAGATCCTAAACTTGTGTGACATAAACAACAAGATAAACTGCTTCATCACAAGTACCATTCAAATTTAAAGCATGGGATGCAGGTTAGCCACAGTGGATCTCAGCAGATACAGGATAATGAATGCTCCCTCAGTATATAGTACATCTATGTCACTTCTAATGTCTAAAACCAAAAACATTTTCATGCTTTTCCTATATTTGGTGAACATTTTTAAAATATGATATACCTGGGTGAAAAACAGATTTAGCCCTTTATATTACTGGCATTTGTATGTTGCATGTTTTTTTCAAATGGACCTTGGGTAGTGACATAGGTGACAAATACACATCAGCATAGGAGGAAATGCAGGCAATGAAAAATGTGTAGGGGGAATGTTCTTTAAAAGCAAGATTTTTTTTAAAAAACCCAAACTTTTCTATGTCCTCTGGTTCATTCATGGAACTGTTTGTGCTCTAACACGATCATTAGAAGAGGATGATCAAGGAGGGTTTCAATCTATATCCATCGTCACAGTAATGAAAAAAAAACCAACCCACACCAACCCCCCACATGCTCCAGTATAAAAAATATGCTTAAATATGTTGTCTGCACACAATACAAAGACTGAAGTCTGTTATCACAGTACTGTTCTGTTACATTCTCCTCCATACATTCCAAGGGCTCCTTCTACTGTGTCCTTTGGGGAAAAAAATAATCATTCTCAGGACAAGAAAAGCCCATATATTTGCACAGCTGTAAGACAGCCCAATGTAGAAAAGGCTCAGAAAAAAGCCATACACAAAAGCCAAAATAAAGACATAGCCATTTAGTTATTTAGCTTTTACTGACCCGCCTTTTAGAGTTGGCTGTCAACAACTTGAGTTATTTAGCAATAGGAAATTGAGTAGAAGCTTATATATTTCATGCATGTGATATACAGTATGTCACATTCTGCTCTGTTTCAGCTGCGGAAATCCAGCACGTATCTGGTGAAACTAAGATAATTTCTCTACAATGCTTTAATTCATAGCCACAGACAAACTTGAGTGCACTGTGGGGTTTCAGTTTGGTGACCATACCAACACATCTTGGCCAGGAAGAGGAGAAGGCACAGGAGATGGAAAAGATTGGTCCAAACTCAAACAAATATATTTTTCTTAGTGCGGGAAGGAAACATTAAGAAAACTTGTTTTGGATCAATCAAAAATGAAAAGCATTGATGTTTTCTAAACTTTCAACTCCATTTCTTTTGGATGAAATACTTCACTAAATTCAGTCCTAATTGCTGAATGTTTCTTGTTCCCTAAAGATCAATTTACCTTTCTTTTCTTTTTTTACAAATTTACTATCCAATAAACAATTTCCACCCTGTGTGTTAGGGTGCAAATACCTTTTCTCCCAGAAATCAATAGCAGATTCACTGGGACCAGAAAGGGTCTGAGCTGCTGAAGATACAAATGTTGAATTAAGGAAAAAAAAACCAACACAAAACCTCTTAGCAAAAAAACCAAGACTGAAGATTTGCATATTTTCCTCCTTTTGTAGTATTTTGATAGCCCAGTGTATTAGAAAAGCTGGTATAATTACCTTGGTAGTTCCTGCAAACTGGTACAGCCAGTGCCTTAGGGAGACAGACACTGCAAAGAGGGAAGAGCTGGGGGTGCAAAGCGGTGGCTGCGAAGGGGAGCTCAGCTTTGCAACTGCTCTGGAGCCCCGGCTGCTGAGAAAATCCGAGAGCAAGACACATGTTATGGGGCTCTGACCAGTCTGGGGTTTGTAGTCTGCTTTCCCCCCAGCCGGAAAGGTGCCTCTGAGATTGCACCCCCTTGTGCTCCAAACAGCACTTCCAAGAACCTACAAAACACTGGTCAAAAGAAAAATTACAGTGGTTTTTTTTTTTCTCCTGAAAGATACTTCATAGCAGTACTAAAGTAGAAGCGCTTAAGTGCTGAGCAGAGTTTAAAACCACAAAAGACTCTGCAGAGACCTATTTAAAAGATGTCTGTAGGTAACAATACGTAGAGTTGTCTGTAGTCTGGCTGTCTTCACAGTATATCATTGTGTTACAATTTCGTGGTTGGAATTCAGTGTCTTGCTTTGACCAGTGAAAGGAGACAGATAAGTCACAGTGCCAGGTTTTGATTTCCAAAAGCTACAGCGCGTTTGTGAAATGCACTTGCTGGACAGGTGTTGACTGCATCCCACAGCTCCAGGTGAAGCAATGCACACCCCTGGTATTGTGATATGTCACAGAAACAAATCAGCGACAGAAATCCTGTGGACTGCTCTAAGACAACCTTAGCCATTCCTTTTATAGATAGGGTGTAAACAGGAATATCTAAAATACTAATAGGCCACATATAGGAGTATTACATGTTACATATGCTGTTTATGTGCATAGAGACATATGTGTATATTAGCTTTGCTCATTCCACGCCCATGCTGGGAGCTGAGTAGCTGGAGCCTGCTTCTCCCTCAAATCCTGGCTTCCTTGTAGCGTTTAAATTAATCACCACACTAATATATTTTGAATAAGCTTCACTTCAATAATTGGATTCTGTAAGGTAATAAATGTAAACAGAGAGTGCACGGCAAGACCAGAAGAGCCCCGTTACAACATCACAATGGGAAGCATTTCATTTTAGAGCATAAAAATCCAGCTTTGCAGAAGTATGTTGCCTTTCCTCAGGTCTTGGAGCTGGAATGACTGAGATAGCAATAGCCCTTGTTGCGTACCTATCATTGCTGACAGAACCATCCAGTGTATATTTGTGCTAATTATTTTTACAGATTGCTAATAGCCAAGTGGTAGAATGTGTTACAGTCTCGAAGGCGAGCACATGGGGGCTACTTACTCAACAAAACAATATGGCCATTTCCAATTTATTAGGCAGTGATTAAAAAAGCAGGTTTTTACTGGTATTAACAGTGAGAAAAAAAATGGTGGACACTGTGTCAGAGGTCCCGAATGTATGGCTTGATTTTCGCAGGGAAGCTGGTATTACTGTCAGACGGCCGATAAATCAATGCGGTTGGCTGAATTGGTGCTTTTATCCCAGGTGTTGAGCTTTGTGGGGGTTGTGCCTGGCCTGTTCCCAGTCATCTGGAAAACAAAATAATATTGAAAATAGATTTATTTATTTTGCTAAATCACTCACGTCTGGATGAAATAAAAGCTTGAAAGCATCTATTTACATTACAGCATTGTCACAGTGTCTTGAGAGCATATGCTGTAAAGGATTTTTAAACAGTTATTGCCAGGATCTAAGGTGATTGGCAGCGATCACTTAATAATACCTATCACTTCAGAAGTCTGGTTCTTTATAAAAACAAATGTCTTTTGCCTCAAGGCAATTTCAGGAGACCTAGAAAAGCATATTCACATGTTGATTTATTCAAGATTTTATTCCTTGGGCTTAAATGTGAAAGTGCCCTATCAAAAAGCCATCATCATCATCAGACAAATACATTGCCAAAATGCTGTTTGAATGCATAATATGAAGTCCATTATGACTGGTGGGAATAGTCTCATTGAAACATACTCCAGAGTCATAAGCCTTTGTTTACTTTTATTTAATAGTTTACCAGAAAGTAGAATTTTGTCCTTTGCTTTCAAAACAGATATTGTAGCTGCAACTTAATACCTGCTGATTCCACCCGTCTACACCATGCATTAGGTTAGGTACTAAAAATACCCGCATGCCTTCTTGTGTCCTGTTCTTTCCAATAGAATTTAATGTGGAACACTTTCAAGTACAATAGGAAAAAAAAGAGAAAGAAGGAATACTCACAATGTCTGAGTTGAAGGGTTTCACATTGATGTTGCGAGTCGAACTACTGGTAAGGGACCAGACCTTGGTTTTGTGCTTAAAGGCAGCTCTGACCTTTGGGAAAAAGAATGAAACCAGATAGAAGATTTCTTTTGAAAAGGTTCTATTTATTTTCACAGGTGCAGCCTACAATCATTTCCCTATTATCCTCCCTCCATATTAACTTCACTGTACTAAAAAACAACAGACAATTGCCCCTATGTTTTCCTTTATATTTATGGTCTTCTTTTAAAATTTACCTTTACTTTTCAAGTATCCATACTTTAAATACAAAGCATTGTATAACTTCACCTATGTCTCATTTCGTTGGCAACATTTTCATGTTATTCCCATCCTCCTACATGTCCAAGGTGTGACTTCATTACGATTCATCTTGTTAAAAATAATCAAAGCGAAAAAACAAAACTGCAAGGCATATAAGCATACATCCCCAGTAATTGCACTCCTGGTTTGAAAGATTTCGTAAAGTACCATTATAGTGATTTTTAGCAGCTCACTAGGACACTTTCACATTTTCTAGCTAAATATACAGCTCCAGGCTGGACCAGAAGCTCATCCATTTGGGCAGGCTCTCCCTGGGGCTTTTGCAGCCCTGATGGTATCTGGATGCCATGAGGACATAAGCCAGCTGCCAGCCTTTGGAAAACTGAAATTATTTAAAGATACTGGATGAAATTCCCTATAGATGTAGGAAGATTCTGCACCAAGGTGAAAATAACCAGCTGCATAAAGAAAAGATGGTAAGACAGACGTCCTTTAGGCAAGTAGGTGAGATTTATCAAGGATTACCGGCTGGAAGTGATTGACCAGCGTTACAGAGTTGTGATAAAGAACATCTTGTCAGGAGGAGCACAGTCTGCAAAACACAAAGTAATCTTTCCTCCCTGTTCTACACTGGTGTGGCCTCAGGTACTGCCCGTGTCCAGCATCCCAGGAAAAACAGGGACCAGCTGGAGACAGCCCTGGAGAGAGCATTGAGGATGATCATGGGTCAAGCAAACACACGTTACAAGAAGCCTAAGTTTAATCCAAAGAGGAGACTGGGGAAGACAGGATAAGTCTTACAGTCTTCCTCTGGAGAGGAACAGAAGTGTCTACTCTTTATACACGTAGTAGCTAAAACAGGAAATAAGAAGCTCAGACTGAAGTAAGAAAGATGAAAACTACAGTTTCAGAGTGGCAGTAGGCAAGCTAGTGAGGCACAGAGCCCCATTGCTGAGGGAGGCTGAGGGACTTCCATGACTGAGCTCTCAGGGGTGACACTGGCACGTTGGACACGTGCTGTGGGACAGACTGCTCAGGTCCCTGTCAGACCCATTCTCCTGGGTTCTCTGTTGTGGGTGTGCATTTATTGTCCAGGCACACTGGAAATAAAGCATCTTGGAAATATCTGCAGATTCTGCTTCACAGTATCTGAGTTTTACTTCTATGGTAAGAACAAAATTCTCAAGAAGAATTTTCACAATTTAGCTGCAGAAGTATTTTAGATATGCCAATAGAGCCAGTAAGACATGCTCTCCAAAACTGACAGTTCACATTTGCTATATATGAACTGGTTTTTGAGGATACAAATTCTGAAAAGTTTCTGAATTTAATTTCTCATGAGGTTCCTGGAAAAATGACAGCAATTCAAATATTTGTATTTGATGTAAGGCATTTGAAGCTTGACAGCAGGAAGAAAGCTTTCTGAGCCTGGGGAAGAATAGCATAAAGAAGTATTTTTCTTCCTTACCTTTAACCTGCCTGCTTAACTTTAATTGATTTCAATAAAGATCAAGAATTTCATAGTCAGCGCTGACTCTCCAAACTGATCATATCAGTGCTCCCAGACTGAATAGGTTGGCAAATGTTAATAAATAATAACATCTCCACAAAAGAGCTGGAGTGCCCTTGTTGCATAGGAAGCAGCAGCAGGCTATGGCTACGTAGGCTGCTTAGGTTACTTAGGTTAAGGTTACTCAGCAGCATCCAGAAGAGCGAGCTGTGGGAGAATCAAAGCTATGTGGGTGTTCACCGAGCAGTAACCCCCGTCAGCGTGATGGGAAGTTCCATAAGAAACTCTCCTTCCCAGTAATACATCTGCTGTGGGAGGAGAGGATACTGCGAGCTCCAGGCCCAGCAGAGATGGTCTCCACAAGCCCGTTTACATCAGCCTTGTCTTGGCTTTACCCCAGTTCTTCTGAAACAGCCTTAATGCAAAAAGATGCCTCTTGGTTCACTATGAAATCCTGAACTTCCTGCCAAGAAAAATACCTGGAATATGTTCTACTCTGTTTGGTTTCCCATTAAGGACTGCATGAGTAACTTCCAAAAGCGTGTTTTGTTGGGAAATAATATTTATTTTTCTCTCTGGAACTGCAGATGTAACAAAGCCAGAGGCCCCCAGTGGGGACTGCCAGAGTGAGTCCTGCTCCTTCTATTTAAGCATCCTCCCTTGGCGGCACAGCCCATGCCCTGCTCAGCACCCCCAGCCCTCAGGAGCTGCTGCCCTCAGCCTTGAGCTTCTTTCTCTTCTTTTTTTTTTTTTTTAAACCTTCCTTATGTTAAATAAAATAGATGTCAAGGATGAGTCAAAACACCAGAAGTCACAAAGTCAGTAACAGTCATGTATTAATTGAAAGAAAAAGGAATCAGGGGCATAGCATGCAGCTGTAAGAAAGTATTTTCTTATTTTATACTCACATTACTTGAGTTTGGTAAGACCAAATTTGTTAACCCCATTTGGTTACGTACCTCTGAATTCAGAAGACAGTGAAACAGGAACATGAAAAATCCCTGAAAACAGATAAAAGGGAGAAGGGTGAAGACTGACTGTGGAGAATGAAATATGATAATGTATTTCTCACAATAATGTATAAAGCAGGTATTGAGTATCTGGAGATCTATAAATATTGAAGAGTAGGTCCCCTGTTAAACTGGAGAAATCTGCAGCACTGTGTTACTGGGAGGCTTGTCTGAACCTTTTCCTGTAAAACAGCACCTCCTAAACTTTGGGGTGCTAAAGGAGAAAACTGGCTGAAAAGAAGCAGGAATTCTGTTTTCATGACAACAAGAGAACTATTTCTCTGTGCTTGCAAAGATAAAGACAGAGGGAAATGCTCCTTGGGAAACACCAGATCAATATTTTTCACAATAGAAAACTGAGGTATTAGCATTAGGAAAATTTCACCAAAGAGTTTTGCTATCTTTGGGCTTTTTGTCCAATGGAACGTGAAAAAGTCTCAACACCTTTCCTTCCAAAAATAATTTTATTTTCTTTTTGGAGTATTCAGTCAAACTTAGGGGGTTTTATTTTGGATGAAAATTGGAAATTTTCTTAACAGGTAATGGGGAGAACTCTGTTGATACAGATTTATGCCTCTACTGAAAAATCTACTTAAACCTAAGCAGATGTTTACATTCCTTCTTGGACAGAGCTGTTTTTCTGGCTTGGTGTCTTAAGAAGAGGAGGGTCTAATTGCCCGCATGCACGAGTCACATGCTGGTGTCTGCAGCATGCAGAACAGCTCCGCTTTTCTCCTTACGCCACCTCATTCCCACAAACTTCTGTTTGCTTTCATTTAGTCTCAGTAATGAAGCCTCAAATTGACATTGAAAAATTGTTCTGGTATCTCTAGTAAAGAGTCTTGCCTGTGGTACGTGGTGCTGGAGGAACGAATTTCGTTTCTCAAGCTCGATGTCTCATTTATTTAATTATTGCTACTGGAAACACTAAGGAGTGGGATAAAAGTTCTGTTCATCCAATTGCCAGCACTGTATGGTCAGCACAGACTTAAAAGACAGAGGAGAGAACATAGAAAAAATCCAATAGACACAATCATGTGAAAACTTTACTAATGATCCGTTTATTGGATCTCAGCAGCAGTTCGGTAGCTGTAAACTTTCCCACCAGGTACTTACTTGTAGTGAATTGAAAACAGCAAATATATACTGAAATACTAATGCATGGGCATTGACAGCCAAAATCCCAAAGATCCATGAGCTTCCCAAGATTGGTAGGAGAACAGCGACGGCTTTAGCAGTTAGTCTGAAAGAAAATGAAAGCAGGAAATGTGTTGAGAGAGTTAAACTTCAGCCCACACGCCAGGGAGTGTATCAATTATGTCCTGGCAGCAAGGCAGGGTGTATATGACTCTCTTTGCTGTATAGTTCTTTTAATGGACAAGTCTCTAAATTACTCATTCCTCATCTGTGAAAATGGGGATAACAGAACTCCAGTATCTCATGGGATAAATACAGATCGAGAGTCAGTAGCTGAGGGTGCAGGGGAAGAGATGGAGAGATGGTCCTATAACCACAGCAGCCCTATCTTCAGTTTATAGTGAGGCATCAGCATTTTGTCAGTGAGGAGTCAAGTGTAAGAGTCAAAAAGAGAGGGCAGAAACCGAGAACAAAGGCAGCATCACATGGAAAACTAAAACTACTCTATCTAGTATATCCAAAATACATTTGCTCAGCACTATAGTTGAGTCAAGACAACACAGTATTTCTCTTCTGGAAAGTGACTTTGGATTTTTGTTCGCCACAAATGGGAAGAATCACAATGTACCTCTGCAAAATGCAAACCCTCTAACACCGTGGTATTATTCTGCTACCACCCTGCTTTGTTCAGAGTTGGTTCAGAGGAACGTATGCCAAATATTGAAATAGCCTGTGTTTCTTGGGGGTCCTTACTGATATATGTTCACTCTGCTTAGCTTGGAGTATTTGGCAGAATTTCAATAAAAGGTGATACGCCAGCTGAAGAACTAATAGCACTGAGAAAATAAGAGGGATTTTTGAGTTTGCTTTAATGAGCTCTGTAGAATATGTTTGTTCTAGTGGTAGATGAAAAGAAATTGTGGTATACCAGAGATTTAAATGATCACGGGAAGTTTTCTGCAGCAGCTGAATTCTGTGGACCAAATTTTATATAAAGAGTAAACAAAGGGAACCACAGAGAAAACAAAGGCATCTCGTTTAGAATTGTAAGAGCACAGTTATGTGTCTTCAGTGTACTCATAGCCTTCTACAGTAAAGACCAAAGAACTTTCTACAGAGAGCTCATTTCCTTCATCTGCAACAGGAATTGAGGGCAGCCAAACCTTGTAGGGCACTCGGGACCCTGCAGAAGAGGTACTGGCAATTCTTTCATCCCTTTTCTGCTTTGACATAAACATCACTACTCTCTCTCTGCAGCTGAATTCCATTCAGCCATTTCCAAGAAAGACAGACACAACTGACAAAATTTCACTCACAAAGGTTATGGTTTATCCTACGCAATTGTCTTCTCCTTATGAAGCCCTCAGAGCATCGTCTCTGATTCATGCTAATGAATTGCTCTAAAGAATTGTACTTTTGTGTCTGCATATACCCTGTAATATTGGCTTCAAGAGTGTAATAACAGTAGCCCTACAGAGTGTTTCTAGTGTGATCACAGAAAAAATAGGAAGACAACTGGATTACTCTGTGGAAGTCCTTGCCACAGAATGCTATGGACATCTAACAAGGCTCCTATAAATTCATGGAAGATAGTTCTGTTGTGGATTGTTAAATGTGACAATTCAGATGCAGCTGCTTGTCAGAAGTATCTAGTCTTTTGTGTGCTGAAAGGTGGGAATATGTACTTGGGGAAGAATCACTCTGACCTTTGTAGTGGGGATAGAGGGTTGGATGGCCCCCCAGTCCATCTGGTTTAATCTGAGATGGCAGTCCTTGTGTTCTTAGCTTAATCCACCTGGCTTTTTGAGTAAAACAATAAACACCTCTACAGCTTGTTTTCACATCAGTTTGACCCAGTAAAGGCAGATGTGACCAAGAATGGAGTTAGTAAGTCATCACTTGCTTTTTCCCGGTAAGTGCTATACATCTAGTTCCCAGCACTGGGCAACCCAAAAGCATTTATGATGTCCATCCACTCTGTAATCACTCAAAACCCCCCATGAATCCCACAGGGCAAAACATTTTTGCCGTCAAGACACTACTAACTAGACAGCCAACTGCAATTTTGCCTGACAAGGATGAATAGATGTCAAACCTTTGCACACCCAGACACCCCATGTTGAGTGACAGCTGTCGAAGGACAAACACCTCCTCCCGGGCAGCAGAGTACAATTTTGGTGGTACAGGACAGGAAGCACAAAGAAGGGACCTGTCCCCATTTGAAATATCCTGAACCAACACAGCAGCTAGATCTAATCCCTACTTACCACAGCACTTAGAAACACTCACTTAACTCCTGTTGTAGCCCGCAGGATTTAAGCACATGCTTACAATTAAATATGTTTAAAGTATTTCAGTGAATTTAGTCTATGGTACAACTATAAAGAAGCCAAGAGGGCAGTAAATGGAACCGGGGTAGTGAGAAACTAACAATCAGTCCATGCTCGCTGAAGCTACATTTTTCAGAAATTAGCAGATTTCTATTTAGTTGGAAACTTAGGCAAGAGAGAAAGTTGTTTTAGGGAGATTAATGTCCTACTTGTGCCTTTTGCCCCCTTGTAAGATTAAAGACAGGTTCAGGAGAGAAGTGCGTAGAGCTGCATGACAAGAGACCACTTGTAATTACAACAAACATAAAACAAATGAGAATTTTGTACAACACAATTCAATGAAGAAATCTTCTAATTAAACTTAGAGACAAGACATCTTGTTCATTTCAGTGACCTGAGCACACGCTTTGGTATATCCTTGATTAAAAGTGTGTGTTAAACAACTGCATAGGCTTCGGGTTTATAGGGAAATCTGGGACAGGGAAGAATCTGGAATCTTCTTTTTTTTTTTCTCCCCTGTATTGATTCTTTTATTTATGTCCTTGGCCATGAATATTTCTGCACAATTCAATTTAATTCTGCAAAGAGTTTTTTCAGCCAGAAAATGAAGGAATACCTTAGAGCTTGAGCTCTCCTATTTAATTAAAAAATGCATTTTAAAAGATACAATTTCAAAACAACTGATACTAGTTTATTTTCATGAATCAAGGATGCTTTGTTTTTTTTTACTCTGTTAAGACTAAAGTTCATGACCTCAAATCTCACATAAGAAGTGCTCAGCTGGGGAGCTGCCAGCAGTCCACCTCTTGCAATCAACTTAGTGCAGAAAGGCCTGTATAACCCTACAGAGCCCTTGTGCCTTCAGGAAAGTGCCTCCATGTGGGACATGGGGCAGCTGGGGGGGGCTACGCAAACACCTGGAAGATGGATTAGGTACATTTGGATTCCGTGACGGCTTAGATGTCCTCTCCAACCTGATACAGCAGGTGATTAGTATGCCCAACACGGCTACGCTTGTAAAACTGTCTTCATTTCAAACCACCCTTTTTTCTTCTTCTCTTTTGTTCTCACACTCTCAATTTTTATAAAATTTGCAGTTAGGAATATAATTTTCCCCAGCTGGTTTGTTGCCAAAAAGAAGTTTTCATTATTTCTTTTTGAGTCAGAGCATAAAAAGCTTCATCTGTAATTTGTAGTTGGGGGCAGAATAGAGTTAGGTACTCAATTTCATTTGTTTTCAAAATCATTCTTACAGTTTGGATTTTCAGGAGGCTCTAACATCACAAATATCATATTTTTTAAAAATAACGTATTAATCCAGACTGCTCATTATTAAGCACAGGGTCCAGCACATGTGCAACAGAAATACATAACTAAAATTGAAAGCAAAATACAGATGTGGGATTTTTCATGCAAATATATTAATATTTCGTGCACATCCATTTATAAGAGCAGCTATGTGAGGATGAAATTCATTTAAGACTAAGGGTCAGCTCTGCATAGGTATCTGATTAAGTCTTTTTTTTTTTTTTTTTTTTGCCTAACTGTTGCATGAGTGCTCTGGATTTCATCCTGTGTATGAAATTATTAGTTCAAGGTGTTTATGAGCTTTACTCACTGAGCAAAGGACTCAGCTCTATTGTTCCTATTGTTCCTGATTCTCTTTTGTTTTCTTCCACTTATCCCTTCCCTTCCCATCCCTATTTCATTTGTCTTTGAACTTTAAAAAAGAAAAACACTAAATGTAAAATGCTGCATCAGAGCACCATTAAGATGGCAAGATTAAAAAATCTTAGGAATACAAAAGTTAATGTTCCACTAGGCATATTAATTCCGACACACTACACATACTTTATTTTTTTTATTCCCATTTTTCTTTGCTACATGAATATTTTAGTAGATTAGTTCTAGTACACTAAGATATAGAGCACAATCAAGTACATGGTTTTGGAGAAGGAAAACTGCATGACTTAAACTGTGCAACCTTGAAAAAAAGTCTGCCACCATCGCTTGAGCTTTTTATTGTCCATGAAATTGATGACATGAAGAAGCAATACTTTGGGGCAGGTCTTACTTTGCTGATATTGAGGTCCAGCCCCAGCAGGATTTCATAAACCTTGCTAAAATCTTTCTTTGTCCCTGTGCCCTAATGTGTCAGAACACAGAATGGCCACAGCCTTACAACGCACCCTCTAAATTTCTCCTCTGTCTTCTTCTCATGCTCTGGCCTTTGAAATTAGAAACAGCCTGACAACCTGTTTCTTACACACGCTTTTAAAAGCTCAGATATTGTTACTCTTCTGCAGTCTAATAGCATTAAGTTCAGTAAGCTTTTTGTCTCTCTGCATCTACGTAGACTCTATGATCAGCCCTGGAATTAATCAGAAACAAAGCAAAACCAGCAGAAAATTCTCTTTTCTCCTTTCTATTGCTTCCTTTTGCCGATATACTTTTTAGAAAGTGTGTACCTGTTATTACTTTGTAATATAGACAACTTCTGGAAAACACAAAAATATCTCGAGTCTGATTAAATTTTTATATCCAGTGTATATATTTTTATATCCAGTAGGGATTGAACTAGGTGACCTTTAAAGGTCCCTTCCAACCCAAACTATGCTCTCATTCTCTACGGAATAGCCTTTGGGATGTTACTAGCCGTACACAGCCTGCCTCTCCACTCTGCCCCGGCACTACCAATCTCCTCAGCTGGGCTGCACAGACTCCTGGAGCTCCCTCGCCAACACCCGCTTTGGCACGGCTTGATTTCATCCGGATTTGCACGCTGGGTTATTGCAAAAAGCAAGGAGCCAGGAACCAGTGCTGCCCAGTGCCACCTCCTGGGCCATCCCCCCGCAGAGCCGGCCCTGCCGACCTCACCGTCCTTGTATACGCTCACGTGCAGTCCCCCCGCCACGGGACAGCGGGCACTCCTTCCAAAATCCTCAGGGAATTTTGCTGATACACTGCTTGCAAGAACAGCGTTAACTTTATTCATTAATTGTTAATCAAGCTGTCCGTTTAACATGCACTCACCCTTTACATCTACTGTTGAAAAAAAGTATTCTTCTTCCCTTTTCCTGCTTTTACAGTTCAATTCCAATTCCTGAGGAGTAAACCTTGCTTACCAGAGATCTTCCCCTCCAGTATTTTTTTTTTGAATTGGCTTTGTTTGGTTGCTTTTGTTTTAGCATTCACGTCAGTGTAGGATTTTGCTATTTTCTATATATCTTGCTCGGAGACAGCCTGATAGTCAGTGTTTTACACCAGCAGAGATGCTGAAGCGTGCGCTGATCAGTCAATAGAGGAAGGGAAGTTTTCTGAGCTGGATAATTATCAGAGCTGTCCTGAAGTCCTGGTGTGCGGGAAGTACAGGTTTCAGCTTCTCTGAGATGTATTTTCATTACCAACAGAGTATAAAATCATTGCACTCTTACTGGGAACATTTTTCCAAGAGCAGGGTTGGGCGTTATAGTTTTATTGTATTTGGAACTGGCTTGGAACAGCTCTACTCAACTGAGATTGCTCCCTTCCCCTTATTTAATCCCTGCCCTTTTCTGCGATTGCCCTGAGCACACTGTCGATATCTTACACCCATGCAGAACGACTACACTGACAGCTACAAGAAAGAAATTTCACTGCTTTCAGAAAAAAATCCCACTTCATTACTTCTGTGAAGGGGACCCCTAATTCACAAATCAATTTTATTGGTTATATATGGAGCACTAATCCTTTTAAGACTTCTGATATCCACTTTTCAGTCATGACGCCTGCTGAAGTAAGAACTAAATTCAGACCCACAAACCAAAATATTATATAATAGCTGGAGGAAACATTGCCTAAAAAAGGCAAAAAATCCTTCACAACGATTCACCAAAATTTTTATCCTGACAAATAGGCCTTTTATCTGAATTTTCTTTCTTGTTTCTCAAACTCTTCACTAGCCACTGTCAGCAACAGCCTTTGTAAATGCAAATAAATAAATCCAGAAACCCGTAAGTAACATTTCAGACTAATGCTGAATTTAGCTCCGGTTTCCCGTTTGTTACAAGTAGCGTTCCCTAACCTCAAAGCTGGAGAGCTGCTGGGAAAGCACGTGCAGCAATTCTGCCCACAATGGAAATGTTTTTCATTCCAGTTCCGCGGTGCTGCCCCGCACACCGTCCTGCTCCGGCCGCTGCCAGGGGAAGGGCAGCTCTTCTGCCCCCTCCCTCGGGAGCGCTCGGTGCTGCTCCTCACTTGGGGACCTGGCTCTCCAAGGAGCAAAGCCAATAGTGGGCCATTTAGGAGGCGAGGTGCCGTCACATCAGACAGACACATGGAAGAATACTGATAACAACCCATCTGTTTTAGTGAACTAGGCAGCGAACAGCAATGAAAGCATACACACGGTCTTTGGGGCTGATCCAAAGCCACTGATATCATTTGGAGTCTACAGGACCAGACTCCCTTTCACTCCTCAGTAAAGAAGAGCCAAGTCTCAGCAGAGTGATGTGCTGTGGGAGGTACCAGCAGCTCAGCAGAGTAGCCAAAGCACAGGCTTGAGAGTCAAATCCCTTAGGCAACCAATTTGCTCAGCACACTGCATTCCAGTTTCATTGAGAGTAGGTGTTTGGGATTTTTTTCAAAATGAAATTAATTTCTGAACTCTGCTAGACATCTTGATGTAACAAGTAGAGCTCTCATCTCGGAGAGGACAGATGTGGATTTTAATTCTGTTCCTGCCACTGAGCTGTAGGTCATGAACTTCTGCAAATACACACGCACCTTTTTCTCCTACACTTTGTCTTGGCTGTATAGACAATAAGGCTGATGGCACAAGGAATGTCTTTTAATTAGCACATACACAGTTCCTGGCCTAATCTCGGATGATTTCTAGACACAACTATAATAAATTTAAAATAATGTAAAAAAAGACAAAATCACTGGTAACTGCAGATGTCATTTCCTATTTTCCCAAATGTTATTTGCCCTTTCAAAGTGATGTTGTGAAACCGAATGAGAAATATTTACAGACACTTCAGATTGTTGCTTTCTGGTGGGTGCCATTTATAATCCAGGGAAGATGCTGCTAGCCAAGAGTATTGTAGCTATGAAAAAATAGAATAAATAAAAAATAAAAATCACCCAAGAAAAGAACAGCATTTTTTTCTCAGAACCAGACAACAAAACCAATACAGAGGATTTGGTTTTATCCATATACAGTTAGCCATAAGGTAGTCCTGCGCTGAAAAAGGTTATGGTATTATTTCTGTTTCTAGACCAGAAAAAGATATCAAATAATTAGTTGCCAAATGTGACCATAAAGGTAGTTATAGGAGCAACATATTACTAGGATAATCTAACCTTGGCTGCTCTGGATGCTCTGCATATGTGAAAACAGATGTTCCTTCAGACTCTCCCCTTCTTCTAACAGGACCTGGTGCCTAGCTCTGCGTTGGACTCAGCCCAGGAGAAGGAATTTGTTACGACAGCTTATTCCCAGAAAACTCATTACCTGTCTCTTCCAAGGACAAGTCAATGGAAATGTCCCAAAGGGCTAGATCCTGCCTCCGGGTGCCAGATGGACCAGTCTAGATGTCATTAACTTCTTTTCTCCAACATTTGCACCTAATTATTTCTTCCACTACAGTCTCCATTGTTTAATCCATTTTCAAAGCTCCCAATGTCAGACCTCTTCCACCCCACGATAGCTTTCTGCACAGACTACCCCCAGGTATATTGTCAGTGTGAGGCATGAATTTGCATTAGCCCAACACTTACTATTTTTAATTGGCTAAATCTCTACAAGTCATCCTGAAACAATATACTGAAAATTAGTCTTATATTGCTATTTACAACCACCTGAATCTTTTTTATAGTTATTATATCATGCGGTGAAAATCTGTGTTTTCCCGGCAGTAAACCAAGATGACAGACCCAGTGTTAATACAGAGAGAATGTCAAATTACAGAATTATGAACAGGACCTCGTAGTGCTCACTTTTCCTTACATTACAGGAGATTCGAGGGAAGAATTCACGAGTACTCATATGAAAGGGCACCGCTTGTTCAGAAAGGACACACAGGGAAAAAGGAAGGGTATATCAAAAATGTAGACCTGCTCAGAGCCAGAAACTGTGGGCAGACGGACCTTGCAAAAATGTCTGTGTAAAAATCAAGGCAAAGGAAATGGGACCAGTATGGCAGCGTGCATCTATTTTGGCTTGCCAAACCAGGAGGCTAATGTGGACGGGGATGTTTTTAATCACTAAACATCTCAAGGGTTGTCCAAAGCACAGGATTAGGTGTTAACATGGAGCTAGCTTCATTTAATTAATGATAATGAAATACAGTTTATACAACTGTGGTTTTTTAAGATTTATAAAACTGCAGCCGGTAGTGTGATGCCATTACAATTTTATTTTTTTTTTCCTTACTTTGGGATGTCAAACCAGGAACAATGTGTTAAAAATATGAAGTAGGGCCAACTTTGTGCTCTGTGCTGGTGATGCTTGAGCTGGAGCATCACGTTGAGGTTTGGGTATCAGATTTCAAGAAAAGTGTGGTCCCCTGGAAAGACTCTGGAGGCAGCAACAGAAATGACTGGTTATCTAGGAAACGTGGCCTGCCAAAAATGGAACAAGTTTTGAGTATATAAATTCAGAGGGAAAGAAGAACTGTTGTTGCTGTCCACTGGAGGACGGGCTCCTATTTGTCCTTTCTTAAGCTGCCCTTGTAGAAATGTCAAGCTTTTTAAGAGAAGCCATTAAGAAAAAAATACTTCTGAGCTAGCTACAGCCTGGAGAGACTCACATTTCCATCACCAGAGGCTTTTACCAGTATAAGTGATTGTGTTCTACACACAATTCAAACTGGTCAGGAGTAATTACACAGCCAGTTAGCACTCTGCAGCTGACAAGTAGCAACAAACTTCATAGCTCGGTACTTCTGTATGCCTGGGAACACCCAAAAAAACCAGCCTCAGAGAGAAGAGGTTTATTGGAAATCTGTAGGTTTAGCAAATATTTCTGTCTCTTAGCTTGAAGTCAGTGGGGCCCATAGTTTAATTTAGGATGACAAAGTAACAATCACATCAGCCCACACGCAAGATTTCTGTGGAATAACATTCACTCCCCTGGGAGCTGAACTCTGAAAATGATCTCTTGACCTAAACAGTCTCAGTGACCCTTAATTATGCAATGATATCAACAGAAAGATCGTTCTCCCATTTCCATGGCAACGGTACCAGTGAACAGCAAAGCTATCAAGGTCAGGCATATAAACTGAGAAAGAAAAGTAATTTTCTGTGTAATGGTTCATATGAGCTTTAACTGCAGTAGTGGCAAATAAATAGCAATATACTTGTTTGGGCGCCTGTCTCAAATGTACATAAGCGGAAAAAAAGAATTGCTGAAGTACAGCTCCAATCACGCTGCCTTGCTTCTGGTGTCTAGAAACTGCTAGTGACTGCTGCTCCGGAGGATGCCACAGCCTGCAGCCAGGCAGTCAGCTCTGCAGCCCTGTAACGTGAGGAACTTGAATTCTTATTAGGCTGGCACTAAAGAAGCCAGGCAACGTACGGCTCTTATCAAGTTTATCAAAGTTAATGTCATAGCTGATGCTGTATTACTTGAAGAAAAGCCCAGTCAGAAAAGTTTCAAGAAAATATTTTCTAATTTGTCAAAATCAAATTGTTTTACTAACTAGAAGCCTACCCGCCTTCTCCCAAGGAGCTGCTTTGCAAATGGAAAATATGGGAAAATACGTGTACTTCCCTGCTAACCTCCTTACAGCATCCAGCCCTGCCAAGCCAGGCTCCATGCCCTCCTCTCCCTCCCACCCCTTCAATACCCATGGGGTCTCCAGGAGCCGGTTGGAGGCAGCTGCTGGGGCAGGGGCTGCCCGTGGGGGCAGAGGGCTGCTGGGCACCAGGGCCAGTGCTGCTCCCTGAGGCTCGCTCGGGTTTTTAGAACCCTCTTCAAGCCCTTTGCTTTAGTAACATGCTGCAGTATTGGGTACGGCTGCGGTTCCATATATGTTATGAAAATGAAAAATAGATTCTGTGGTCATTTATTTTTTTAATTTCTGAGCTAAGGATTTGCTGATTCTCTTGTGTACAGTGGGCTCAGACTAGCTCATGACAAGCTCCTTTATGTGGCTCCATACATATTTATGTCTGTCTTGTTCAAAAAAGTAAGCAGCAATAAGTAATTTGAATCATTACTAGCTCTTCTCACAGGAGAGCAGACACCCAAGGCTTCCTTATTCTGTTACTGTATTTAGATGTTCTCTTTTTTAATACCTTTATTAAAATAAGGGAACTAACTTGAGAACGTGGCTGGAGAAGCTAGGTGAGACTCACTGGGGATAATAAACACAGTGGAGTTAAAGAACATCGCTCTTCATGGGGCGATTACAGCACCTCACATCGGAACTCTCACTATTCCTGACACTCTCATGCTTTCAATTATCATCTGACTTAACTGCCTTTTTGATTATTTCTAATATGCTTTTTATTCAGTTTCTTTCACAAAAATATGTTTCTGCCTCACATCTTTTTCAATTGAGAAAAACTGAGCATAATTTCAAATTTTTATTTCCAAAACACATGTAACATATCTATAGTTAATGGCATTTTATTACTTACCTGAAGATAGTACCTAAAAGTTTAAAAGGACTTTTGATTATAAAACAGGACCTTTTCTTTATTGTAATTACTCATATCTTTCATTTGTTTTATTTTATTTTGAGAGAGCATTGTCGGGAAAATATGTAAATCACACTTAGCTAAGAGCTGTGTCAGACTGGGTCGTGATTTACAGGGATGCCTAGAGCTCTGCACAAGGTGCATGTTTAAATAACCATTTACTTTATGCGATGGCGTAACTATAATATTTGTCTTATTATTCTGCATAAAGCTGACATAGAGTTCTACGATTATAAATTGGACCAAGGATGTAAATGCAGCAGTTCAAGCAAACTCTTGAAGTTATTGCTGTTCATAGTGAATTGTACCATTTCATGATGAACGACCGGCATTTAATTGTTACTGTGGTACCAGGCATAAAGCTATGACTCATTACACTGTCCTCCTCCTACTGGTATTTTCATGGCTTAAAAGCAGATATTAAAAGATTGAAACCTAAAAACAATTAAGGAATTTTTAAAACAAAGGAATGTGAACTTTAAAGCTCTTTTTCACTGTAGATTTTCAAAAGCTGAAACTTTTTGTTGCTATCGTTCTAAAGAAGACATGCTATTCTTTAGACAACTTTGGCAGAGGGGGTTCACCACATCTGCACTGTTCCCATATGTCACTGTATCACATCGCTAATAACTTCTTTGACCCAACTCCTCTGTTTCCTGGGACCTTATATACCATAAAAGACTCATCAGGAATGATCCCACCTTAGGCATGGGGCCAGCAGAGAGTTTTGTTCTCATTAAATGCTGTACAAATCCCAATTTGACTTAAGGAGGCCCCGTCTCAACGTAGTGCCCCCTCGAGCTCCTGCAGGGAACAGCTTTCACCTGCAGCCACTGCTCTGAGCATCTATCGGGGACTGATAGGGTGGAATCAAGAAATTGATTCAGCCAGAGATAATAAGCACATTGGTTTCTAGACACTGAAGATGAGAAATAGCTAAAGGGTGGCTTGATACAGCCCCTTCTCTCATACCCTTCCCTTCCATTACTGATTATGTTGAGCTCAGAGCAAAGTTTCATCCCAGGGATTTAATAACCAAGTTTTAATAAACCTCATTCTATCCTGACATTCAGATACGAAAACAAACTTCCCTAAGCCCCTCTAATGAAAAGTATTAGATCTTTATACTCAAAAAATCCAGCACCTCTCAAGTATCAAGTTTTCCTAGTATGTTTTGTACCTATATGTTGTGTCTTACTGCCCTTCCTAATGCATGAAAAAACAAGGACACAAGTATCAGAGCTGCTTGTTCCTTTGGAGTCCACAATCAACAGGCCCTGAACACCCTGGAACAGTAAATCTTGTTTAAGGAGAAACAACAAATAGAATACAATTCCCACAAAGGACAATTTTGGCTCAGAAGGAGACAACCAAGAAAAAAAATAAGCTGTGGAAGGACTCACAATGTCATCTTGACCAGCTCAGCCAGAAGACAGGCACCAGAATTAGCCCTCATAGACATTTGTGCAACATTTCTAAAAGCTGTTCAGAAGCTCAGCAGCTCCCCAGGTGATCAACTCCATTGCTTTGCCACTCCCCTCCCACTACTGGAAGCTTAAAGATACTTGATTTTTTTCAACAGTTTAAGCCTATTACCATTTGTCCCTTTTCCTGTGGTCTCGCAGAGTAGGCTTCTCTCTGCAGCTCTGTTCTACATAATTTTGAGCTTTTATTACTCCTCCCAAAATGTGCCTGAAATGCGCCTGAACAATCACAGCATGGCCTGGAGCCTCTCTCCAGTGCTATGACTCTTAGCATCTGCTGTAAAGAAAGCACTACCATTACTGTCATTATGGTTCCTAAAAGATTAGCACTTCCTCATTAATACTCTCATTGGCAACATTCAAACCCATGTATTCTTAGTCTAAAACTCTGAGTCTAATAAGGAGATATCCAAACTGCATTTGTATTTGTCATATTCAATGAGCCAAAAATTTAATTAGGTTGAAGACATTATCATTGGCAGTAGTACTTCAGCACACTAATTGTCATTGCTTAATACTTTCATTTTAATTGTTTCCTTTATTGCCAGTCACTTTCCTCCTTCCAAGAGTTTCCATGAGGTACATCACTCACGCTGTTTGAAGCTATGGTCAATGAACATGATTCCTTACACACAATTAGAAATTGTCAAGAAAAGGAATTGCTGAAAGCAGATTTGACTTGCCAGACGGCTCTTTCTTACCGATGGCTCTGGTTCAGCAAATGGGAAAAGCTCTTCTCTTTTTCAGCAAAACACACAAAAGCAGGAGCTCGGTGACTCCGAGGGTTGCAGCTGCAGCATCTGCTCCCCAGCAAGGCACAGGAAGGATTTTCCAGTGCTATGGATCTTGAATCCCCATGGACTTTCAGACAAGTTTGACTGCGTGTTGTAACTTGCTCCTCACCCCTCGTGGAAGGGGAAGAAAAAAAAAAAAAGAAATAGAAATTCTCTAATGGTATCACAAAGGGGTGGAATTTAGTTACGGCGGGAGATTATGGTATCTCCTTTGGCAGGAGAGCTCTCACGAGAGCTTCAAACAAGTGCCCTGATTGACAAGTACGTTCTGTGAAAATGAACAGCTGCAAATAATGCTTAGGAGGAGAAGGCTTTGGACATCAAAGGACATTAAACAGGTACAGAATCACAAGAACAAAGTGCAACAAATACACAGCATCTTGCAGAATAACGCCTGATGTTAAAAGCACCAAAGCACTACCTGGGAGGATCGGTATCCGAGACAAGAGGTGACTGGGCTGGAAGGCAGGCGGTATGTTTATAAACAAAGTAAAATACTGATGCAGAGTCGTGGCGTGGAATGGATCATTGATTAAACGGATGAGCAATTTGCCACAGTGCATTCAGTGTGCTGCAGGGATATAATAGATGGCTTTGCAAAGTGCTTTGGAACGGTCAATTACACGGTTAAACCATACAGATGTCTGCAGCATCATGAGCTGTTGGAGGACAACCCTCTTGTATTTGTATCCGTCAAAGAGAAAATCTTGCTGTATGGCTTTTTTTTTTTTTTTCAAATAACCAAAGTAATGGATTTTTGCATTAACCTACATACCCTGTTTTCAGTTTCATTCCAAAGGGGTTTATGCTACATTAAAAAAATGCGGAACAAACTAACACAACAGCTTACTTGACTTTCTTGCCCTGCTGAGCTTTTCTTGAAGCCCTGTTTTGCTCCCATACACTGCAGCTACTGCCATTTGTTCCAATTTTCAGTCATTAATTTAACTAAACAGAAAAAATGTTCTTCCTTCACTCAATAGAGCACTAAGAGGCTGCTTTATTATTTTACTGATTGAAGATCAAGCTTTGAGGGAGGAAGGAAATAAGTAAAATGAAAGAAAGAATGGGGTAAAAAGCCAAGAAATATTTCTAATTTTCTCGTAATTGCTTTATCCGTGGATGATTATGATAGCTACCACTTCTGGTTCACCAGTTTCTGAAGTGTACGCTTTATAAAAAAGATAGAGATTTTTCCAAGTCATTGGACCATTTCAGAGCAAGCAGTGAGAAAGTATTCAATGAGAGTTGGACTTGGCGACTTATTCAAGAAAAGTTAATGAAACTGTCTCTCCCGGGCAATACAAGAGAGCAATGAGCTAGCTGGAGTCACAAGTGGTGTGGCTAAGAAGTGACCAGTGGAGTGGCTAAGCCTGGTATCTTTGTTTCTAGACTAAAACTACTTTCCTGCAGCAGACGGGCTTTGCATTTCTTCCTCTGTTACAATAAGTATTAGTCTTAGTGCAAAACTAAGATCTTTGAAAATCATATTATACTTTAACCTTGTAAACCAGGAGCCAGGTAACTCATGGAATCAAACAACTGTCTGTGATAGACCTAATCAGGGAAGAGTTCTCCCCATCTCCCCATGAAATGTGCACATTTCTAAAACACTGACACATTAGGTATTTTTTCTCAGTGCAACAGAGAAGTAACTTCCCAAGTAAACACAGCAATGAGATTTTGAAGGGATAGTGCAGCAAGAAAAAAAATACCTAGGTCCTAAAAAGAGTTATTGAATGCACTGAGTGGAATTAAGACTTTACATGCAGCAGAAATAAATAAGAAAAAGAGTTCAAACGGTCCGTAACTCAGAAATGTAATCATGTGCCTTTTCAAGCACGTGAGCAATTCCATTAAACTAATCTGCTTTAACTGCATTAAGCTTAGAGAGACCACTCATATGCTTAAACTCACACATATGAATAATTGTTTCCCTAAAAGAGGGCCCAGCCAAGAAGAATGGATAATGCAAACAAATGTTTTATGTATGCATGCATTTAAATGTTTCAAGGTATTTGATTCAGCATTCTATAAACTAAACCATTCAAGTTAGCTTTTTGGTGGCAAATCTGTTCCCTGGATACAAAACATTCTCAGAAAGCAGCACCTAAATTATTACACAAAATTATTTTGCTGAGAATCAGTAGGTAATAATCTACTAAAAGGTTCAAATATAATCAACCACACCTAAGTGAAACAGCTCATATTCTATACATGTCTTCAATATGCATCACAAAACAATACAAAAAGCATGTTAAGTAAATTCAAGTAATAAATAGGAGCTGATAATAATTTTGCCCAGGACTTACCAGCAAACTGCTCTTGCAGAGTTAAAAGTTTCAGACACTAAAAAAGTGACTATTCCCACACAGATACAAAAGTTCCCACAATGACCAAATACCTACGTTCAGATTTTCACAGGAGTCTATTATGCATTAATCAGCATCTCTGATCATAACCTGATGAACTATTTCAATTTTGCCTTCAATTCTTGGTTATTTTGCAGTTTATGTATCATACAAACTTACTCTTTTATGCTGCTTCTTCCATTTATGATGTATTTTATTTTGGGGGTGTTGTTATTATTTACTTTAAACAAACAAACAAAAGCATATGTCCACACCAGTGTCTCTGAAACTAGGATAAAAAGTTCAGCAAGGTGCTGTCTGATACCTCCATGGGGACAAGCAACATCCGGACTTAAGGGGTCAATCAGCCCATGATGTACTGCACTTCATTCTGAGCAAAATGTGAATGGGGAAGATGAATAATAAATTAATTAACTTTCTTTTCTATTTTGGCTTTTAAACATGAAGTTTGATGGATGGTACCTTCAGAGCAGGGCGCTGGCTCACCCTGATGCATATTCTGTAGTCACATTTGAGTCAGCATTTGAGAGGACCTGTTGCCATATGGAAAACCAGGAACAATTACTCTAAATAATTACATCAGTTTATTGCTGTCTGTTGCCAAGAGAAACAAGTCTTGTTGGTAATATCCACTTGCGTTGCCAAGTAACTTAATCTTTAGGGAAACTAAATATGCTGTAGTGCTAGCATTTCTCTAACAATAAATATCTTTTCTAACTGATACCGTCATGGCTCGCAACTGCATCTTTGTTAGGACAATTTCCTTTGGTAATCTCTGCTCTGTTGTGGGTTGACAGCCTCAGAGATGTGAGTTACCACACCTGGCTTGAGATGTACACAAAGATGGTATTTGAGTAGGAGCTGGGCGGTCTGCCTACCCTCCCAGTCACTGGGGAGAAATGAGAACTTTTCATAGAACCATAGAATGGTTTGAGTTGGATGAGACCTTCAAGATCTTCTCATTCCAGCCTCTGCCATGGGCAGGGATACCTCCCACCAGACCAGGTTGCTCAAAGCCCCGTCCAGTCTGGCCTTGAACCCCTCCAGGGATGGGGCAAAGGCAAGTGAGATGGACATTTAACAGATGAGATCAACTGCATGGTAGAAGCACCCATTTCTACATCAATCAGGAGTCCGGGTAGAGGTGTCCGCTTCACTAAGCTCTAAAGTCAGGGGAGATGAATTCAGGGCAGGTGCTCTCCCATCCAGGCTGCCAGCAGAAATGGAAGCCAGTGCTTGTCAGTGTGATTAAACTTTTCCTTTGGCAGCAAATCCTGGCAAGAGGCAAGCCTGATGACGAGCCTGTTCTGTAAAACCTGTAGGCTGGGATTTTCAGATTACAGCGGCCGTTTGTATATTAATGCAACTGCAGCTGCCAGCCTGAGCTCTCGTAGTCGAGTGCTTGAAGGCAGGTAGAAATATTGGCCAGAGTTACCAAGGAGAGGACAAGCTGGCCCTGGCTCCTCCCTCACGCATCTGCCACAGGCTCTTCTGTCGTTCTCCAGCCAGTTCTGCTGTGCCTTTTGGTTCATTATCACTTGTAAACTTTGAGACCCTGCTGTTTAAGTGCTGTCATCCAAATTGTTGCAGACAGCAACTTACTGTTTCTCATTGTGCTTTCCACTTAAATTTCATTCCAGCTTGAAAAGACAGCACTGAAATCCTTCTTTTTTTCCCTCCCAAGTTTATTGGATTGAGCAGGCTTTCCCCCCACAGCTCCGTGCACTGCAGTTCTCCTTGTCAGGCTCTCTGAAAGCAGGAACACAGCCCCAGAAAAACCACTTCTGCCTTAGGTACCACTTCAGTGCAGCAGAGAACGGCAGTGTGGTGACAAAGTGCTTTCTTCTCTCATCAAAATCACATTCTGCCATTTTAATTCAGTTGTGTTTCTAAGAAGTCCTTGATAATTTTTTTCTAACGTATTCCAGTTTCCCCCATAGCTAATCTCAAATAAACAGCACTGTTCAGGTGGGTGCCTGACAGGCCCTTTAGTTAAGGTTCACATTGCACAAAGGTTTTTGCAGTCTTCAGTGATTGTTCTCTAAGCCAAGTGAACTTGTTGATTCAAAAACTACCTTGTAGCCCTTGCTGACAGTGACTTGACAGAAACTACAGAGCTTATTGGGTTTTTCTCATTTCTCTGTGCTCTCTGCCACCCATTTGTTTTGCTGTGCTTAGCCACTCTCACACCTTAACAGCCTCTAATCAACAGCTAGGATCCTTTAGAGGTTGGAAGCATGGGGTTTTTTCACTGTGAAAAACATTTCCCATGCAGCTGTCAGAACAGAACCCTTTTTTGTTTTGTTCTGTACCATGGACAGAATGATTTCACACTGGGCATATAAACTTCTCACCTGTATAAGGAATACTCATGACAAGAAAATGAAATCCAGTGTAATAAAGGGCTTATAGTTATATTTTTTCCAATAGGCCAGTTACTTTCTCCATGACATCCTCTGTACATCAAACTCTAATTCATCATGCCTCACCACTATGTTGAATCAGAGCTGAATACTCTCTAAGATCTGATTTGGACAGCTGTTTATGCCTTTCTCATTTCAAATTTATTCTGAGGAGCCACTTCTGTAACAATATCTACAGAAAAAGAGGTACTCCGTATGTTCTGTTCACCTTCAATTACATTTTATTGAATTAATTTAGTTCTATAAGGAAAGGTGTTCTATCAGAGCATATTTGTGCTTAATAATTTAATGATTGAATGCTTCCAGATATATCTTCTCACTGATTATAATTTTTCTCCACCACCATTGTTTTCGTTAGGTACAATCCTAAACGTGTATTTTAAAAGTGACTTGGCACAAGGAGTATCTCTTAGCCAGGGTGGCTGGAGAAGTCACATTTTCAGCACAGAGCTCCACCATTCCAAATCTACAGTTGATAATATTTGAACTAAGAGCATATACTCCTGATTAAATGGATTTCATCTTATTCCTAGACTAACCATTCATAACTTGGTTTACTTAGGTACACATATATAGTTTTCTTTTAAAAAATTAATATATATTAGTGTGCAGGGTACAGTGTGTATTGAATCAATCCTTTGTAATACAAGTAAGGAAATATCTAAGTACGTAGAGCAATCTGTGTAGCTTCTATTTATGGAGGTTGTTCCTTTCTCTTCATAATTCTAATAGTTTATACACATTGGCATTGGCAATATACAGTTATTTGCTTCCTAAGGTTCTGTATTTCCTTTGTATTTCTGAAGGTCACAGGGACTCACCCAAACCCAAAACAGTCATTTTAATTCCCAGTCTTTAAATTTCATTACAATGTAATTATCTTATAGATTTTTGTGTAGACTTATTTACTGTTTTTCTTTTCCTGTTGAATAAGTATACAAGAACTAAACTAACTTCAATTAGGTAACTGTAACCAATATTTAAAACTTAATGGCATTTTTAAAATTACGTAAGTAATCCAAGCATAAAAATTATTCTTTATAATACCATTTCAGAGCAGTGGCACCAAATCCTTACAGTACAATAGCCTGTGGCTCAGAAACATTAAACACAAACCATTATCACATTTTACTTCTACCCAAGTTACATATTCCTTGAGTTATATATATATGTATATATATATGTAACTTACATATTCCTTGAGTTTATATTTGGATTAAAGCATCTTTAGGAGATAAAAAATACCAAATGGATTATTCAACATCTTACTTTAAACTCAGTACATTAAATTATCTTCGTAGCTACCCATATGTAATCCTATAGATTTTAGAAATCAGAAGTTGTCCTTGTGTATTCACATGTGTCTATCTTACATTTCCCCTCTGACCTTGTTAGTGCAGTATTTTAAACATGATACACTCTCAGAGAGGCCACCATCTAAGAGGCTCACGGCACCTTGATACAAAGACACATCCAAATTTAAGCACACATTTAAATCCAGCATTAAGTCTGTCTGCTTTGCAGTATCAAGAGGGTCTTAAATATAAGCATATACTTAAATACACTGGGGCTAGAAACAAGGTTTATCCTCTGAAGGAGCAGAATAGTTGCAATACTCCAGTACAGATTATTGATGCTCTGTGAGATTTGTCTTTGAATACAACTGGAAGAGGAAAGTTTTAATAAATTGAAAATCACGAATCAGCAAATGCTGGAGACTGTAATAAGCAGAAAAACACTTTAGCTTATGCTGAACCATAGGTTTCATCCTGTGTAGCATTCAGCTGTCATAAAATATAGGTTAACTGGCTACATTCAAGAGAATGATATGCTACCTTTAACATTATTTGATTTTTACTAAAGAGAAATTATAGCACTCTTCTGGGAGAAGTCCATGATATGTGTCCCAATGATACAACATATGATATAACATTGCTAGTGTGACATTATTAACTTGTGATAATATAATTTGAATGAGAAAAACTTACTTGAAGGCATTGGCATCTCCATGGACCTTATAGTTGTCTGCACTGATTCTTGAGATAACTCTTGTGACAGCAATGAGAATACCAATATTGACCTGAAGAAGGAACAAGACTTGGTCAGGAGAAGTGTCAGAGGTGCAAACTGCCCTAGGAGTGTATTGTAAAAAATACAACAGAAAAGAGGAACTTTGCATGTTGTATTTATTTGGAAAAAGAGGTTTCCAATTTTGGACTGGTGAAGTTTGACCCTTGTCAATGGATTTCCCTTTCCCCACAGCAGGTAGCTCTCCTGCTTTTTCTTCCTTCTATCAGGAACAGTCCTTGCCTGTTTAGGATAAGGCTGGATTGGTACATCGCTTCACAGCTAAAGGAGCGCTCAGGATCCCGGCTGTACAAATAAATACCCTAATAATCTACTACCAGCTGACAAATTTGACAAGAACTTCACTGAACAGGGCCGTGTTGTCTGCCTGCTCTGTGTTTTTGTGTTTGCATGTGCAGAGAGTTCAGACAGCACCTTTCTCGCTAGACTGCAGTGTACAATTCCTGCTTCTCACCAAAGTCTGCTTGCAATTTAAGCACAAGATTATTTTAAAACAGGAATGAGGAAAATATGTTAAACTTGAACTCTGTTCATCAAAAGTCCTGCTCTTTTTAATGTCAGGCCCAGCAGAAACGTCAATAAAATGAAAAGAACTCCCACCAGAAAAGTAAAGAATCTTGAAAAGACTAACACTGAAAATATCTAACAAAAGAGAGTTTGCTCTGGAGTCACAGGTGAAAAAAGAAGGAAATCTTTATCACTTAAAGGAAATGTGGCAAAGACTGTCTTGCTGTGCAAAGACCTTGGGTTTAAAGAGAAAAAAAGAGGAGAGAATACGAAGGTGAAAGATGTTATTTCCCCCATCCTGTCCAAAGTTACACATCAGCTACAAAGCTGATATTTAGCATCAAGTTAAGAACAAGAGTAGAACAAAACTGTCCTGAACTATGGAACAAAAAGAAAGAGAAGACTTCAAAGTAGTGCTGTTCCTCAGTTAAAACTCAATAATCATACTCTATTTTGACCTAAATATTCTAATTCTGAGGATGAGGGGGTGAATTAAAAAATGTTTGTTTGATGATAATAATTTCCTCCGTATTTTTCATATCTTCTGAACATTCTTTTAATTTTAGATTGCTCAGGGCGGGTCATAGCCTGGTGTGAAGTAGGAGCACAGCTGCAATAGTTCATTTCTGCCACAGCTTTCTAGCCCATCTAAAGAACACCCTGTGGAACCTGACAGCTTTTCAATTACAGGTGTACTTGTTGTTCAGTCAGTTTTACAGAGATGAGCAAGAGGTGAAATTCAATGGTCTTGGGATCATTTTCCCTATTCCCACCAAGTCCCATTGTGTAAATATCTTCTACAAATCTTTAAAAGTAATAACAAGCATTTTTGAGAAACCCACGTAGATGCTAAATATGCACGTTGACTGAAGCAGCAAACAATGCACATGGACAAGTTACACTTTCTTGCCTCTTTCTCCTCCAAACTTTCCAATTTTCTGCTGTATGTCCACCAAATGATCATCAGCATTACTCCAGCTTTTCATGGGAACTGCCATGAAAATGCCTCTCTGTACCTTTAACGTCTTTCCTGACACATTATCTTTCATCAGCCTTTTTTAGTCGTGTATCCAAAATATCAGTCTCCCTTTTTGACACTTCCTTGTGGTGTCTCACTGACATTTCAAGTTCATCCTGGCAGAGTTGCTCCACCATCCCTTTCTCTGATGACTACAGACATCAACACGCTGCTGCCAGCCTCACAGGTGCTTAACCCTAATGCTTTCTTCCATTCCTGATTTCCTGATTCTTCTGAGACACTCCTAGATTTTGCTTTCTCCACAGCATTTTTAAAAATATGCCTAAATATTGCATATTCAAACAGTTCCCCCCAAAATGTGATTAAGTAAAAAAAAAACAAAAACAAAAACAAAAAAAACCTCATTCTTCAAATCCTGAATTTCCTACATCTTACAAAAGTCAGTGAAAGTTATGAATGACAAGCACCAACAGCTGAATTCTCAGAATCTCGCAAACTCTCACTCAAACTGGCTGTGGACCCTGAGAGCTGGTCACAAAAACAGCACAAGCAAGATAATCTCAATGGAGACAAATAAGATGGTTTTCTAAAGCCCAAACTACAAATTTCTAGCTGAATTTTACTTTCTTTATATAAAAGAAATTAAATTGGAAATTAATTTCCTAGGTATTTTGAATGGTCCAAAGTAGAAATTTTAAAAAGCCTGGAACTTCTCTGGTGCAGTCAGTGTGACTATATCCTTTCCAGGGTGCATTAGTAACATGTTTCAAAGATGAGAAGGAAACACTGTGATCTCACTGCTGAGAAAAACCAGGGTACTTGTGCAATTAGCAACGAATCATTACACTCGAGTCCCAAAGTTCTGCATTTAAATTTTTTGAACCACTTGAAAATTTTAGGTATTTTGAGAAATTAGAGTAATCTCATCCAGCCTAAATAAACAAATTAGTTACAAATGCCTTCCTTTGCTAATATTTCAGAAAGTAAAGCATGGAGGTATTTCCACTGCCCTTATAATGGGAAACCAAAATACAGCCACTGAATTGTTCCTCCAGTGATTTTTTTGGCATCTGATGTAAATACTTTGCCAATGATCTGGAGAATTTTTAGTTGATGAAACACTCATTAGGCTCTAACCTATATCAGAACGTTCAAACTAGGAGAATAAGCATTTAGGAACTGTATATAGTTCCTACTTTTCACTTTTCTGAAAAGCCAGATTATCTTACATGAAAACAGCACAGTTGCAGTTACTTTGCCTTAAAATTACACAGGAACTTAGAATATTTTTGCTTGCAGGTACTGGCCACGCTCTACTTTTCAAGGAAATATAGCTAATAATGTTAGCGCTCGTTTCCTCACTCACAGGACTCCTTTCAAGGCAGCTTGTCCAACCCCAGGCACTCACAAGTCTCTGCAAAATCAGCAGGAGCTGCCAGTTCCCATTATTGTAGGCTTGATCCAAAGCCCACCAGAGCCCATGGAAAGATCCCAATGACATCAGGGAGCTCTGGCTCATTCTAGTGACAACTTCATCTGACTGAAACTTGTCAGATCAGGGAGAGTTAAATGAGTAAAAAGGAACTCTATCTTTTCTCATAAAAAAAAAATGTCAGATCAGATACAGTGAGACAAATTCTTTCCCTCACTTAGTTCTTTTTTGCAGGGGTTTCACCTAGATTTCCTCCAAGTCTCATGAGATTTTTGTTTCTTCTCTAGTGCAGTGCAGAAATCCCATGTGTAAAACCCTCTGATGTGGTGTGTTTCATCCTAGCCAAGAAAAGCCTTGGCAGCACAGAGGAGCTAAAAAAATATAAATGTATAAAACATATTGCCTTAATTAAATCCATTGACCAGCTTTCCTCTAAAACCACAAACTATTTTAGGCTCCACTTCAGTTTCAGGCAATGGTACAGGGAGTTGTAACTGACTCCTCCCATCTGAGGTTCAACATACTCTCTCACAGTGGGGGCATCATGAGGAGCACACCAAGGCTGGGCGTTGCTGCACTTGCAGCCCATTGTTGGGTCACATCAAAAATCGTTACTGGGTTTTATACATTTCCAAAAAATTAGTCAATTAAATTAGATCAATGTTGAAATCTGGGAGAATGATTTATTCCTTATTCCACTCTTAGCTATCCCAGAGCAACTGGAGTTGGAATAGACTAATAAATTTAGTTATTTTAGACTTCTGTGTGACTTCATATTAATGCATCTAATATCACACCAGACACAGCTGAATATCAGAGCAAAACTTTGGTGTTGGAAAAGAAATACACAAGAAAATAAAGAATAAATAAAAGGTGCAATGGATCCCTGACTTCTACTCTTTCCTAATAATTCTTAATTTTTAATTTCTTACAGTCTGTCCCCTTGTCTGAAAAAATGTTGCATGCTTCCTGCTTTAAGTAAGATGAAATTTAATTTTAAAATAATGAAGGAATTTAACTTTAAAACAGTAAAAGTGCTCATAACTGAGTGCTAATAAGAAAAAATGAGAAGCTTAGCAGCCATGGTCTGTTCATTTGTGCTCTAATCCACTACAGCACTTCAGTATGTACTTGGTTTCAATGACTTGAGGAATCCTACTGTTTCAGGGCCTTTAAACACTGTGGGTCCAATTCTGTCACCTTTTTCCATGATGAATGGCGCCTAATAAGGGACACAAATTGTCACTTTTCAAGCAGTGGGCCTACCTGCAGAGTAAGATCCTGTTCAACATACAAAAATGATGCTAATTCTGCACTGGTACATAAAGGTATGAATAAATACCACGAGGTAACAGAACTAAATCATGTATGATCAGCAGGTATAAGGGAGAGAATTTTTTTTTATACATTGAATATTTATGAGCAAGTACCCAGTGAAGCCAGTGATGGCAATCTCAGCCTGGCACCCAAGTTCCAAGGAGTACCACCTGAAGACACTGGTTTCAAAGCTGATGTCGCCAGAGCACAGAACAATATGCTAATGAAAATCGTTTAGCTCCCTAAAAATGTTGTTTATGTCAACATGTTTATGTCAAAGACTTGTAAAAAGACACCAGGAAAATAACTACTTATAGGGAAACCAATAGAAAGGACTTGCCACTACAGCCCAGTACCTCCCCCGCAGTGGATTGCTTGCTGTCTGCAGCACACCCACTGCTCTGTGTACACAGATGCTTTCCGCAGAATTTCCTTAATTCTGCCATATCTATGGAAATACACCAGGGCAGCAGATGGCTGATAACAAACAAAGCCTTCTGCCAAAAGTTTAATGTCTTGTTCCAAAAATTCAGGTGCTTTGTCAATTTTTTTTTTCTTTGAAGACATGTCCCAGACCCACTTTGGCTGAGTTTTGGTTTTCAAATTAATTGCACCATTATTTTTTGCAAAGCTGATTTAAGAGGATGCTATAGAGACTTGGGTGTTGTGGTCTGGTGTGAGGAGAGTCATCTTGAAACTTAAAGATGCGGGTAGAAGCCAAAATACCTACACATAGAAGGAACAATTTCTTTCATCACATCCCTTGACATAAACACCAAGGAAAGAGCATTTTGGGTATGGAAATCCATATAGGGCTGGGAGGTTCTATGGATTACTCCCTAGAAAAGTATGTGTGAGTATTTTTTCCCGGTCACACTCCCACCACATCATTCAGTTTCAAGGCTCCGTGCTGTCGGTATCGCCTGCAAGGCTGTGGCAGGACAAAAGCAGACTGCGTTTGCCTGGTCTCTAGGGAGTGGGAGTTGAAAAGAGCAGTCCCCCTGCTTTCTTCACAGCGTAATCCTTTTTCTTGGCAGAGAGAAACTGGATGGAAGTAGTCAAAAACTGCTTTTTGAGATGTGTTGTCAGAGCTAAACACTAGTTCATGCGACTAGTGGCTAATTTGTTATTTAAAGAGCACAGGCACACACACACACACAAAATAGTGTTTAGCCTTGTTATTTCCCTATAGGCACTACCACATCTTTCAGCTAGCATATTCAATGCCCAGAGAGAATAATTTGTCAGTTAGCTTGCTGCTATTTTGGGCCGACCTGGGTTTAGACTGTTTAACAAATTGCTCTATGAGGATCAACCTCGTGAGCTCATTTTTTCTCTTTCTCAAAATATTTGAAGCCCTACAAGAATATAACTTGAGCTGCACAAATATTATGTATCATAAGAGCCAGACAGTTAAATCCTTACTTTCACTGGCAAGCAGCTACGCATGCAAATTGTTGAAGGTTGTGCTCACTCAGGTGAGTAAGCGCCTCAGTATCTGGCATGTTTTGATTAATACCACCTTTGGACAGCGGCTGGGAAAGATTTGATTTTACTGGTTGCATCTCATGTCCTCGTTTGCTGCTGAACAATGGCCAGAAATCAAGTGCTAATGTGGGAAGGAGGCATTTGAATATTAGTTCTCCACTCATCAATATCTATATATCTTTGAATATAAGCTCACATACAGAAGGATCAAGGTACAGGCCAACAAGAAATTAAGTTTGTTGGAACAAAGTCCAGAGGTGTTTAGCCAGCTCTAATCCAGTGACCGACATTTCTTATTTACTCGTATAAGCTTAAGTAAAAGAAATTCTGCCCATGCTGCACAGGGACTTTCCAGCATTGCCATTAATAATTTGATTAAAATGCTAACATGAGGCAATTTCTGTCACATCAATATAGCAACTACTTTGTTTCTTAATGTATGTTTATATAGCCCAGTTTTTCAGAGGCTGTGTCTTGGGTGGACTGGGCTGGGCTGCCTATAAGATGTGCTGATTTCATTGTCTCCCAGGCAGAGGGTAGGATGTCCACTCAGCTGCAGTGCAAAATTGCCTGTGCTGGAAAAGGTCAGCCAAGGAGGCACCTTCCGCTTGCCAAAGAGCTGTAGAGATACGCAATGCTAAACACTAGTGGTCCTATACATATAGCGCTCCTTCCCTCCCTTGTGGGCAGGATTTGTGAGGTTTTTCTGTGATGAAATTTGGGGAAGTTTCTTTGTGTGTTCCATGGAAATCCTAGTTTTCTTAGGGAAGTACAAGGTACAGTCAGTGGCTCCTTTTGATGTTCCTCCATGCAAGTAGTCAGGATCCTATTTTACCTGCCCCTCCTAAACACCACAGCAGGCAGACTTTGGTCTAGATTTGGGCTCATGCCTTTGAAATCTAAGTAAAGCTTTAAAGACAACCTGATTTCACTAATTAGTGAGTCTGTTCCATGTTCATACTGTCACTGACATTATAACCTGCAGCAAAAATTGTAGATAGCTTGACCAATTAAAGTATTGGAAACAGTGCTGAAAAGGAATAGCCTCCCACTTAATCCCTGCAAACACCCCTGAATACTTAAGTAATCAGAGTGATTAAGCTACAACTCACTGCAATTTAATGTATGGGCATAATTAAACTGCTGCAGAGCATTTGTGTATCAGCATCAGACCCATGAACCTGCACCCTCCCCTGGAAAGATGATGTTCATCACAGCTGGCAGAGGTGTCTGCAGCAGCACCTGAACCCCGGGAAACTCCCCGTAACCGCCCTGCCTCGCTCAGCCAGACAAACTGCAGGACCTGACATGGAATTCCCACAACAGAGGAACAGCAAAAATTCCTTCTCACTGTGAAAAGGCAGGTGCAGCTTGTTACCTTCCCCAGAGCCCACCCCAAGGGTGACAGCTCACCTCGTTGTTTTAACCCATTCCTGCCAGCTGCTGACTGCTTAAACTCTGCCACGGTCACCTTCACTGAGGGCACTCGGCTTTACCGGGAAAAGTGAGCTCTCTACAAGCACGAGCTTCACAGACCAGGGGGGTGGAATCAGCCTCTCCACTTTTGCTGGTGTACATGAAACACAAAACCCAGAGTTTGTTCTCTTGGGGGATCGTTCTGAGAATTATTAAAACTCCCAAGATCACTCAATTCTATGCAGTTATAAATGGGCCCAAGAGGGCTGTTTCAAGAGAGGGCTCTCCCAGGATTTTAGGTTGTATTTTTGTCTTGGAATAGTGAAATGAACAGTGTGCGAATTAATATCTATAAACTAATACACAACCATGTAAAACATAAAAATCGGAGGAGGAACAAAAGAATTCTGGACTCTTCATCTCTGTTGTTTCACTGGCCTGGCACAAGGTCTGGCATCAGCCCCTCAGCCAGCTGAACGCAAACAGCAGCAGTCATGGGTTTACCTACCAGAATTACAAACAACGCCGGTGCCACAAAAGCCCAGATTGCTCCATTCTCTAGTGAAAGCCAGCAGCTGCAGGGAAAAATCAGAATGATTTTAGATGAAGCACACGGTCATTTAATTAGTAATGTTCTTAATTAAAAAAGAGACTAGAAGAGAGTGCAAAAAGACTGATGAATTTTAAAAGCAAGAGACATGATAGAGCATCAGTAAGAGGCTCCTTTTCCCCTCGCAGGCAGGGAATCTGAGGCAGGATCTCATTTTGATTTGTATCTTGCAGAGAGCCAGTGACAGCTATCTGCCCCAGCACGCCTTCAAATAGCATTAGGGGCGGAAAGATGGGAAGAAAGGAAAGGTTTTATTTGCTATTTGTTGTTCTTGTATCTTGTATCACAGGCAGTCATTTCAGGGCTGTAAGCACTGTCATTGTAGCAAAAGACAAATTGAAGCTGTCCCTGCCTTGCCTGGCTGGGGGTGAGGAGACTGGGAGACACGCTGTCAGCTTCACACCTCTTCCCTACAGCGCTGACGACACAAGCTAGTTCACCACACACAAAAAATAACCCTTGTTCCAAATCTTTTGCTTACATTATGGTAGGATTGAATCCTACAGGGGTTTTTCAGATAAATTTGCTCTTCTTTTTCCAAATTAGAAAGGAACTCGGTATTCAAACTTTTTAATGATACCCATTCTACTTCCTCAGATGTTTAACTGTAGTTTTCTTCAAAAGATTAAATGTCTTTAATCAAAGATTACTCTCATCTTGTTAGAAATGTTTCAGCCCGTGCTTTGCTCTGTGTGGGGGGTAAGCTGGGAGCTCACTGCAGGAGGCCCTTTGCCTCTGCAGCAGAAGACAAAAATAGGCAGAACATCTCAGGACCTTTTTGTGCATCATCTCAGCAGTGAAAAGCAAACCTGGGGCTTTTGGGTCTAAGAACGTTCCTACACAACAGTCGTGTTTTATCAGGCTTTCTCCCCTAGTCCTCAGCAGGATCTTGCAGAACTACAGCCCTGTTATCAGATCCTCAAGTTTCTCTCCCCATCAGTTTTTTCATCCTTATTGCACCAGGAGTGAGGACATTTTCATACTCACTTGCCACTTTTTCCATAGCTGTCTAGGGATGATGTTGTAGAAATTACACAAATCACCAGTGGGCAGCCTGCAAAAAGGCAAAGTCGGTGGCAATATTAGTAAAAAAGTACATCTTCCAGTAAGACCTGCAAGTTCAGCTAAATTTTGCATGGACAACAGAACAGCTCAGAGTAATTTTGGAATTAAGCCTAACTCGACATCCTCCTGCAGCTTTGTAATACAACATGTTTTATTCAATTAATGTCAGACAAACAAAATGACTTTTCAATAAAGCACTAGTTTAACAGTTAAATTGAGTTAGTGCTAATTTCTTATAGAATCATAGTCCTTTTTCAGCCTGGTTTTTGTTTATGTCATTTCTGTCTCTTGCTATTCAGGCAGTGATGTCCCGTGGAGCAATCGCAGCCTTATTTTAACCACTTTCTCCCAAGTAAGTGCACCTTATTCAAGGATTCAAAGCAACCTGGAAGACACAGCTGAGTTTCTCACAGGGGTGCGTGACGAGTGGGGAGAGGGCAGACATGGTGACCTTTAGTATTTCAGAGCATCACGCGCGGCAGCAAGCGACAGTTATGAACAGACAGAAGCAAATTCAGATCCCACTCCGACACTCCACCAAGACTTACTCTGACATAAATATGTAATGGCTCTACAAGATTTCTGCCTTTAAAGTGGACTGTGTTTCCAGATGGGCTTTGACAGTTCCAGGGTGCTGCATCCTGGGAGGCGGAGGAGCACTTTATGGGACTACACAGCAATTGCACAAAGGCAGATGACTGCGATCCTGCTGTTGGGGGGCTGCTGTCTCTGTCCCCCAGGACCTCAACATCCTTCTGTGCCACTTTAGCACAGCCCTCCAGGCCAGCAGCTGCAGAGGAAGCGAGGGTTTTCTTGCCAACAGTTCTGAATATAGCAAAACCTCATCCCTTTAAATATTAAATGATTTTCTGTTAATTCCTGTATGATTTAATAAAATGTGAAGGCTTGGGCTTTTATCATCTTATGGAATTTAATAACCAGGTCCCAGACAGAGTATTAGACATGATAGCTTAAAGTTTCAATTTTCTTTTGAATTCTTCAGGTTTTCTGCATGAGGCTTTTACAAAATTCTCTGACAAGCAATTTCTGTTTAATCTTACTAATATCATGCTCACAAAATTCTTTAAAGTTTTCCTGTACTGGCAGAACTATTATTTTTGGAAAAAGTATTTTCATTCTTTAGTGGTTGTGGCTAGAAGCACCTTGTATTTATAAATAAGAAAGATACTCAGTAGTTAAGAAGCAGCATCTACAGGCATTGTTTAGGTCTTAGGCTTTGAAATGCAGGATGCAGGATGGAGCTTAATATCCCATGAACTTGATTCTCCTCTTCCATGCTTGTCCAAATCAGGAATAAACCCTTAGATGTAACATTTGTCTAAGACATAAGCAAAGGTAAGATTTTAGTTTGTTTTCTCATTCGTCTATTTAAGAAAGGAAAATCCTACACATATTTGAACAAAGTCAAGAATAATTATATTGAACAGAGCTGTTAAGCACAGGCATAAGCCTGTCTGCTGAAACCTGGTCTGCCATGGGTATGTGAGCTTCCTGGACTAAAGGTCCCACAGGTGTGTCTACACGTTCCCAATCACATCTTTGGTTGCTGAGTAGACATTGTTTATTGGTGCAGTTTGTCTGGGGATGCAAGTTGTCTTCCCACTGCTAGGACTTTGTCACAGAAGCAGAATCTCCTGTGCCCAACTAACTCTCTAGCTTACATACTTCTAGCTGCCTTTTTTTCCTAAGTCAGACACTGGATATTCAAAGGATTTAGGATGACTCTTTATCAATTTTAAATGGCAGTGAAGAAGAAAATTAAATACAGGGTTCCCTTGGAAGATAATAAAACTTGCACAGATGAAACATAGAGCAGTCATCTGCATAAAAAGAGCTGTTAAGTCAGTGAGAATAAAATGGTCTGCAGCCTGTAGTGCAGTGTTTGCCTTTTCTTTACATTAGTAAGATATTAAATGGATAATGACAATGGAGGCACAATCAAGGTTTTGTTATGGTGAAATTGGAGTATTTTTCCTTTAAGAAACAACTATTCAATAAATTCCATGAAGGTTGAAAAAAAGTATTTAGCCTAAGGGGATCATAAGATTTGATCTGAATTGAAGAATTCATATGGATTATATATTGTACGCAAAAGCGTGTTTGCTTAATCTTGTGTCAGTAATAATTTCATAAGAGCTGTGAATTGTAGTCTGCACCCACAATAGGTGATGTTAATGTTGCGCTGGCACCCGTTATCATCCATGAAAGAATTATGGTTATGGTTTTTTACTCTGTCTGAATGTTTTCTCAGTTAGCAGGTGCTACAAATATGCTCACCAGCCCTACTCCAAATCACCAAATTTATGATGCAGCGGACCCTGCTTTCCAGAGCACAGCATCAGATGAAAATGTTCTAGCGCACCTTTCCGGCTGCTGATCTACGGCGCTGGTGTCATCCGTGTCTCTGCAGCCCTGAGCGATACAGCATCACACTCACACGGGGGAAATCAACCCCCACGGAGCCCTGTGCTGCTGCAGCTCAAGTTCTCCAGGTCCCCAAGCCAGCTAATTTAAAGCTACCTCCCAAACTCGGCATCAAAATACAGCCTGCAGAGCAGCCATAAACTCCTAATGCCTGGCACAGGAAGCCCAATAACACAGTCCTTGCTCAGACAAAATTCTCCCTGAATTCAGCCCAAATACAGTCACTAGGGTGAAGGCTAAAATGAATGTCAGCTAGGTCCTCTTCTTCAGCATTAAACTTCATATCTAATCCATTTGCTTTATGTTTCTGAAGCACTAATGATAAATAAAATGGAAAATGCTTGTAAATCTGTATGCTGTATTTTGAAAGCTTCTGTGTCTTCTATGCCTAGCAAAAAAAAAAAAAAAAACCCAGACAGGCTACAGAAACTCTGTGGCAGACAATTGGAAGCAATTTTAGGACATTAATTGTAAAAGGCTAAATATCTCATCTATTGAGAAAGATGAAGCATTAGACAAAAATGAAACAATATTTCCTTCCAACACTGAACAGGTCTACTTCTCTTGATGGGGAAAAGTACATTCTCCCATTTATTTTCTAGAAGTTAATTTTCTATTATTTTCTTTTTCTTCAGCTGTGTTACATTGTATCTATACAGACGTCTGGGACTACATCAAACAACAGCAAATAAAGAAATTTAGGTCTTTTGACAACTTAGAACAAAATTTTCATTCTGAGGCAGTCTATAAAGGAAAGGAAATTGTCTTAAATAGGAAAACAAGTTAAGGCCAAAGTGCCACAGCAAAATCTCCAGTATCATCAGAAACTATCATCAGCATCCTACAAATGGATGGGTGGGAGAAGCTTTGCTGCAATAATCTGTGTGTTATGCTGAACCATCAAGGCAACAAAGTATTTTTCCCCCCCAGTAAATCTCAAGGTGGATTCAAAGGTTGGATATTATCACCCTCCTCAAATTGTTCTTCTTTTGAATTCCTGACAACTGCACTCTTTGAGGTAATTTTAGCACCCTTGGGACTAAAGATAATACACAGGAACTTCAATCAGCTCTGCACGTTTGGTATCGTGTGTCTCTGATTAGTGTTGAATTCATTTTCAGGAGTAGTATCTCCCAGAAATCTCAACAGATGTTAGGAGACCAGAGATACTCCGTGTAGAGTTCCTTGTCCCTATCTGCTCTCACTGCCTCAAGTTTCAATTTGTCTTTGCAACCTTTTACACATGTACCTAGCCCAGTGTTTCTGCTTAAATGAGAATGATGAATCTTGGTTTTTAAATACAGGACTGGGGTTTGACATTATTGTAGGAACTATCAGTTTGCAAAAGTCAAATATATTCACACTTCAATTAAAAGCAAAGAATGAAGAAATGAACTATCTGTTTTGACGAACACGAGATAAGACATCCTTGTCTTCAACTTCTTTCAATCATCCTTAGTTAGTATAATAGTTAGCTAAGCAAAAGTGTAAAAAAAATGGCCATTTTTATTAGATACGGGCAAGTACGTACCTATTATGGTCTCAGGATGGCACAAGAATGTTTAACTTCCTTTTGACAGTTGCATTTAATGGAAACTCATCTTAAAATTAAGAGCTAAACAAAATAATTTTAGGACAAAACCTTTTCAGTCTCTTTCCCCAGACTTGTAAGACTTCTGTTTAGATGTGGGAATTTTATGGAATATATATAACTTCTCTCCGTTAACAAAAGAGAAAGCTGGGAGCTGACAGACCTGGGTGTCCTTTTAAGCATTAAGTAGCGAGCACTGCAGTGTGGATTTTCTCTTCCAAAACATCATTCTTCAGCAGCACCAACTGCCAGCGGAATGAGCATTAGAGTTCCATAGCAGGCAGTGAGTGCGATGCTGTTGACTGAATGAAGGTTGCCCTGATACTGATCGGGAGATAAACAATTTGGAATGCAGTTGCCTAGTTAAATTCCTTCAGGGATGTTCAGACACATCTGCAGCAATGACGTGATGTCAGAGATGATTAAGGAAATTCAACATTTAGTTCAAATGTAAGCACCTTGAGTTATATTGGAAAAAAGAAAGCAATACTTTCCCAGCAACATGGTAGATTTACCGGATTTCAGAAAACACTTTTTTCCTTCTCGTTGTAGGAATAATAATTGGAATGTGGTTTCCAAAATTTAAGTATGTGTCAAAGGCTTTTGAAAGGTTTACACAGAGAAATGTGTTACTGTTATATGAATAATGTCTTGCACTATCTACCTCCAGCAGCATCTTTGCTACATTGAAGAAGCAGAGCTTGCCACTGGGTTTCTTACACAATCCTTGCCAAGAAGAACATTGCTAGAACTGATACAGAAACTTCTACTGCTGGTGCCTCCTGTATTTTGCTACGTACATCTATTTTGGTGACAAATACCTACTCTTGGGCCTGAAGGATTATCCTCCAAGGCATTACTCAAAGTTCTACTGAAGAGTCTTTTAGTAACCACATTTAACATCACATGGGGTCATGTACCAATAGGCTCTGTATTCATTGTGCTAATTCCTACTAATTGAGTGGTAGCAATCATACTGCAACAAAATGAGGCAAAATGCAACATTTAGTACTAGCATATCACAGTCATATGCCATGTTTATCCTTGTGTCTTCTAAATCACTTTGTAGATCACTGCCATTTTACAATAAATAAACCTTACTCAAAATGCCAGAAAAAAAGGTGAAGGTGCGTTACGGCACATATAAATCATTAATTTATTTTCCTAAGTTAATTAATGATTGATTGTAAATTGAGTTAATCAACACATCTGCTAGCAAATACCCCAGTGAATTAAATGCCAGTTCTTAATTATTTTATTAACCGTTGTGGCTTTTTACATAATATTTCTGAAGGAGAAAGAGTTCTCAGGGGCTTATGAGAACATTTTGTTTGGTTTGATGCGCTTGGATTTGTATTCCATGAGCTCGGCATTAAATAAAACCACAAGAAACCTCTCCAACATCAGCAGCTTTATCTACATTTAACACTGAAGAATCTATAAATCTCCCATGACTTCAACCCTCAGCCTGTCTAGATTCTCTTACTTTTGGGCCTAAGTGCAAAAACACTTAGCCTGTTTTGAGTTGTGGTTTTGGGGAAAAAAAAAAAAGGAAAATATTAAAAAAGAACCAAAAAAGGGACAAAAAAAAGGACAAGTAGGCAGCTGTTGAAATATATATATATATATGTAAGTGAACACCATTATTATCGCTCAGATCTATATAGTGCCAATAGGTATTGAATATTCCAATTAAGAAGGTCTGTATTATTGGTATAATTGGTTTTCATTCAGCTTCCAAATGAATTTGTGGGGGGAAGGATAATGTGTGCTTTAACATATTTTGAAATTATGTGTAATTACATAGTTATTCCTTTGCTATCTTTTCACATCTCCTTTTGACTCGATGTATGAGGTTTTCTTCTTCTAAATATGCAGGTTTGCCAAGCGTCATTGCTGTACTTCCAGGACAGGGAAAGCAAACTACCTTTCATCTGCTGTGAAGTCTGGAACAAAATACTCGGTTTCAAGCCCTCAATGTGCACGCAGATTATGCTTTCGTTACTTCATTTTAAAAGCTGTTATCTCTGAGATTCCCATGTCATAAGACTACTTTTTTATTCTTAATACTGAGGTTTCGTGCGGCCTATTGCATCTAACGATTTCAAGGCACAAAACATCAACTAATGAAGTCTTGTGAAACTCCTGTGCTACTGCACCAATTTTTTAGGTATGGATTGCAGAATGCAGATAGAAGAAGCCAGTGTTGGGAGTAAGAACCAAAAAAAAGAACGTTCCAGTGCAGTGATACCTCTCCCACACTCCTGCTATTGATTTAGTAATTAAGGATCTGATCTGGCCTAGTGAGGTCATGGAATTCACTGCAGTGGAATTAAATTTAATGGACTATACATTGTAAAGTCTGATTACAGCCAGAAAAATTACGCATTTTCTTATCCAACAGACCTACTCTTGGTAAGGCAAACTATGATCATAAGATGACAATTTTGCATATGCTTCTGCATATCATCATGTCCTACAGTAAGGAGACTTAAAGCAAGCAGCTACTAAATGCTTACCCCATCCAATTCCATAATAATATAAGTGCTTGCTCTCTTCTGACCCAAATACTTTGATCACCATACTGTAAAGATGAAATCCTTCCACCAGCATCCAGGCAAAAGCACTCAGGAAGAAAAAATGAAGCAGAATGGCCAAGATCTTGCAAGGCACCTAAATTAAGAACAAAAATTAATACATTACTTCATGATGCAGTTGCATTGGTTTTCCAATCTTTCCAATCTTTTTCTTATTTCTGTATGCATTTACATGCTAAATGCTAAATCACTGGACTAAAATAGTCTTAAAAACAAAGTACTAGAGAATTTCATTTTTCAACAGCATTTTCAGATAGCTTCGAGGCAACAAATCCTCCTACCTTTTAACCAAAACACATTGCCAAACCTGATGTGGAAATCCAAACTGATTATTTAGTTATAATAGTAAGAGCAATACTACTAAAGTCTACAAAATGAAAATTCAAAACTGAAGGGTCGACATCCTGTTTCTGAGTGTGTAGCAAATATAGGAGAGTCAAAGAAGTGAGGGTACAGGCATTGTCCTGTACTCCCTACTCTGTGATGGTAGAAAAACCATCATAGTTCATGCCTTATTTTCTATGAAGAACTGGTAGAAAGTCAGTGTATCACTTAAGCTAGAGCAAAACTTGGAAATTTTAAAATAAGGAACAATGTTAAATCTGCTCTTTATTTGCAGTTCGCCATGTGGCTTTCCTGCTTTGCTGTTCTTCATAACAAAACTAGGGTAGTGCACAAATTAAATGACATTGTATTCCAGTGTCTGTCTGTCCTGGTTAGAAATTCTGTAGAAGTCTCATATGTTCCTCCATCAGCCATACTAATATAGACATTTCAAGAAATTATAGCAAGCTGTCATTGGCTTTTGAGTCCTAATTGCTTTGCAGTGGGCATCTAGTTTGCCCTCCTGTTTGAATTCTATCAAGATTCTGGAAACAGGAGCTAATATGAAAGTTCAAGCAACAGAAGAATACCATCTAGAAAGTGAGCTCACCCGCTGTTAACTGGACTATCTGTTTCAATTTAAACTATAACGTTTTGAAGTAAAACAAATGCTGCCCCTAAAGAGAGGAATGCCCGGGCTAAGGCAATGCAACAAGAAGTGAGAGCACCCTCTTGATTCCTGTTAACACCTGCCTCAGGGCTTATGGCCCACTGTGGGCTACAAGAAATGCAGTCCGGGCTTGAGACCTGGCTTTTCTTTAAATTGCTCCTCAAAGAGATCTTCACATGTTTCTCTAAGTCTCCTATTAGCCTACCTTATGAAAACAGGAAAACCTAATCCTTTCTTCTTCCCCTTTCCTCACGTATTCGCCCAGCACATTCTCCTTTCCCCACTAATTGCTTTTCGAGGATGTCTCACCACAAGTGGTTTCGCTCATCACACAGTAATTGAACAGATGTGACTGCCAGTGATCTTACCACAAGATAACCTTGTTTGGTTTGCTTTCAGTTAAGGCACATTTTAAACACGCTCTTGGACCGAGTCCCAGCTCTATCTCCGTTTTGCATCTTGTAGCATACTGATGATGGTCATTCTGTTCTGTAGCTGTAACATCCCTTCTGTGACACCTACAGAATTTCAGAGGGGTTGCTTGCATGCAGTCCATGCAAATGAGAAGATTTATTTCATTTTTCTTCTTCAAGGCTTCCCTTCCTCACCTGCCCAGTCACACTAAGGTGTCCAGGCAGGTGGAGTCTACATGCTGAGGAAGCATCACCAGTAGGAGCCAGTTTGCTGCCACAGTGGTCTGCAGATGTTAATCATTAGTTCCCTTTGTTGCACTAGCTTACCTGCCCTGTGCTGGCATTTTATTCTTTTTGTTGATGGTTTGGGATTTTGTACACTAATGAAAATTGAAATGTTGGGACTGGATAGTATAATGAAAACTGAAGCTTTCCCATACCTTCTCACTTGTACCCAGCCGGTTCTGTCCTAGTGCAAGGTCATTCTAATGCAAATTCACTGTGACTACATGTATTAAAGAGCAATAACTTTGGTTTTAATTCATGTAAGTGAGATCTGTAAATGTTTCCGTATTTTGCAATGTTTGGTGACATACAAATAAACCAGATTTGCTTATTGACAAAAACTGTAAAAACCTTTCCAGTTAATTTTATCATAAGGCCATGAAATCCATTTTAATGCCTTTTGATTTCTACCAGATTAGTACCCAAAATTATAAATGCAACATAAAGCTGACTTACAAGCTAGTTCTGTCAAATGGATACTTTCCAAATTTTGAGTAGCCAAACAATATGAATCACAAAACAGCAGAAAAATAAAACATAGTGAAGTAGCAGGAGGCTGGTCTGTATATAGTTTTGTACAATACCGAGTTGTAGATTTTTACATAAAATCCATAGCAAAGTTGCTACTCATTCTGCATTTGTGCCTTAATTATTACTTTGAAGATACTCTTAAGTGACAGAATTGCCTTCTTGAAAAAGGCATTGAAAAGCTGAGACTTTACATATTAAAAACAAGCAAGTATCCCTTGCTGCATCATATGCTGCACACTACTTTTGATAGAATACCTGTAAAAAGACAGATCTCATTACTGTTACTCTTACAGTTGACTACTTGTGAGTCTGTGGAAATCAAAAAATCAGTTCAGCCAGTAGCAAGGCCTGTCAGGTTATAGTTGTTGAGAAAGCAAACCAGGCTCTCAGAAAGGCCTCTCAGAAAATAATAGCCATTTGTTTATGAAGGACAGTCTTAAAACAGATAGGTAAATTTGCATACGTTTTCAAAATTCAACTTACAATAGTGTTTTCAAGTGGCAATCTTACTGCATTGCACAGAGCCCCCTGAAAATGTCTTTCCCTGCAGTCTATATGCTGCTTTGATACACAGTCCTGAGTTTCTGTGGGTACATGCTTCATGAACAAAAACAGCTCGTCATCTCTCTATCTGGAAGTGTTTTAAGCAATGCCATGCATGAGTACTGAGTGAGAAACAGCTCAATACACTGATGAACTCCAAAAAGTAGACACATTAAATTTTCCAGTTGTGCTGGAAAAAACATATTATACTTCAATTTTCATTTTCCTATGTGTATATAATACTTAGCTTTCTCCCACAAATATGCTCAGGTCTTTGGAAGGCTTTAGTAACCTAAAGAAATATTGATGGCTAATTATTTTTAAACGCACACTGATGTCTGGCATTCTGTTAAAAACAAAATGGTGGATTCTAGGCCATAGCAGAGAGTAAGTAACTAAGAGCAAACTTCTCTGAAAAAACAAACGCATCCATAGCTCAAAGTCTAAGGGAAGTCATTAGACTGGCATGTGGATAGCGAAGATGTCTCAGGGACTTGGCAGTATAGGAAGGAAATGCTGCGTGTGAAGACATTTGCTTTCTCTAGAAGAAAGATATCCTGGTTTCAGGAATAACTCCCTTCTGGAATATGCCATGATCATTTAGGGCTACTGTTTTAGCACTACTGATGTTAGGTATCAAGGACCAGCTTTAAAAAAAAGGAGGTTAAAAATACGTTCTTGGATGTATTAGATCAATTTTTTTTGTGGAAATAGTTTTGAGGTTAAAAATTACTCCTACTCTACAAAAGGGGAAGTGCTGTAGTATAAATTGTAAATGATTACATAATACATCTGAAATTACACGGGGAATACGGTATGCTATATCTGGAATCAAAACCAAAATATCCCTAGTGATGAAGATGGGAAGAGGACGGAGTCTAAAGGCAGTCGTGCAAGAAAGTGATGCCAGCTCAGAGTCCTTTCTTTGGTGCCATTCCCCATTGCCTTGTATTTCCTCAAGCAAACTGGTGCCACTTGTCCTCTCAAGCAAGGGCACTTATAAGCTGTTAAGCACTACATACACCCATCTTCAGCAGAAGCAGAAGATTAAGAAATTTACACCTTCTAGTGTAAATACTGCCTCCCTCTTTTTGTAAACTACCATTTAGCAGTTCAATTAAAGCAGCAATTAAAGGTATTAAAACTGACGTCAAAGCTAGTGAGAACAGAGCATGCAGAAAGTAAGGACATGAGCCTAATAAAAGAATGAATCACAACACCTCTGATCCCGAGAGGTTCAAACAATAAAAATAAAAGTGTAGCAGATGGTACCTACATCCTGCTTTTCAGCGTTAAGAGCTCTACATTGTGCCCTACAATTACTGCTGCTACAGAGGAGGCAGGGCTGAAACGTCCATGGATTCTGTGAAGTGTTTCACTCTAGAAAGCCTGTGGCATAAAACAGGTCGCTTTCCATGTGCTATTGTTTCAATCTAGCTAAAATAAGTTTTGAATAGGTTTAAGAGAAATTAAAATATACACCTATTAAACTTATATGAACATTTTGCTAGCTTAGCTATATCTGCTTAACTAAACAAGCCAGACATCTGTGTGTGGACAAGGCACATAACAAAGGTGGGTGGACACGGGGATGGGTCTCTGGAGAGCACACGCTCTGCCTACATCCAACTGAAACCAGAAAATGCAACTAGGATTTCATATTATTTTAAAAGACTGGAGGTGATGCTGGCCTTGATAAAGTGTAAAGAGGCTTTTACACAGTCTCTGAAGTGACTTGGTTGCATTGTCTGAAAATCTGGAATGGATGAAAAAGGGAAAACTGTGAGAATAAGACACCCTGTTACACTGAGTGAACTTTTTATTGCCCTGAAGCTTATGCCCTTTCAGCAGTGTTTTAGTTCTATACTTACTCAGAGAGGATTCTTTTAATGCCTGCTCTGCACTGTCTCCATTTCATTTCCCTTCTAAACCATTCCCTACCATTTTCTCCCTTGCACATTATCTTTTTCTGACCATTAAAAAAACAGAGCACATTGGAAGATTGTTTTAAAATCAGGTTCTGTTTCTGCTTTTTCAGGTGGCACTTTCTATCAACAGACCTTATGTTACTTTAAATAGCATTTTTTAAACACAACAGTGGAAACATTGGTTTTACCGGTATGTAATACTGTTAACTTGGTGTATTCATCTTAATCTATCCCAGCCATTTTAGATGCCACTTTTAATGGTTTAGATCCTGGTAGTCTGCATAAGGAATTTCCACCTCTAGTAGCAGATCCAGAAAATCAATCTGCAATTTCAAGGTCCTATCTATGTGATCAGGCAGAAAAAGCCCTCTACCTGCATAGAGCTTAAGTGCCACATAAGCGATATGAAGATGTTTGTCATTTACTTAAGTGGTTGCCTTACATGCCCAGATAAGTATATACATGTTTTACAACACGGAGGATCTTGGATTAAACTGTTACACAGCAATACTTGGAGGTAATGCTTTCTGCCACCTCTGGCTAATAAGCAATAGTTGCTATACCTTTCTCATTGATTATTGCTCAGGTCAAATAAACACAAATGACACTTTAAAATCATCTAAGTTTCCAGAATAGAGATCACAATCAATAAATCTGCTGTTCAGAAAAACAGTGTATTCTACTACACAAATAAAACTTTACAAGCAAAAAACAGAGACCTTCTGTTTTGCTCTCCAAGAAAGCAGAAGAAATTGCCACAGCTCCATCAGGAAGCTCATTACTTTCCAACAAGAATAAAATTGCTTTTTAATATGGGGGAAAAAAAATAAAAGGCAACCTGTACCATAGCAGAGAATAGACAATTGAAAAAAAAAAATCCCCCCTCCAAAAAAACCCCAACCCAAAATCCTAACAGAAAGACTAATACCTTTCAATACAGAGAATGGATGAGAGAAAGCATAAGCCATGGCAGGCCCAAGGCAGCCATGTCATTTGAACACACAACTGAAATGGAGACCATTACCAAGGTGATTTCCCCATTTGATGGGTGTGTATCGCTTTCAGTTTTGCAAACATTCAGACACGGACGGACACTACAATAACACTATTTAGATGCACTGATGGCTTTATCCAGTGTCATTTTTGGCTAAGGCATGTTAAAAATAGGAGTTCTCACATTCAAGGCACTTCCTTGCATGAGGCACGTGGCATTCATTCCATGGAGGTGCCTCACAAAAAACACAATCGCTCTTTTTAAGCACTTACCGTCCCAGGGCTGAACTGAAAGCTGGTGAGAAGCAGGATCTGAGCCACCAAGACAGCAAAGGAGAGATTGGCATGGATATGATAGCGCTGGTTGCGGATGGTGCTGACAGACCTGGCAGAAGACATAAAGATGGATGAATAAAGCAGTATTCCAAGAAGAACAGACATATATATAATTTATCAGCAAGCATTTTGATTGGCTTTTGGTCATTAGTTTTGATGGAGTTACCATGATGTCTTTCGAGCACTACTTCCACCAGGATGGTGGGTACCTTACTGGTTTCTTTGATATTCTGCTGCTGTCCTGAAGGCAGCAGAAAGACTGATTTGTGCATTAACTAGCTCTGCTGATGACTTCTGATAGAATATTAACAAAGGGCCTGGTGCTGTGCTGTCAAGGAAGTCAGATCTGCACCTCACAGAAAACACACTGCACCTTGCACCATCTAGCTCACACTCTGCCACGGAGTTTCTGGTTTTATTTTGGTGGTATTTGCCTGTATTAGAAATGAAGACACGTGAATAGGCATTGGTTACAATTTTTTTACAATTATCAACTTCTGAGCACAGGAACTATAGCTACTTATATGGCTGGGCAGTGCCTAGCTTGACAGAGACCTGACCCTGATTACAAAATTGTTTGAACATCTCTCTCTTGGCTTTACAAAAACCGCCTGGAAGTCTGACAAGAACATGATTTCCTGGGAGTCTTCTGACCTCGTGTTTCTGTTCTCATCCAGAAATAGGAAGTAGAAAACAAACAAAAACATTTATCTGAACATTTCAGGCCTTTCTCATAATTGTATTCTTCTCTTAAAAAAAAAAGACCAGAACTAGTGGTAACAGGTTTTCTGTTTCAATCCATGTTGCCTGCCAGCCCCTACTGTCAGCTTTAATCGTTTGAGGAGACCTGGACCATTAGGCTATGACAATGGCAGGGCATCCGCCGCACAACAAGACCCACTCCTGTCTTTTTGTTGTATCGCACTAGATGGTGAGGATTTTTGAAGCTGCTGGTGACACATCGTGCACGTCCCCTGCAGCAGGGTGACACGGGCTGGACAATGCAGCCGACGGCTTGCTGTCAGCCCTGCTCTTCCAGCACTGTTGTAGCCAGTGTTCCATTAGAAGGCAGCGAAGAGGGACGCAACAAGAAGTATCGATGTCCTAAAAGTAATTTGAAGAGACAGGTTGCGCTGCCTGGTGCCAATGACTTTCTAATAAGGAACTTCATGTAGTTGCAAACTGGAACGTCGTTACCCAGAAGGCAATCAGGACTGCCCTCCTGGGAAGCAGCCGTTGTTGCCAGTACGTGGAGTAGCAAAGAACTTGCCAGATTCCTCTCCGCTTACCTCATGGTCATCTAACACTACATTGCAAAATTTCACTTCAGCTGTTTAATGAGGCCCAGCTCTCCAGTGAAAACCTAATCAAATTATTTTTAATTGGCAGTTTGAATGATCCTGTATGTAGGTGGGGTGCTTAACCCTGTGACAGTCAGCTGGGTCCAAGCTCTTTTTCCAAGTCTTCCGTTTGCCTCCAGTTCCTTGAGGAGTTTTCAGCCCTGCTGCAGCAATACCATGTCCTTTTCTCCTTTTTCCTTGCTAAACACTATAAAATCCAGTTTTTCACTCAGAAATGGAGCAGATCATTCCCCTTAACCTCAACACGCCAACAGCGCAATGCCAGATAGGCAGACATTGGACTTATTTAGAGTAGGCTTTGCCACGCATTACACTCAATCCAAGTATGACCAATGCAGATCTTGAGACTTGGAAATAACACCGGGTTTGGAACAAACAGTTGCAATCAGTTTACTGGGTTTCAGCAATTCCTATTTCCTAGAAACTGGTCTCCTAACAGGATGTCCAAAAGACATGCTTAGGCACAGAAATCAAAACCTGAAGTCTCAATTAGGAAGAACATGGCTTAGTGTGCGAAAGGAGACAAGAACCCCATTCCTCCCAATCTGCTGCCCCATTCTGTCCAATCTGGACAAGTCACTTCACTCTTTGTCAGGTTTTCTATTTTTTATTTAGACAGAAACCCCTATGAAAGCTTTTTCAGAAATGTTTGCATCAAGCCTAGAGGAGTCTCCAACTCAGTTGTTACTACTGGAATATAAATGGGCATAAAGCCCCCAAATGCCCCGTGGCAGAAACCTTCCCAGTGCCAAGAGCCCTAAAAGGTGCTGCCGTGTGACAGGCACGGGGCTGCAGAGATCCAGAGGATTTAAACATAAGCCATGGAGTGAATTTCACACTGTTTATAGCGTCCTTCATCCTACCAAAGCAACAGGTTAGAAAACTAGCCTAACATACTTGAAAATAAATGTGAGTTACATGATGTAACTGTGCACAAGCTGTATGAAATAGAGGTGAGACTACTCATGTTGATCAAGCCTTCCTTTCTGGGTGTACCTGCTTGGCTTTATAAACACACTGTCTTACAGACAAGATGGTTGAAAAGCAGAGAGAAGCACTGATCATACACTCCAGGCAATCCAAAGATGTTTGTAGTGGGGAAGAGGGGGTGATCCTGCGAGTGTTGCTCGTATTGTACTTGCCCTGAGCTCCAGACCAAGCCCTTCTACAGCCTCCTTGCAAGATTCCTGAACTAAGGCAAAACATGGAGAGTTTTAAAAAAAAATCAAAAAATCCCTCACAGGACGGAAATAGCTTGATATATAAAGACCATCCCATTTCAGGAAATTGAAGTAATTTAGATATAACCAACCAACTGTTACAAATAGATGTGCAGAGTCTAATTAAGGAAGGTTGTAGAATTAATAGCCTTTGTTTTATCTGAATACTTGAAGGGATCCTTACCAGTGGCCTGAAATGCACTGCCTGGCTTTCTGCACGACAGTTGCTCAGCAGGTATTAAGTTAAAATTACTCACGATAATATAGCAAATGTGACCAGCGTGATCATCAAGCAGAAGATGGACAGAGCGCAGCCAATGTAAGTGATGGAGGAGAGGGCCACCTGGTGTTCTCTTGTTAGCTGTACACAAAGGGAAAAAAAAACGAAATAAAAACTATTAATTGATTTACTACACTACAAAACCAGAGGTCAGCCCCCCTGCACATGGAGTTTCCTCCTCCATCCATCCATATATAAGCTGATGTTCACAATCATTTCCTGCTGTTTCTAAATGGGAAATGAAGAGGCAACTCCAAACTCCATCACACAGTCAGGGCATCCACATGCCCATGGCATTTTGATTCCTTCTTTAATTTCATAAATCAGTATTTCCTCAGAATAAGTTAGTTTCTCTGGCGCTGAGATATCGCCAAGCCTGAGATGAGAGCAGTTTATTGGGCTGCACAAACAATGTCAGCAATGGGATCTTTCCCAGCTCGCAGGGCGCTTTGCTAATGCTCTCATGCTGCAATAATTTACATCACTGTGCAAATACCAGAAGTGCTTCACAGCAGTGAGAACTGACAAACTCAGATAACCCATAAATCATGGCCCATTTATAGCCCACTTGTTTTGTTTAATCTATCATGTTTTCAGTGATGTTTTCAGTGCTTGTTGAAGGAGCTGGACTGACATCTACAGAATGGAAACCACAGAAAAGCCCCAGCACGAGCAGCCAGGGTTTGTCTCAGCCTCTGTTTTTACCTACAGGCACCTTTTGTAGAAGTAATTCAATTTGCATGAACGTTTAATCTGTAACTCCATAGCACCCACCACTAGGATCTATGTTAAAACCTGGATAGATTCAATGGGGGAGGGACAGTGTGCTTTGACTGTTCATCCTAAATTAATCAGAAAGTGTGCTTTAATTTTCCATGCAAGTTCTCATAAAAGAATGAAAAAAAAAAGCCACACCCAACAAAGGGAGCCAGGCAGCATTAATATATAATAAGGAGAACAGAGCTAGGCAGGAAAAAATTTTCTCATCTCAGAAGAATTTTCAAATATTTTTCCTCACTTTAATTTGGATAGAGTTTACATTTTCATAAACTGAACATTTGAAGAAAAAAATAAATGTGGTCAAACAAAAAGTTTAAATTTTGATGTCTGAAATACTGTGTTTTTATTTCAATGTCTACTCACTATAAATTTGTAGCTGAAAACTCATTCAAAATATTTATTCTGAAAAATACTGAAAGGAACAATATATTTTCCATTTTTTTATAGCAACTCTATTTAATAAAAAATAAACCTTTCTCACAGTTTGGGATTTTCCATTAGTTTCCACACACACAATAAAAATTCGCCCCCCGAACAAAGTATTTCATCTGAGATTATCAAATCCAACCAGTTCTACCAATAAACTTCCCATTAAAATTCCTTTTATAGGAGAGAAATAACATGCCATGTGGTTATGAGCAAAAAAAATCATTTTAAACACAGACAAAAATGATGTGTGGTTTATGTACATTTTTCTTGTAATTATCTGCCAACAGCATCAGCTCACATGCAGTAAGTTTTACAGCAGAATAGACTGTGGCTCACTCAGCAATCTGAGAACTATTAAGCAATGCAGCAGCAGCATTGAAAGACAACTGTTGCTATGGTGTTACAGTTCCTAGGAAATATGATGCAGCTCTTTAGTATTTTTTCTCTTTCAACCAAAGACACATTTCTTTTTCCTGACTTGGGTAGCATCAATTACAGAAACAAAAGGCTTCTGTGTGCTGGACCAGCTTAAAAGGTCCATCTAATTTCTATAAAAGAGCTCCTCTCATCCCTCAACCCCCAGAGAAGCCATGTGTAGCCATTCTTCACAGATTATTCCTGAAACAGGAATAACATGTGTGGTAAATTGGGCAGTTTAGAAGTGATTTCCTCATCAGGGATATTCATGTCCAAAATGCATGGACCTTATTTCCTGATTGCTCCAATACACATCCCTTGCTCTTGCTACAGGTGGCTCTCAGCTCTACAGAGGGAGGAGGGAAGCAGAGGAAGCTTTTCCAGCTTCAAGTCACTCTGAAATCAGTATTTCTCAGCAGTTCAAGGCTTTCTTTCACTCCCAACACCTGCAGCGAGAAAATCTTCCCTACAGAGGTCAAAGCAGCTCAGTGCTCATTTAGATTTACAGTGGTCTATCACAGTGCTTGCATTGGCAAAGGCGGGTAAGACCTGCCAAGGAAAGGTAATGTCTTAATCACACACCAGTACAGAAGATACAGGGGATCCATCTAGTGGAAATGGGCAAAAATCAATGCCTTTTGTTATTTCCATAATACATCCAAGATGAGGTTATGATCACACAAACATCCTTTCTAACTAATTTCCACCATAACTAAACATGCCTCTAAGAAAGTCCTTCTCTGGGTTTTAGCTCACTCTTCCTTTCAGAAACCCCTGCAGGGCAAGACAAGACATGAATGAAGTTCTTCTAAGTGGAGCCTGTATTACTTAGAAACAAAAAAGAAGGAGCGGGGGGGAAATCTCTTATCAACAAAATGTAGAAAATTCATTCAAACCTGAAATAACCTACACAGGTCCCCACATCTATGAACTGGAAATTGCTCTTGCTCTGGCAAACGCAACCAAAATCTGATGATGCTTTAAGAACGATGCTCTTAAATCAATACCCACATCAGTCTGGTAACAACTATTTCAAAAGCAACATCACTGTAGATCACATTCTCATCTTGTCTAGTGTGACTGACAGAAAGCCTGTAGGTACTTTTGAAACTTTTTTTGTTTCAAAATTAAGGAAAAGGCAGAGCCTGCAATAGCTGTTCTCAAACTGAACTGTTGGGTTGGAAGGGTGCAAGAGAGAGCTCCGTGTTCCCAGTGGCTCCAGCTGGTGAAACCACCTCCTTTCTGTGGGTGACATGAACTGCAGGGGGAAGGATACAGCGTGAAAAGAAGGGCTGGAATGACTTCCAGGGTGTGGAGCCTCATTTCTAAATTCAGGTATATGGTGCGGGAGAGAAGAGAACCTGTATTTAAAATATCAGGTCTCTACTTACTTCTCACAACCCAGCTATTACAGCACAGCTGGACGTTGTGTGTTTATGTTCACACTGTAAGGGATAAGAAGCATGTAGATTTTTAGAAATACCTGGATTGTCAAAGCAGTGTGCATCACCAATTAATAAACAATTTCCTACAAATTCCCATTCTTTGATATGAGCCAATTTCATCTTACCTCAGCTTGTATTTTTGAAAATTTTCAGACTTTGCGCATGATATGGAATGTGAGACAGTAATTTGGGATGATCTTGTAGTCAGCACAAAAATGGTAATCAGGCTGTAATGCTATTACTAAAGAAAATAGCATTAAAAAGTACCAAATAAAACATTGAGCAATCTGTGAAGTAATCCCATGAGCCTGATTCTCACACTTGTCCCAATCTACATTAAATTATTCTTTTTTTCTAAAAGCTTTTGCTTCTTTGAGTTTTTAAGGTCATTCTCTTACTCTGCAGCAAGCTGAAAAGCTAGGAAAAGAGCTCATGCAGTCGTGAATGTTAGTAATCATGAACACAAAAAGACAGATGTTTCTTAGTTTCAGCTTTGACAGACAAACCAAAAATTCATACTCCATATAAAACTCCCACCCATTCAGTTTAGGCTGTAACACCCTTTACCTTGCAAGTGTGGCTAATAGCATGGCCAAAGATGCGATGCTTTCAGGAGTTACACCCATCTGCAGTATTGCAGTCTATTGTCTTACCCTTGCTCTCCCTCATAAAATAAGTTAATACATTGCTCAACATTTTTATTTTGGGAACTCACAGGCAACTGGACCGCCTGAGAAATGATTCTGGAAAGATACCAGTTCAGACTCCAAATATCTATTTTTCCATTATAATGTTGTTAATAATAAGAAAATGAGTGACATCTAACTCCTCTGTTTAAAAATAACCGCACAGGAAGATGAAATATATTACTATAATGGGATGGTAGTTTTCATCTCTGGAGTGTCTGGAAAAGGTCAGTTGAGGCTGAAAGACTTATTCAGTAGGCAATATATGAAAAATTGTTTGATCTGTATCTAGAACAGAAAACCTACTTATTTGTGTAACGTTACTGAACAACTGTATATACAACGCAGCACAGCAACCCATCAAAAAGCTCGATGGGCTACAGGAACACAAAATAGCAACTGGCCAGCTCAGAGCATCTGTCTGGGCAGCACAGGGCTGTCTCTGCTCAGCGTCCCCTTCCAGTGACCCCTTCTGTTGTGTGAAATTTGCACTCCAGTCCCTTCTCTCAGGCATCTGACTGCACATTTTCTGCTTTGCAAAGGGGGTGCTTCGGGCTTTCTCCAGAGAAAAGAGACGTTTTCTTCTTTACATGCTGCAAAATCTCTCTCTCTGTCTGCCTTTAGAAGCAACATGTCAGACAAAGGGCTGAGTTCAAATACTTAAAACAAGGTTTGTCATAGCTGATCCTGAAAGGGTTTGCCCATATACCAATTACAACTTCACAATTTAACCACCAAAAGCAGTAATTTCATTGTCTACACTACTTTTGAAATCTCCTTTCTGAAAAGCAATTCATCTTCTTCCAAAAAAAGACAAGTTCTTGAACAAAAAAAAGTTTTACAGGCTTAAAAAAATGAGCCCTGTAATCTAAGGACTATATCCTACTTATCATTTGTATTTTGGCATTACGTACCAGTAGCACACAGAATATGATATTTTTGCATGTGCTTATATAGTGTATACATTTTATGAAACCAAAGTTATTTGTTTACTGGTGGAAATGTAAGACATGACAATTGTATTTTTCCCTAAATTCAAACAAAAGAGCAAGTTATGTTTTGGTCATTTTGGTCAGCTTTCCATCTCAAAAAAGCATTCCTACTGTGAAGCTACTTAGAACAAGGTATGATTTTCACCCTCTTTATTGAACAGACTGAGATCTGCCATGAGAGGATCAGCCTGGGCTGAAATCCACTCTCAAACCCTTCTGCTGAAACAATATCTTACGAGACATTTCTTGCGGGGAGGGAAGGCAGGAGAGGTAGGGGTGAAAAATTAAGGCTCAGCCAACCCTATTGAAGCTGCACCTTTAAAATGCAATCTGAATCCAATTAAGAAAAGGATGAATAATTAACTTTGGCAGCCTGAGTGTTTCAGAGACATTAAAACGTTGGCCTTGGCTGATGAAGCTAATGGTTTTAATTGCCTCCAGAAAGGCTGCTGAAATTCAATTTCAGTCCAGCAAGGGCTTTATTTATATATTAAATAATAATAGCAATACAAATCTCTGTTTTCCTTCAGCTTGCCAAGCACTTTGTTAGGTACATAACATTATGGGGTTTTCAAATTAACATCTGTGTTTAGTTCAGGAGGCTCAGTCTATTCACTGAGACCACAGGAACGATTTTGGTGGGGCCATTCCCAGTGGCACTGCGCAATCACTACTCACAGAATAAAAATGTCTCACTTGATTCAGAGACTTCTTTTCTCAAGCCACAACGTATCAGATACCACACGTTTAGAGAAAAAAAGGCCTCCAAGAGTCCCGCTTTGCAGCGCAATCATCTTTATCAGCCATTTCCAGCAGAACTGCTTTTGAATTCCCATTTTCTATTAACTCCACAACTCCTAGTGATCGCCAATAAAGTGCTACGAAGGGGGCTTTTCAGGATTAAAGGAACATTTTCCTACAGCCAGCCCAGGCTGGTAGCTGCTCATTTAAAATTTTTCACTGTGACATGAAAAAATTTTCCAAATATCTCTGCCAAGGTATTAATTAGTAATTTTAAAAGCTCACGTCATCTTTTCAAGTAGTTCTGGGCAAGATGTCATCAAACAGTAGGTAATCTGCTCATTACAAATCTCACACAGCAAGTTTTTAGTTCAAATGAAGCCTGAAGGAAGCATGATAGGGAGGAAGGACTCAAGTTGTGAAGTGGTACCAAATAATAATAAAGTTTGGGGATCAGAAAAGCAGATATTTGCAAGTTCTTCCTCTGTGTAACACCAAGCAGTGTGGGTTTTTTGCCTTCATTTCAGGCCTAAGACTTGCAGTGATTCTCAAGACATTTAGCTCTATTTACAACAGATTATCCTCTGAAACTGAAGGAGCTACTTTTGCCCATACACCCAAGACTTGTATATCTGTTATTTACTTTCTGTTCCAGCAAGAGCAGACTCACCCTGTTCTCCAATTAATAGCTGAACCAAAGTCCATCAGAAGGCTACAAGGAGAATAAAAGCCAGCCTGGGTCCCACAGGCTCTCGCAGGCAGAGAAATGATGGTCTCTTGCCAGACTCTGAGATTTTTTTCAGAGTGGTTGAGGATAACTAAATACCCAGCTCCCAGTAAAATTCAATGAAAATTAGTATGTCTGCCTCCCTTATCCCAGGCTTGGGCTTTGATTCAGAAACTTCCATTTTGATGCAGGGCTGTGGCTAGCTGTGGCTTGCACCGCAGCCAAGAGTCTCCAGGTACCCAGCTCTGAATTTCCCCCACACCACACTTTGGGGAGAAAGAGCATAAAAAGGCCAATACAGGAGACAGACTGAACTCAAGAGTACAGAGTGACTAAATTTAAAGACATTCAACAGAGAGCAGTGATGGATAATGGTGCAGTATCATAACATTTTTATACTGCATGGGGAAATCCTTTAGTCAGCAAGAAGATCTAGCTGCCAAATGGCTCAGTGCTTTCATTTTCACCATAGAAAGGAAGTCTATGTTATTTTGTTAAGTATTCTGATTAAAATAGAGTCCTGTTTCATGCTCCTCAAACAAAAGAGTTCTTTTGACCATTAGAGCACTCTTAAATATTTGTGCTTTTCCAAAAAAGTCATTTTTTGTTCTCCTCTGCTGAGTGAAATTCAGTAACTGCCAAACCATTCTCTAAGGAATTTGAGGAGTTTAGTATCCTGCAGCATTAGTCCAACTTTTTCCATGTAATTCTATGGGATTAAGGACAGAAGAAAATCTCCCATTTCCTCCCATCAAAATCAACAGAGCTGTACTCGCATAGGAATGGAATAGCAAAAGAATGAACAATTTCTCTGAGTTAAAATTCAAGATTCTCAGAAGTGCTCAATTTTCAGGAAAGATGAGCATAAGCATAGTTAGGACAAAAGAAATATGATGCGCAATCATATGTGAAGACATCAGCGAGATGTGTTCCTCCATGGGGACAACATTCACTGCAATAAAATGGAGGGGGAAGTGGAGAGAGTGAGAAAGAGCAAAGAAAGTTTACAAAGCAATGCTAGAATAAACACATACGCTGATTTATCTTTGTTCATCTGGTGGGTAAGGGCTGTCTAAACTGTCTGTAGAGATCTCTTCAGTTAAATAAACTGTCAATGGTAATAAACAAGGACAAAAAAATTGCAATGCCTATATAATTTTTAAATACGCAACACAAAAGAAAAACTACTGGACTAAGGCATTATTCTTTTTATGTTTCCATCAATGAAAAAGCATGCTGAGAAAAGTAATTATATTAAAATGACAAAACAGCAGAAATAGGAGAATGCCACATTATTTCCGTTTCACTGTCCTATTAGAGTATATAATCTGAACCTCAGTGGCTGAAAATTTTAAGAAAAAAGGTTATCATTTCAGACTGCTATTTTAATGCCCCCTGAGTGCAATATTTGATTAATAACTGCAATATTAGATTTAGGAAAACAAGGCTCCAAACTTAAAAATTATAGACCTATCCCCCATATTTTTAAAGCATTTCACAATATTAGGACATTTTAAAAACAGTCTTTATAAACACAAATAGATGTACTTTGTTCTCAGTCAGCCACATGTTGTCAAAACTTGCTGTCAAACTCAGCTGTAACACTGGAAAAGAAAATAAAACCACACATGTTGCCCCAAAGAAGAAATTTGGGATGTCTTTCCTTTTGTAAATAGAACCTCACAGCCAAATCCCTCAGCCTATTCAAAATTCTGGGCTCCCTAAAGATGCTATGGGTTGTCTCTATAGCTCCAGCTGCAAGATCAGACGTTTTTAAACATCTTCTCTTTTATAAATGCTTCTCTGCTTTCATGCCCATTGGTGGGCAGCTTGAACTACATTGATTGATCCTCCCTTCTGAATTATGGAACAAGAGCTACAAACTAGATGAAAAATGAAGTCATTTCTAGCTTTAGAAATGCAGAAAACGTGTTTAAAATTTGAACAATTTCTACCACAGATTGTTCAACGCCATCACTTTGCTGGAAATGTCCATGCACATGTGAACTTTATAGTAGTCATTTTTATACCCTCACAGTTGGAAAATACAGAAAGAGGAGAAAAGGGGAAAAAAAAAACCAACAATTTAAGAGATTGGTCTAGGAGCCATAAATATTACAGTGTGTCCTGCATTGGTCACTTGGGGGAGGGGGACCGAAACCTCAAGCCTCTATTCGCTGTGGGAGACAATGATTTCCCCTTTAAAAGGATTTTTGAACTCTGGGTCCCCAGGTGTCCACCATCCTTTTGCTGAAATGACATTTATGTGGCAGATGGTACAAATAGCCTGGCATGCTTTGTAGTTGTTGGATCACTATAAAAATAAAAACTGCCAGATGGCTGGCATGTTTCCTGGCAGGAGCATAGGGCCCCACTGACTGATGAGAGGAAGTAAAGCTGCCCAAAATAAAATAATAGCGTCTGAATTTTCTTTGGAGTGCTTTCGAAATGCGGCTCACTCCGTGTAGGGTTTGATTCCTGCTGTCTAGGAAGTACCTTGTGACATCCCTCCGTCTGACTGCGCTCACGTCTCTCCTCCCGGTTTGAGCCCCGGAACGGGACCACTGCCCAGCCGTGTCCCCCCAGCCCCAGGCACCACGGGGTGTTAGGTGCAGGCGGTGGCGTTGCAGGCTGAGCTCTCCCCAGGCTCTGTGCCCGCAGAGGATGCCCACTTGAGGGAACATCTCTCCCTTCCTCTGCTGTTCCTGTCCAGGTCCAAGCCCGCAGCACAGCGGGGGACTGTTGTACTACAGTACTACAAAGCCACTACAGGGAGCATATCCCCCTGGGTGCCCTCTGCTTGGACTGTCTCCAGAAGACGCAAACATAAACCAGTATAAACACGTCAAACTAAATGGATTATTTTTTTTTTTCCTACCGCAGCTATATTAATGACCCATTGTCTCCCTAACTATAACACTGCAGGGCAGCTGGCAGTATGGGTTTGTTCTGACTGCACTAGATGAAGCACAGGCTGGAACACTCTTCTGTGGATGACAGAAGGAGTAAGACAGACGTGAATCCCCACGAGCGCAGCTTTAGCAATCATTTACTGTGAGGGACTTTTTCCACTCTTACCTCAGTTTCCCCCATCAGAAAGAGAAGCTTGATCAGAGCAATGAGTTTCCCAGAGGAGAGGTACATGAATTAATTAATATCTGCACAACCTCTCTGAACATCCCACTGACACAGTCTGTTGGGGAGATGCAATTGCAAAATTCTCAATCTTACTAACTCGATCAGAGTTGTGAAAAGACTTCTCAGCCGAGTTTCCAAACTCTGATCATGTACTGACCTTAATTACATCCATGCAACTTCACAAAGGCAACCAAGGGCTGAGCATGTCCCTTCAGGAACATTCTGCACATCTTCAGTCACATTGTACCTTCAATTAACTTATTTATTCATTTAAACTAATTGATGATCCCTACTCTCCAAAACTCCAAATAAATGCTATCACTTCTCAAGTTAAAAGCAACATGATAAATGAATCTCAACAAGCAAGCATGAATTTGGGCCAGCTGTGATACAGACATAACAGCAGAGTGATAAAGATACAAATAATTTCGGCGTTCCACGTGGGCCAATTCATCAGCAGGCTAACAGGTCAGTGCCAGGCTGACATCTGAGCACCACATGGTTGTAAGTTTTTCCAAGATGGTTATTTCATTCCTGAAATAAACTTGTTACAACTGCTAATCCCCTGCATCACCTAAAGCAGCCAAACCGCATCCCTGGATCTCCAGCTAATCAGCAGTATTGTTCGTACCATTCTTTCACAATCACTGCAACTTTAGTGTGTTCAAGCTCTTGCTGAAACTAATATAAAAGCTGGAGTAGTGTTCAACTACACTTGTAATCTGAGCATGGTTTTAGCAAGTTCTCAGCATTCAGTGTTCTTTTTCTTCACACACTGCTGTATAGCACACAGATATCAGAGTGGAGGTTCATTTGTCACATTTAAGTTAAAATTCTAGAATTTAAAATTTTTCTTTGTGACCTCTCTCTTTCAATTTTTCTCTGAAATATTGGAATAAAAATGCTTTTTCATCTCAGCAGATTCTACTCTTTGAAGATTCCTTCCAGCTGGCATTCAGTAGAATAGTGACTGAATTAATCTAACCTGTTTTGAGTAAAGATGAAGAAGAAAAATCAAGAACTCGCATCTTGTTCCTAAGAACTTTCTTACATTTCTATACTCCCTGGAAATTAGACCCACCTGACAGTCTGTTCCATAAACATCTGACAATTTGTCAGCATTCCTCATCTCACAATATTTCAAGTGTTCAAGAGAAAGCACTGTCAGATGCAAGATACCCTACAATTTTGTTCCTATGAATGTCTCCATGAAACAAAATGAAACCCATGTGAGACATTGCAGTTCCTCCCAAGCCAGGTGCATAAATTATTAACACAGTTCTGTACTTTTCTAATAAAATCACAATGACAAAGAATCTTGAAAATATATAAAGGCATCTATGCACACAAGAAATGCACAAATTGTGTAAATAAATAGAGAGATCTGCTGGATATTGGGGAAGGTGTGAAAATGAGCTGGACCAGTACAAGCAGGAAGGGAGGCACTGGGGCAGGTTCACAGTGCATCTAGGCTGACAAGGTCTGGATCATGCTATTGTTCTGTAAGTGGAAAAAGCTAGACTTTACCATGCAAAGGAACAAAAAGAAGGAGTTAAGCAAGGAGATTCTTGCTCAAATTTAGCGTAACTCAGAAGAAAAAGTCATCATCCTTGACAAACAGTTATCATACATGCTCAGCTCTCTGGTCAATTAGAAATGCATGCATTTGTGTGGCAGGTTATTTCTAAGGTTACTGAATACTTCAGTACTTGTTGCTTAGAGACACCTTGGCTTCATCTGAACTCAGAGAGTATGCTGTACTCTCCAGCTGCGAACAGCAAACTCTTTAAAACACTGCAATGTCTCATTAATGGAAAGCTGATGCTTTTTTTTTCGTTTTTTTTAAGCAAAAAAGAAACTCAGTCTCGTGAAGAGGATCTGAGCGAGTCAGAACATTTACTGTACTGAACTTGTCTTAAGGGTTCATGGATTTCTACGTCAACAGTGTTTTCTCCCTAGGGATCTTCTCCCAGGTCTGAAGCTGCTGCATACACACTGGTCTGTATTACATCTCTTTAGAACTCTTGATATCCCCCTCCTTTTTTCTTTTTTTTTTTTTATTGTTTTCTGTGCATCTGCCTGCCCTTCTGCAAGGGGTGGTAGAATTATTCATACCTGGTTTTACTGATCTGCAGACTGGTGCATAAGGTTAAAGGCTGCTACGGAGCCCTTGGAGAGGATCTCTGCCTGTTTGTGCTGCCCTGAGAGCTGCATTTATCAGTACAATAGGGAGAAAGGGAAATGATACTTTCATAAGAGAATGCAAGTATAAAGCTCCCAAAGTAGAATTCCCATGAAGAATGATGTCACTTTTTTGAACTAAAATACAGGTTTTGATGTAAACCTCTCCAGTTTTCAGGCAATCAATTCCCAATAATTTCTTTATATTTTTCATGAAAAGCAGACCCCTCTTCGTAAGAAACAGAATCTAGACAAAATAATAAATGTTCTGTCAAAAATAGTGTTCATGTGGAAAAATTTCATCCAGTTCTATTTATACAGCCACATATATATAATAGGTATATAAACAGAACTGTTCAAGTGTGGGCAATTGCATAGTCCCACCTTCTCTTTTTCTTCTCTTATTATCTGTGAGCTCCATATATGAAAAGAAAAACAAAATATACAAAAGTTTAAGATTGAATATAACATCATTGCAACAATTTCTTAGAGCATTGACAATCTAGTATTCCAGCGGGTGATTTATAGGGGCCCTTTGAACCTTGGCTCATGAATTTCAGAACATGGTGAATAAACATGTATATGTGTTTAAAATCCTCAGCATATTAACATTTATTTAACAGGGTTCCAAGGACGCCTGGGAGAAGTTTCCAATTGTCTAGTTGATTCAGTAGGCTCTATTGCTTAGACATGTGAAGGAAACACTTAGCAAATGTTTTAGGAATTTGTAACTGAGCATAGTCTGCTAGTACAGCTCAAAAGCCAGGCAGCTTGTCTTTGATTGAAGCTTAGTTTTACGCCAATTACACAATGAAGATACTAAAATTTTTTTCACTGGTTAAAGAAGTCACTATCTCAAGATTAAACCGTCCATTAAAGGGCATATCTTGGTCAAAGATTTGGGATGAGATCTTCTGCTAAACTCTGAGGGACTCTGTAATGGCCAAATGACAGAAACTGGAATTACAGCACATTGAAGGGATAGCATCCTTCATTGGCTTGTTAGAAGCAGTATTAACTGACACCTGCCATGGTCCCACTCCCGTGGCCACCTCGCCGTGCCGTACCGTCCCGATGGTGCAGGTGATGGGAGGGCAGGGCAAAGCAGCCACCCCGACGCATCGTTCAGGTTCATTGCTCTTCAGACCAATGCACCCAAATCTCTCCGTGCTACAATGCATGTATAAATTCTGCCAGTTGAGGTACAGCCAAAATTGGTTTTAGGCAAACTTTAAGAGGTTAGAAAATAATGCATATTTTCTACCTAACCTGCACAATCATCTATGGAAAGCTACAGCAAGTATTTTGAATTCTCATGGATTTGCCCTAGGAACATACAGACTCTATACTACAAATACTCCAATCACCTTTCAGCATTTCACTTTTCCTGCCACAAATTTATAAACTCCCTTATTTTTTCTGTTCAGAAATGGGATTTTAGGTGGGAGGGGTGAAAATGAAACAGAAAATGAAGTGAATTAAGTTTCATTTAAAAAAAAATTCCGACTATTTTATACAGACTTTTACAGTACTAGGTCACATAGGGAATGTTTTTATGCATCAGAGTGACTTGGTCTGTGTGTTTCACACATCCACGCAATATCTCAGCAGCACTTTTCATTTTGTTTTCTAAATTATCATAAAGAAAAAAAAAGCAACACAAAGCATTCCACATAAACTTTAGGAGATGCAAATGCATTAGACCAAAAAGTTAAAAAGGGAAAAAATATTGAAAATAGAACCATTAAACAACTTTGAGGAACTGGACAGTCCATTCACGTCCAGCCTTTCCCAGTTATGCATTCCAGATCTTTTTAGGAAAGCTTGATTCCAAACACTTTGATATAAAATATCTTTGATCTCCAATTACTAATATTGCATAATATACAAGATAATTGCAGCATCTCATTAAACATAACAATCTCAAATCTGTTTATTTGAAAGACAGACCTTTCCAAACTGAACTGTTGCCCAGTAGAAAATTGACTAATCTTTCACTGGCATTTAATTGGCGGACACCCTGTTTAATCCTGGCTACATCCCTGTACACTGCTCTTTAAAACAGGGTTAATAATGATGCATTTTTCCCATTCTACTTTTGTCTCACAAGATGGGAAGCTCTTCAGGTAAAGCTGCATTTCATTATGAGTACAAAGAGTTCCTAGAAAAATAATACTTGGAAACCAGCTGGGGTCATTAGGCGCTTTGCAAGTAATAAAGATAATAATAATTAGATAAAAACTGGTTGACCTGAACAAGATAGCCCCATCTTTAAATGATTAGACTAACACTAAGGACTGTGGGTATTAATTAAGTTCTTTGGATAGCAGAGACCATCTTGTTCTACACTATGACCCTGACTTCGTTGGCATTACACCATCTAACCAGGATTACCATGTGAATAGTTGTGTTACTGAATCAGTAACTCCTAATAGCAGTCTGAGATGATTCATTCCTTGAAAAGATTTCAGAGCTACTCAGTGGTATAACCCCGATTAGAGTTCCTTTATGCTGCAAGCTCACTTACGTATATATCTGCAGGAACCTCTGTGCCACCCTCACGAGCATGTGCAGCCCATCCTGCAGCAGCATCTGTCTCGGCAAAGCTACTGTCTAAAAGAAGGGCAAACCCATCATTCAAACCAATTGACAGGAGCCTGAGACATGGCCATACAGTCAATGCCTCCATGCCAACAGAGCTGACAGAACCCCTTTAGCTGTAGCACAGAGCACACCACGCTTGTTAGCAGCACACAGTGATAAATATGACAGCAGGACTCCTACTGTCCTGCTGAAGCTCTTCTTCAGTCTGTTAAATTATATTATTAGGATGGTGTCTGTAAAAAGCTGAGAATGTGCCAGAGAGTATAAATTCGGCAGACAAATAGTATACATTTCTTTAAATGTATGGTTTGTTAATTATTTCTATTATACATTCATTATTTATTAACCAAGGATTGTCTGAGCATGGCTTCATCGCTATCTCCATTGGATCCTCCCTGGCAGTAGCACACCCAAATAAAGCAGTAAAAACATACTTCTCATGCTCATTGCAGTGCTGTCTGTTTGTCTGTTAAAATCCAGGAGGGGGTTTACCTTGCCTGGTGCTGAGTTTTGTAGAGGGAGTACTTCAACAGGCACAAACCAGCACTTCACCTTAAAGGAGCAGACACTCTGCTCCACCTCTGAGGAAATCTCAAGGGATCATAAAGTACCATGAAGAGAAGAGCATGACCAGTAAGGAGAGCAACACGTTTGCCATCAAAGCTTCATCTGAAACCAGTGATGAGTATGAATAGCAAGCATAAGGTCTTGGGTAAACAGGGAGTGTTCTATTCCAGCTGAAAAGAGGCTCACTCTGGACAAAGGAGCTAAGCATAGAGAAAACTATACATAAGGAGTTCACTCTCAGCCCTAAAGTATCATTTTCTTTCTCATGCTCCTTCTACGCAAGCCCCTGCTTGGCATATAAGGTGAAGAAACAGCAGCAGGGAGGCACTTGGAAAGCTAGCAGAGACAATGGTAGGGGCAGGCTGGCAGCAGAGCTTGCTTCACATGGAGTTCAAGCCCAACTGTTCATATTCCACAAGTCTAGTTACCAAAACCCTGAAGCAGCCACATCTCAGCTGTCCCTGTCTTGAAAACAAATCATAAAAACCAGGGTCATGTGTAAAACGTCTTGTAGTGCTTTTCCTGCCTACTACTTTAACAAATCATGCCAAAAGGGTGAGAATAAAGAGAATTCCCACCTACCTTAGATGTGTTTCATTTCATGCTCTGTTTCAGTTCCCAAAAGTTTTAAAAAAATATAGTCAAGAAGTACTAAAACATCATCCCAGAAATGAAAATGTGGAATAAGTTGAGCAAAAATGAGCCCAGTTCCAATCACTTACTGATGTGGTGTGAGGATGCAACTCATGTTTATGCTTCATTTTTAACAGACAGATTTATTCCTTTGCTTTATCTCACCTTCAGAGGCACCACTTGCATCAGAATGGCGAAGTTAGTGAGGTGGTTACAAAGACACACTGAGTAGTTGAGGTCGCCACTCTCACGCACACAACCTTCATTAGACCAAACACCAGTTCCATTGCTGCAAAGCAAACAAAAATGGAACATAATCTCTATCAAAATGCAATGTATCAGGTTAATTTCACATACATTGTACTATATAGAAGATAAAAAGGTTTGAAAGCCATCTCAGGCTGCAGCATTCACAAATGCTACTAGTGTCTTCTCAATTCCACCGTGCAAATAGATAAGGAAAATATTGACCAGAGCAGGACCCAGATCAGACCCCTTCATGAATGTACATGAAACCCCTCTAGAGATTTCTTCCAGTTTTATAATCAGTGAACGATAACATTTTTTCTTTACATTGTGCAACGCACATATGGCATTTCGCCTAGACCCAAATTTCTGTATTCTGAGAACCATAGCATGAGCCAAGTCAATGATCTTGCAAAAGTCAAAAAAATAAGCGTATCATATCTGCTGCCTCTTCCCTGCCAACTGTCCCACTCATCCGGTCAAAGTACATAATTCAGACTGAGTATGATTTCTAGTGACCCATCCATGCCACCTGGTTCGTGTCACTTCTTCCTTAGGGGCAGCCAGAGCAGCTCCTTCTCCCCTGAGTACGTGGCTGGGCTGGTTGTGTGGCCTGATCCCAGGGCTGTGCAGGAAAGTCATCCTCATGAGTTTGCTTCTTTCTGGAGTGAGGGACACTCAGAAATCCCTCTGCTATCACAGCCCTGAAGTGGAGTGGAGACACAGAAGTCACAGCCACACATCTATGGGGCGCTCCGTGGACTCAGGAATTGTAGAACACTCACCCAAACTGCCTGCTGCTTAACCATTCATTACTTTTGATACTATTCTGGGTCCTGAAGCTAGACTGAGTGATCTGTATTTTTCTTGGCTCTAACTTTAAAGATAGGTATTATCTCACCCTTCCTCTGTCCTTTGGGACCTGCTTGAGTTCTCAAAGAGAGTCTGTCGCAGGTCAGAAACCAATTGCTTATTCTTTAACTACCATGCACTAGGGAATAAGACCATCTTGACATAAATAAAATTCATTTGGAAGGATGGCTTTCATATTTCAGTTTCTATCCTGAAGCAAAGCCTCAAGGGCCCAAGCCCCAATGGAAAACAGGACAGGAACAATGCCCCAATCATATTAATTCACTTCAGTAAAATCTGTTTCTAATTTACCGTAATTTGTGAGTAACCATAACAACAAGTAACTGCCAACAGCTGGGACAGTTCAACATACTTGTAACCAAACTTCAGTAAAACAATTACAGTGACCTCCCTTATTCATGCAGGGTAGGAGGGATCACAGCATTGTGGGCCATTGCAGTATCAATTAAATTTATACCATTATGGCTCAAAAACTGTTAATCCCCATGAGATTAAAAATTCAGTATTTGTATTCTTTCTCAATTATTTCAGTAAGAGCAGCATGTTTGGAAACCAAAACCAGAAATATATTCAGAACTAAAAAAAGCATAGCTACTGCTTTCCCATAGTTCCCATTTTCGGAGTGAAATTTAAGGTGATATTTATGCCCTTTTTAATTCTAATTTTCATTCAGGGGCATAATATTTCTTCATTCCACACACTGGCCAAAATTCACAGCTCTGAAATACTGCTCTCATATGGTGTTGTGACACAGGCACAGATCCAGTGAAAACAATGGCTCTGCTGGAACTTTGCCATCTTGAAACATCCAAGCATCTGCCCAAGTGGACATACTCATAAGCCCAGATAAGCACAATTTGTATCAGTCTGCAGTTTTGATTCCAAAATGTTTCAGTCTCTCAATTTCCTACCCAACATGTGAATAACAAGTCTCCTACTTACGGTAAGAAGCCACCATGAGATTGTGTTTTTTGTAAACCAGTGGCTCATTTCTTTAACTATTTCCAGGAATGAAAGAGAAAAAGAAGAACATCGGTAATATATAGCATCACAAACTAAGCGTAATTTAATTAAAGCAAGTTAAATAATTTGAAATTATGTAACATACCTATAGTCCAGAAACGCACAGTAAAGATGAACTCTGTTACTCTTATTTAGTGCTTGGCTGTATTGTCTGGGAGTCTGCAAGAAAGAAAACATAAACCCTGAAGGAATGTTTAAAAGGATTAAATTCTGCTATTCAACTACTTAAAATTCTCATTGTTATAATAACTTCAGTAGACTTAATCTAGATTAAGACATCATAACTCAAGCGAATTTTGTCAGTTTCTGTGGCTTTAACACAAACTCCAAACATGTAAAGGCTGGTATTCAGTCTTACTTTTACACACTGGGACTAAAATCACGTCACTTTGAGTGAGAAATCTGTGTCCCACTTAAGTAAATAGCAAACCAGGATTATTTATTGTATACATGTACAAATATATGTGTTCATTTTTCCAGGATTGGGGAGTTATTCTTCACCGTATATTTGGCTTCACTGGGCTTTGTTCTAATTGGGTAATAAGAATCTCACATTTTAGGATTAATAACACTGAAATATGTGCATTAAAATGACCAACTCACAGACATTTTTCTTTCCACAATAGTGATTATTTTAAAACATACAATCAAACTGAAAGAGCAGTGCCATAATTCAAGATTTTATTTTAACACACCTTAGCATTATGATGACATTAATTTCTATCTTCTACAAACAGATTCAGCCACTAACCCAATCTTCTCCATTCAGGAAGCTTTAAGACACCATTCTCCACTCTGTTACACCAGTTTCTTGACAAAATAATTCAAATTGTATCAGAGTGAAAAATAATAGTTTGTTAGAGACAAAATATGCAAACTAGATGATTTCCAGGATCTGTTCAACTCTTTCTAATACATAAATCACCAAATTCCACATTGTGTTAGACCCTACCTTAAGGCATTTGTTTAATTGCAAGAGCCTTCAACACACACACAAAAAAATCACCAGTGAATTAACAGCCCTCAGATTATTGCAACACAATTCTGCTGTCAAGCTGAAAGATAACCAAGTATTGCTTTCCTTGTTTTAGAGAAAGAAGTAAAAAAAACCCACCGCCTCATCATGCTGAAACTCAACCAAGAACATGAAGTCCCTGATGCAATTTTCCTTCTCCTCACCCACAAGTCCAACAACAAGTGTCAGGCACGAGGTAGCACAGTTCCCTCCTTACTAGTGATAATAAAGCATTTCTGCCTAACCCAGGACATTGACACATTCATACTGGATTTCAAGTAGCTATGCTGTAGATAAGGCCATTTACTTCTTCTTAACTGACATCTCTGGATAACATAAATGGAATTTTCTTATCTGCTTGAGCAACATCCCTGGACAAAACGTCTAGTTCCTTGACTCACACTGTTTTCCCTAAGCCTTCATCATAGAAACAGCTGAGATTGCAGGTCAGGGACCCACAGAAGCAGAACTTTGTGAAGAGGAAAGGCTGCCACATATCTGCCAAGGGTCTCTATTTTCCCCTTTGACTGTGGTGACATCCAGCAGCCTTTTCCTATGTGGGGAGCAAAGCAAACGGTAAAACCTAACACTATCACAAGCGTGACACACTGGGAAGTGATAATGGGACAATATTCACATCCCCCATCACCAGGAAATAGCTCACTGATATAACCCCCAATCTGCTCAAACCCCAGCCCTCAAGCCACTTTCTTTCCAGGTGTAGTAAGAGAGATGTAGTAAAACTAAGAATATGATGTTAATTAATACAGAGGTGTCCTTCCTTACCCTTCCCCATCGCTGGCTGCCCTAGGAAGGCTCCGTGCAGGGCTTCAGTATCAAACTGGTATGTTCCCTGCTAGATCCATCAATCCTGAATTTCCCATTCCTTTCAGAAAATACCCCACCATAAGCCTGACCTTTAACAACAGCAGGGGTCCTGCACACTTTCCAGATCACAAACCACCTATGAAATATGGAGTGTCTTTGAGAAACTGCTTCCTTCCCTTAATCCCACCTCTTGCTGCTCAGAGTATTCTTGAGAGAACTAGTTCAGAAACTCCAGAAGACTGATGAACCATAAGCCACAGCTGGAAAACTGCCTTCTGCAACTTCAGTTAATTTAAAGTGTTACTGGCAGAGTTCATTCTGTTTTACCAGCAGTAAGAGCATGTAGCATAATGTTTGCCCATTACACTGTATAATGTTATGTCCGTCATGTCTATAGCTTTCCTGAAGCAAGCAACTGAGAGAATCCATAGTCAGTTTGTATTACAAATTACTTCACTTGTATGACAGACAAAGAGTGGCTAAAAAAAAAAAAAAAAGAGCGAGCAAGAGAGAGAAAGATCTGCTGTAATAATAGCTAAGACTATACAATAACTATCATTTCAGATTTGTACAATATGTCTAGATAAATCTCGATTGTTAATACACTAAATGGAAAGGGCACCGGAGGGTCAGGTTGGAAGAAGACATAGCACTTCAGTTGTGTACCTTTTTACACAAATAAATCTCAAATGTATGTTTGACTCTCAATTAAGTATCTCTGGCAAGAGACAAACTATTGTTTTTCTCCATCTTTAACTCTAAACACAGATGTCACTCATTAGACAAAGAACTACACCAAGTGAGGTTATACAGTCTCTGAACTGTCCAGAATTGTACACATACCCACATGGAAAAAGAATAGAAAAAATAATGCATATACAAGAAGGGTCCATACCAGTTTGCCTATTGACTTCTTTTAATGAATATGTCCCATGTTTTAACACACACGACGTAGGCCTCACAAGACTTTCCAGGGCCGTTTATGGTAACTGTGTAAATTACTCATCTCCTCAGACTTCATTGAAGTTCTGCAACAAAACTGTCACTGGAATAGAAAGCCCCTCAACATATAAGAAACTGACTAAAATGAGGAATAAACACTGTCTGATCTTGTACAGGTCTACTTCACAGTACTTTCTAATCTATGAAAAATGAACTGACTGTACTTCAATACTGCACTTCTTAAGTTAAACTGCGTGTGACAGCTTGCATGTGACTTGGATCCTGTAGCACTGAGGATATTGATTTAATGACATTGATAACAGAAAGCTTAATATACAAGTAGGCTTTTACACTAAAAGATTAAGTCACTTCAGTGTTTATAAAAGCCTGTGAAAGGACAGTTTATGCAGCTTTCAGTAGTGTGGAGAAGGAAAGTACCAGCAGGCTAAGTCTCCATAATCTAGGTTCTTTATATCAGTCCTTCTGCCTGGACGTATGCGCAGCTTCTTCAAAAAAGAATTACATTAAAAGAGGAAAACAACCTCTTGCCCCTGAGAAACAGTGCAAACTCCATGTCTGTCTGATGGAACAGGTATCTTAAGGAAGGACCATCTCTGTTCAGCATCCCTTACGCCAACCACTGACTCTCAGTAGATTAGTCAGATTTACAAGCAAACCACAGAAAGTCACTGTATGTGTTGAGAGCATATAGAGGATACGCATGAATGTGTCACAGGAACACAGTTACTTGCATTGCTGGGAATAAGGCACAAGGCCATGCTTAGCGGGTGAAAAGGCCAAAAAAGAAGGGTAGGGGGCTGAACAGACTGCTGGAAACCTTCAGGAAACCCCAGTTGCAGGAAATGTCACGAACATAATTGCAGAAGAAAAGCAGTCAGCCAGCTGCTCCGGGGAAGGCTTGCTGAGGGAGAGAAGCCAAAGAGAGGGTGGGGTGAACCTGTATGCGATTAGCTTGTTTCTCCTCCCCTGAATTTAAAAAGCAAATATTTAGATACATAGTGGTGGCCACCAAGGGAGGAGGGTGTGCACTTTCCAATTCAATATGTATTTTTCTCCAATGTGACCCACAAATCCATGGGTCAGATCTGCCATTGATCTAAACTCAGTAGCTCCGACCCCATTGTATTAGGTGCTGGACTTCCTCTCATCTGAAGTAGATGAGAATTTACCCTATTAATTTGAATTTGGAGTTCACTTATCTCTGTTTACAAAATACAGCATTTTGTCTAATTCGGAGATTTTGAAGCCCTGTCTTCTTAACTTCCAAAAATACCATGGATTATTTTGAAGGTGGCAAGAAAAGACACTAAGACAAGCAAGCCTCTTGTCAGTATTCTTGTGTCTTTTCTGTCGTTCACAGCCCCACTGAAAGATTCTTACAGGTGTATGAACTAAAAGCACTTTTGATTCTGAGTTACAGATTAAATTAGAGGCTAAAACGATGCTTCTAATAGAAGGATTTCCTATCCTTACAACACCATCCTGACTTAGCACGACCTATGCAGGACCATATGGTTTATTAACTTTCCTTTCCACCTTATACAGTTCACTTCTCCTAATTAACTAGAAAATTAAAACTTTAAGGTACATTCATCTATTCAGTTCCCTGGAAAAAGACAGAAAGAAAGAGAAAAAAAAATTACCCTTTTCTACAGTGGTTATACTGGCTGTTATCTTCCAAGCTGTGAGAAAACATTGCATTGCAACAGACCTTGGGCTTAGATCACCCAACTACTTTAATTTAGAGTCTGACTGATTCACCCTAAGATGTAACTAGCATATGTAATGAAAAAAAAGGTTACAAATTGTACAAAAATGAATTTAGCTTATCAATAGGGAATTATAAAAGCCAGACCTTCAGTTGTCCCATTGTTGTCAACAGAGCTATGCCAATGCACACTTACTGAAGCAACGAGCAAAATACTGCAGGCTCCCAGGGTCAACATGAAAGCTTGATGAATGTATTGCTTAATGGTACAATCATACAGTTAAAAAATAAAAAATCCATGATATCACAAAGGGTGGAAGACTGGCAGACAACTATATAATGGAAAAAAGCAGTGAAATATCAGAGGATATAAAGGCATCTGAAATTAGAAAAGGTTGCCATATGTAACTGAATATGGATTGGGTTTGATCCTTCCTTTGCCTGAGGTTAAAAATAGTTGATGAATATTTTTCTGCAAAAATACTGTTAATTGAATGCTACACCAACAGCCTTCCCCACTTCTCAGAGTTCTCCATTTAACAGCTGCTGTATTGGACAAGCAGTGTGAGAACAAAAAAAAGTAATGAAAAAATCCATGAGCAACAGACTGAGAAACGTCTTGGCTGCTCTACTAGATCGCATTTTTATAAAGAAAGAAAGAAAAAGAGGAGGAAATGGATGAGGAAATTCTCCTGGTATTTTTTTTTCCTTTAATTATTGTGCATAGTAAAAAAATTTGATTACTTCTGAATGTGTATAGCATCAGAAGATCTTGCTATTTTTCTTAGACTAGCAAGTCTGCATCCCTTGAAATAAAAATGCCGTCCTCTTAACAAGATCCCATCTTTCTTACGGCACCGAACGAAAGGGGCTTCATCCAGCAGCTGCCAAGGCAACATCTGATCACTTGCAGATCTCCGTGTGGGCTCTCAGGCACTGTGCATCTGTAAAACAGTTGCACATAATCTACAGAAACTGAAACTATCATTTGGTGCTCATCTTTCTTCAGCTCGTCTCGTTGATCCATTTCCAGTTGTCTGCTTACAGCACAGGTAGGCTTCATGGCACCCAGAAAAGCTGGGGCAGTGACTGCTGAATGTACTCTAAGTGCAACGTCAGGACAGTCTTAAAAGCATAAGAGCTCTTCTCTCTGGTTTTGGGCGCTAAATAGCATAAAAGTTAGATTTTCCAAACTGCTTAAGGAAAGCTACAATTTTGGGTACAGAAACTGACTGCAGCCTTTGAGTTAAAATTATAATCTCCCTAAATACACATGCACAGTTCCCAAATGGCTTTTCTTCAATTTTACAGCTAAAAAATTTCCACCCTAACATAGAAGTTGCATTCACATAGATCCCTCAGGCAGTTAACACAGCAGAGCACCAGTGGGTCAGCGCTGAGGCCTGGGACTCAGGAATTTCAGAGCATAAAGTACCTTGCTCAGCCTCACTAAGCCACGTATCTTCTGCAGACTACGCTTTCATACATTCCTCAGTTTCAAGGATCTCAAATATGTAACAATATATTTCTTCCCTTTTTCTTTCTTTTTGGCCTGGGTCCACATGGGCACAGTGAGTGTTTTGTATGTATTTGTTAACGCTGGGCAGTGACAAGTTGTCGTATGCCACATTCTTCCAGCTTGGAAGCCCAAACTATTGAAGATGCAGCACTGCAGTGTAACGCCATGGCAAACTCCCATTGACCACAATCTGGGTTAATAATACTCACAATATTGTTGTAAATCACGGTAATAAATGGAAAGCACAGAAAGCCTGAAAAATAGCCAGAGAGAGGAGAAGGTTCAATTCCATGAGAGATGCATGGAGCTGATTTCAACGGAAGGCATGCACAAATAGGAACTGCAGGATAAGGATCTCTGAAATTCAATTTGGGCAGCAAGCAAGTTACATCAGTAAATATTTGATGTTTAAAAATTTTAAATGACAGTCAGTGAGAAATGGGGCTCAGTGTGGCAGCCTTTCCTTATGTGAGCACCAATAAACACAGGATTGAACTAATGATCTGTACGAAAAGCTGCCTTAATGCTTAAGTTTCACTTAAGTTTCACTTAAATCATTTTTTCAAAATGATTTCTCATGCCCCTTAAAGCACAGTTCTGTTCCAAAGAGCGACAAAGTGAAAATATTAATATTCTCTCTACAAATAGCCTCCTTTAAGTAATTAGCAATATAGCAGTCAGATGTCCTTACAGTTTAACAGTTATATGCGTATATAAGAAAATAATTTCTATGTACACAGCCCTCTAAACCTGCACATGATTTAGACATCTAAGGATAGACTAAGGAGTGCAAAGTTAAGTCACTGATACTGAAACACCTGGGTCATGTTTTCTCACTTCTTTTAGTTTTAACAAGTCAATTCAAACAAGAGAACAAGCGAGAGGCAGTTTCTTTCCAGCGTGTTATTGATAGAATTGTTTACGCAGAGCCACTGCCATCAAACTTGCTGGGACACTCCACATTGCCTCCAACCGACTCAGGGCATAACCTCCAACTACATTACTGCTCCAAAATTAATGAATGCAGTTGGGCTCCAAAGAGATCTAATTTAAATCAGGTAATTTAAAATGCAAGTTATTTCACTCAAGGTGCCCAAGTTGAAGCAGTTACTCATTGCTTAAAAGACCTTTATTTTGTTTTAATGTAATGCAGAGCAGCTTTTCTGCTCTCCCCATCTCCCCTCCCATCCAGCACACCCTCCGAGCTACCAGAACTTCACACCAGGCAGAAGATGAAATCCATCTTGATTATCAGGGCTCAAGAAGAAATTGTTGGACTAGCATATAAATAAATAAAAGGAAATCTATCATTGCTTTCATCGGTAGACATACCTGAAGTATAGATGGCTGAGAGGCCGTACACACCAAATCCCATGGGGCCGTTCTCCCCTAGCCAAGATCTCATTTATGCCTTTTATGCTCGGATCTGTTTTTAACCCAGTCAGAGTTAGATGGGCCACGCTGAAAGTCAACTTTGAGCATGGATAAAGCAAAGCTAAAAATACAAAACTACCCCAAACCTGGGCATTTGGCCTGATTCTTCCAGGAAATAATTTTGTGAGATACTACGTGCCAAGGCTGGCTTTTAACACAACTGGGTGTTGTGTTCATTGCTCCGGTCCAAAACCATGTTGCTTTATGCTGCTTCTGCACTCCTATGCTCCTTGAAAACACTACTTTTAATGCAAATAAAGTCAAATATTTATAAACTTGTCTGTGCAAACCAGCCACCAGGTCTTGCAAAATTCTAGTCACATACACCGCTAGGAACTTCCAGGCCTTTTTGGATACATGAAGTATTGTTTCAGCTTTTCCCCACCCTCCTTATAATGAGCATAATAAAGTAGATTTCGTGGTCATGCTGATACAAATTCATGATAACTTTCCAAAACTGCTTAGTGAAATAAATGACATTGTCTTTTGTTGAGGTTTTTTGTTTCCTTTTGCTGTGCCTTTTTCTGCTACTCTGTATTATTATATGAAAAACTTATTGCTTTTCTAAAACGAGAAGCAGATGTTTCTCCTATACACCCTTTCTTAATCTTCTCTATTTTTCTTAACTCATGTGAAAGTACCGCTGCAGGAAAACAACTGTTCTGATAGATACTGAAAAGGCTGTTTAAAAATGGACACATTTTCTAATCCAACAGAACCATAATGAAAGAGGTAAACAAATCTTTTTTTTCCCACCATTCACCTGTAGTATTTTGACATAGGCAGAAATATTTCCCTTTGCCATATAACTCTCCAGGCCCAATGTAGAGCTCTGTAAGAGGAAACAACATCTAGGCAATGACAAAGGCTGTGACAGGGACCAGAAGGCAGGCATAAAGCATAATCCCTTAAAGGGATGCACAGAGTAGGATCAGTTTTAAGAATACTTTTCCCATTAGGTAATATTTCCACAATTCTTAGTTTCCAAAACAGTGCTCAGACTTTTCCTCCTGATGGCTTTTTTTTTTTTTAACAAGAGAAACATTTGCATCAGATGTGAACCATTCAAGACACTCAGATTTAACATTTAAACTGCAGTTGTGATTCATAATCCCCACGTTACTGGGGCAGAGAGAATTTAAATCAGAAACAAGAAATGTGGACAACACAGCACTGTCTGGATAGGAGCTGGGCACTTTGTGGGTTGTGCCATAGTGCCCACAGAGGGCAGCGGGACAGACAGACAGTCAGTGCCCGCGAGTGTCTGCTCCCATGTCTACTGTACAGTCACCCATGTCCCAAACAAGTCATGCCCAGGTTTTTATGACTAGATTTCACAAAGCTCAGCTGAAACTGAAACCCCATAAAACAGAGGTTCAGTACCTACAAATAACAAGCACCAGCACCTCAACTCAAAAACACCACGAAGCTGCAAAGCCCAGCAGCGATGGCGAGTCTCACTGGCACTTTTTGGTTTCAGTTTTACACACTTCTTCGCCAAACCACAAATGAAGTCTGAAGCAGCAAACATCTCTGTTTCCTGCAAGACTGAAAGTCATAATTATAAGAAAAATCAATCAACATTCACTCATATTTATAATGGAGGAGGCTTTAGAAACTATTCAGGCAATTTTTCACACAAGGAGCACATAGTAGTTAGCCCAAGATAGATTTCCAAGTGAAGAATCAATATGCATTACCTTTTCTAAGCAGACCAAAAGAAAAAAGCACAAAGATGTCCTAATTTTCCTGCACAACGACCAAACAAATCCTGTGTCCTTATTTTTGAAGAGCGCAAGGACTTAGACATCCTGGAGCAGTGAAACATTAAAATTTCATGTGCTCTGCATGATAGTAGCAGGAATAATGGACTGTTTACGGAATAATTGGGAATAATGCTTTTATCTTTTTATAAAGACTTCAGTACCCTGCACTTCACCTCCAAGAACAAAATTAGCTTGTAGGAATGGCTAACTTCAGGAGTCTGGGAATGCAAGAAGTCTGACATGGCCAAAAACCACCCATGAAGCAGGATAAAGACAGAGGGTACCACAGGAACAGGAATATGGCATGGGGACAAGGGCTGCTGGTCCTGCGGAAGGTTCCCTGCGCCTCCTTTGGGAGCCCTTTTAAGCCAGTGAAGTTTGACCCAGGGCTCCAGTGGAGGCACAGTCCTGGCTCCCATGTACACCCTTGGTGAGGAGGAACAGAGGTGACAGCAAAGCAACAAGAGCTACGTGAGCACCCAGGGAGCTTCAAGGCACAAAAATCCTTTTGCGTGTGCACAGCGGGTAACTTAATAGGACTCTGGTTTATGACATAGGTACGCTAATATGAATAAAACTGTGCTCCTGAAGGAAAATACCAGCTTCTTCAGATGTCACAAGCCCCTTCATCAGCTTCAGTGAGAGTTTGATCAGGTCTGCATTACACGCTTTGAAAAAAATCAAGATTTTGCAAAATATTCAGTTGGTTCATCATTGTACATTTGTAGAGTCATAGTTGCTAACATCTTTTTCCAAACAAAGGACCGTGTTTTAAAGGGTGTTTTGAAGATGTGATTTAATAAAAGCTTTCAGAGGAGTTTTAATAATTCACGTCAGAAACGGAGTACCAGGCTTAATGGTAAAAATATTTACCACTCAGTACGTTTGTTGCTACTATTTTTTTCTGGGACTGGATTTATATGTTAGCATTTTCCATTCTCATTAAAATCCAGTCTATGCGAATGTTGCCTCTGAAAAGCAATGCCTCACATTCTTTGTGAATTATATGTGGCAGCCTTTGTTTTATATTGACCCTTTCAGCTCTTACATCCCTTGACTAGCTGCTAACCATTTATCCTTTCCCTGACTCCGCTAATCTCCAGGGAGCGGGTGGGACAGGCAGTCAATGGAAGCAATGGAGTATAAATAATGACAGAGTACAATAAACATTCCAGTTGCAATGCCACAGCTTATGACAAAGACTTTCAGAAAGATAGAGCGCACAATCCTTCTACGATAAGACTGTTGTAACCAGACTAGAAAATATTACAAAAAATTTATGCTTCCTTAAGGCCAAGATATTCAGGCCCACTAGGTGAGATAAGGGAATGTTTATTCTGTGTAATCAAAAAAAAATCACTTGGACTGAGGACACTTAGTCTTATTCCCAAATTCACTTTCCCCATGTGACTTTTCACAGTTTCTTTCCTGTCTCTATGTGTTTCATTTCACAATCATTATCCTACCTATTTAGTCTGCAACGTCTCGGACTAAAATATGACTCCTGCATCTTGTTACGCTTTGCACAGTGGGAATCAAGCTAAAGTCCACAGAGATCGTTATAGACGCCTGTGTTCACACACAGCCTAACACTGTGGCACTTTCTGGTAACAGTCGGGCGTCTGAAAACCTCCTTAAGTACTTGGTGAACCCAGAGGCTTTCTTCCCCTTATCTCCTTCCCCAAAGTCTGGGTGGTCCACTGCTTCACTTGTTCCAGTTCTAGCAAAATACAGCCACAGAGTGAAAATGTTCTGAAATAAAGAAAACCTCAAGGCAAAATGCAAGTCTTGTATCACATTAATAAGCTACAGCTGCTGTCTTAAGCAGTACACTCAATAAATGAGACAAGGAACCCATGGCAAGGGAGACAAGGGTAGGAGTGGGACTTCTCTGTTCAGATACAACCCAGATCTGCACCCAGCTGGGTCTCAAGTTAATCCTCATCTTGAGACAAAAGTACTCCTCTGCAATGCTTCTTGTGCAGCAGAGAGATGTAATGACCCCTCTTGCAAAACTCTGTTTTTTAGACCTTAACATCCCATTAAGTTATCATACTGTCCTGATGGCATCTTCCTAGGATTAAGCTCATGGGTTTCCATTACCCTTTTCCCCCCCTCTTTTCATTGTGCAAAAAAACTTCTCTCAAGAACATTTACATTTTTCTTCTTCTGATTTGAATCTTTACTCCCATTCCTGTACATTTGCCAAATATGAGTTGTCTTTTAGTCTGTTGCATGAATGGGGATGAAATTTGAACAACTATTTCATTTAGTGTCATTTTTCATTCACAGGAAATGTCAGGGGGCCAGAACTATTTGATTTGTGCATCAGCCACATCCAACAAATTGAGAACCAGTCTGGAATTAGGCCTGGTCCATTAACTTCAGCTACAAAGTTGAGTAATACGAGACTAAGCCATTAAATTCATTGTTCAGCCTGGAGAAGAGAAGGCTCTGGGGGAGTCCTTATAGCCCCTTCCAGCACCTAAAGGAGCTACAGGGAAGGTGGGGAGAGACTCTACCAGGGAGCGTAGCGATAGCACAAGGGTTAATGGTTTTAAACCAAAAGAGGGGAGATTTAGATCAGATATTAGGAAGAAATTTTTTACTGTGAGGGTGGTGAGACACTGGCCCAGGTTGCCCAGAGAAGCTGTGGATGCCCCTTACCTGGAGGGGTTCAAGGCCAGGCTGGATGGGGCTTTGAGCAACCTGGTCTGGTGGGAGGTGTCCCTGCCCATCGCAGGGGGGTTGGAACTAAATGGTCTTTAAGGCGCCTTCCAACCCAAACCATTCTATGAAAATGGAAATTAGTGGAGCTTTGTGTATGTCTCTAGACATAATGCAGATAGAGATACTCTTGCTGATGCAGCACCACCACTAAAATAGACCACACAATTAACGGCAGGGCCCCTGGCTCTGCTGTGACAAGGACAGCACAAGGAGGCTGCAGCACTGGCACAGCCACCCACGCTCTGCCAGCACCCCATGGAGCACAGGACAGCCGGGGCACAGCGCTCCGCTGGCCAGGGAGCCCCCGGGGCTGCAGAACAGCACAAAGGCAGCCCCGAGGCTGTTTGCAGAAGTGGGTAAATGCAGCACTCCTGAGAAGCTGGAGCTCTGAATTTTCAGTACATGGGGTGCTTTTTTCAGGATAACCAGGATGAAAGCAGGGGTACATTCAACCTTTCAGTCTTTCACCACTTTGGAAATAACACCAAGTTTTTCGCTTTTTCCTCAGCTAAAAATTTACATGAGCATTCCACCAAAATAGCTGTATGCAGGTGTACAAAAGAGGGGATGAAGCAAACTCGAAGCGCTCTGCAGCGAGCTCAGGAAGAGAAACAAGGAGCCCAATAAGGTATTACTGCCTGAGGCATCTGGGCATATCATAAAGTGCCACATTAAGGAATCTTCTGCCATAAATTTGCGTACCTCCATAATTACTCAGCTCCTGGTTTGCACTGTTTGTCTGGAGCTCGATTTTTCCATGTGATTCCCAAACTCAGCAATGTGTCCCTCTGGAAACTGATCTAATGGTTTGAGGAATGCAGCTATGGTCATTAGAGCTTTGCAAAAGCTCCAAACTCGCTTGTCAGTTACTTAGCACAACAATTTCAAATGGGCAAGGAATGAGAAATCTTACGTACTCCCTTCAATGGCAATGCTGTTTCACCCCTTTCCTTTCTCTTTCTTGCAAATGTCTCTTGACATTCAGTGAAATGTCACTGTGTGGAAACCTGGACTTTTAAGCATCTTGACAAGATGCAGTGGCCAGTAGTTAAGCAACATACCAGAGTGTCACATTCCTGTAAGCTCCTGCGACACAGGCACCCCATGAATCAATCTACATCTTTCCTTTTTGTGTTTTTTCTATAAGTAAAATATATTGCATAAATAGGGGAAATTAAATTAGATCTAATAAAACTGTAATCATACGCAAACAGAAATGGCTGTCTGCACAATTTAATTTCCTAGGATAATTCTATAGAACTTCAGAAAAATTGCAAACCAAAAATCAAAATCCTTCAGCAAACTGCTGCGTGACAATAGCTTTATAGGGTTCAGAGGCACTCGTTCTGTCCCCGGTGAACCCAGTAGGGAAACTCCCAGTGACTTCAGTAGGTACAAGGCACAATATTCCTGTTCTGCTGTGATTAAGAGTTATTCAGAAAAAAGATGGTCTAGTTTTAGGAACACAGTGTCTCAGAACATTACAGTAACTATGTCAGTGTCATCTGAGTACTAGTTCAGGACGCTTTATGCCATGGAGCATGGAGATTTCCTTCTTTTGCTAAACACATTATTTTTGGAAACATTCTTGCTAGTGTTCATGGGAATATTTCCAATGGGGCAACACTTCCAATTAAGACCTCCTTTTTATAGTTTATAAATACTTTAAGAAGTGGCTGACAGCCTTAAAAATAAATGTATTTTTTGAAAAACAGATGACGGTTAACCTGTCACAGAGTGATACACAGTCCAAATAAGTCAAGAGACTCCTTCCAACCATTACTTATAACTTAAGAACTTCTAGTATCCTCATAAACAGAAATGACACATGCTATGTATATCTATCCCATGGCCATATCATCTACTGCTTATTTAGGAATACTTAAAAAGTGGTTCATTAAAAAAAATGCAATGTAATTTCTTACATAGAGGAGAGGCTCTTTCACAAACTCTTGTGATAAGCAATTCAAAATCAAGTATTTCTAAAAATGGAAAGTAGGAGAAAGAGGAAAACCAGCCTTCCCTAGAGATGCAGATTCTCTTCAGCACAGTAAGTTAGCAGGGGCATCAATGCTATCACTGGAATTCTCAGACTGCCCTGCACACAAAAGGCTTTGCTGCAGTTAATGGGAACATCACACAAGTGCTCTCATAAAACTGTACCGTAAGGCTGCCATTTACCTAGTGGAGACCATGAGCACTGTAGGGGATAACCTGGGTTGCACCCACTAATAAATCAGAAGTTTAAAGCACCAGAGGGAAACAGCCTTGAGCCTCACTACGAAGAAAAGGAATATAATTTAAAGGCAATCTTTTACTTTATGGCCAGTCTTTCATTATGGTCTCCTCGTGCTACAAAGAATCAAAAGCAGAAGGGCCTGGGGAAAGGGATGGAAAGATGGAAAGAGGAAACACACTTCTTTCTTCCTCTTGGGCTCCGCCATGTGTACAACGAGTTTATAATCCAAGAGTACTTCACATTAAAAGAATAAAAGAAAATACAATTTTCAAAAGTAGCAAAACCCCATTTGAAATATTATTTACCAACAGGATTACCACTGAAGCCTCTTCAAACTGTGTTGCACAACAGCCAGCTGCCTCTGGTGCTACCCAGTACACGTTGGGTACATTTTAAGTGCACACAGTGGAGGGCAAAGGGGAGCTCAGGGAATTCTCCAAGCACTCGCAAAAGGACTTCAGTAACGCAGCCAGGCCTCTTATTTCTTTTTTACACAGTCGTGATTCATTTCTGCTTATTTCCCACCAGCAAAATATTGATCCAACCAGACTTTTTTTTTGGACTTTTGTTCCTACTTCTCTTCTCATTGTTTGCCTCAGCAAACTCTCCTTTCCACATTCAACCTCAGGAGAGCAGGAAGAGCAACAGAACCAAAAGGCCACATCCAATGTCTCAGGTGGGTCAGCGAGTTTCAGAGATATCCAACCTTTAAAGTCCACTGTCTATAAAAGTAGCTTTTAAGAATCTGGTCATTAAGGAGGTTCAGTATGACTTTTTAACGCAAGGGGTTTTAACATAATTTTATCATCATCATGCTTGATCCCTTTATGTTGCACTGGACCTATAAGGAGCTTCAAGGGTGAGCGCAGCTGTAACCAAGACTGAGCTGTAACATAAATCAACAAGTGTCTGTATGTCCAACCCGATCTGCCTATAAAGTGAGCATCATTACAGAATTCATGGCTTGATCCCAAACCCATTTAAGCCAGTTACAGTCTTTGGATTTAAAGGAGTTTTGGATCATTGTCTCCATTATAGGGCCAGCAGAATTCCTCATTAACACCCTCAGAGACTTCAGATTCTGCCAAATTTCATTACTGGAAAGTGCTTCCAGCCCAACAAGATCTTTCCAGCACCAGAGTCCTTTATAGCACAAAGGTGGGGCCCACTTCAAGGGTACATTTTACTCTTTTTTTGTTTTTCTAGGTTGTACTGTTTTCTAGTATTTGGGGTTTGGTTGACCGACATAAAGGCTGCCCTAACGCTTATGAATGTGAGCTGCTGTATTCAAAGGAGGAACTTCTGTAAGGGAATATTCAGAACAGAAAAGCAATTGCCGCATGCAATGGCCCTTCCCACTCCTTAATCTCATCCGTGGGTTCCAGCTGTACCCTCTTCCCAAAAGCACGATCTACTTTTCAGTGAAGAGGAATTTGCAGCCTTGCTAGAGAACATTTCAATGCACTGAGCTTTGGCATCGCACATCAGAAACCTGGGGACTGATCCTGCATCACGTAAAGACAAGAGCATCGTTCTCACTTGAGTCTCTCAAAGAAAGGAAAAGGCTACTCAAGCATCAAAATTATGCAAGTGCCTTGGTCTGCACCACTGTAAGGATCTTCTCGTTTGCTGTTAGCAGCGATATTTAGGGAACGTAACCATCACAAGAACTTGCATGAGAAGACAAAAAGATAAGTCACGCGTGAAAACATCTGAAGGCAAAATATAAACATTCAGGTGTACTGAGTAGCTATTTGACACAATATTGAGGGCTATTAGATGTAATCTGTATTGCAGACACATGTCTTACGCTGGAAGAATCAAGGCTATTATAACACTGTTTCTCCCTAAATCCACATGCCACTTGTACTGCTTTTAGCTCCTCTTTCTTCTTTGCCCTCAAGGACTGAAATCATAACAACAATCACATTATTTTCTAATTTAATAGAAGGAACAGTGAAACTAATTCCAGCCTTGGGCAGTCCAGACAGCAGTAATCTACTCTCCTCCTTGACGTATTGTGTATAAATGAGATTGCAGCTAGACTGCACCTTTTTATCAACCGCATGCTGAAGAATGGGAACAAGGGGCTCCTCTCTGTTCTTTTCACTGAGTGCCTAACAATCCCTCTGCCTCAGTGGTAAAATATTGAAAAATCTAAAGATAAATTAAAGCATATATAGTAACATACCCTGTGTAATAGAATTACTGTAGATGGCTATAGACGTTGTACAAATTGCAGCATACAACTATGTGGTACATGGATATTACAGGTTACAGCACTCACTAGGCTTGGATTAATCGACTTCAGCTGACAAAAAAGATGACATCCCAAATATCTACTTTCACCTACTTCTTCCTAGTAATTAACACAAGCAGCCTTTAATGTATGTTACACCAGGGGACTGCTATCCAACCATTAATAATGCACACAGGCCAGCAAATACAGCAATCACGAGACTCTGACAGAGCAGTCTCCAGTGCCCCAGCATCAATTACTAACACAGCTCCTCTGACACAAGCTATATAAAGCAGTTTGCTGGCTTGCTGAGGGCTGAGGCAAGGTTTAAAATATCCTCAGAAATCTAACATGTGCAGATTTCCCACAATTAAAAGCAATGGTTTTTATTCTATTCATTTGGATTTTAACTTTAACAATTTTCTTTCCTTTTAAAAAAAGCTTTTATCTCATTGGTTGGTTGAGGCTTTCAAACATTTTTCTTAGAGGGCCATTTGATGAAAACAAAAGAACGTTATTGTTTCCCATCAGTCTTCTAGGTTACAAAACTTTTTTTGAGAGAATACTTCCATGGTAGGCTGTAACAGGATGGTATCATTCAAACAGAACTACTGGTATCTAATTCTAACTTCATATATCTATAGTGTTGCTTTTTACTGGGTTCTCGAGCTGAAACACATAACTTGTTTGGGCAAAGCACACAACTGCAAACTAAAATACATTCTCTGGACAATGCCAGCAGTATTTTGACTGTGGTTGGAAATTACGCAAACACATGGATGAACACAGGAGGGAGAGTCTCCGAAAATACATTCTGTTCACAGAACAAACTCTGTCCGATTAGATTGAGTTAGACTCCAGCTTATCTGATAGTAAAAAGGATCACATCCAAAAAAGAGCCCTGGCTACAAATGTCGAGTGCATTGAGTGCAAGTGTTGAGGCTGTGCTCAGCCTGATGAAATATAAAATTACCTATTGGGGAGATCTGGATAGCTTTCTCATATGCAGAGAGCAAAGAAGAAGGAAATCACATGTATCCCTGTCCATGAAATTGTTTTACGGTGTGAAATTACTTATTGCTGAGTTCATCCATCGGACAGAAAACTCAAAGACTCACGGAGAATTGTTTCTTATTTTTCCTGAAATTTTACATGAAACAAATATTCCTCTCTACATTCTGTTCGGATGTGGGGGTAGTTGTTTTAATTTTGTTTGGCTTTTCCATGTTTGCTGTAATGTTAGACTGGAAAACCAAAATTATCATGAAATTCTAAATATTAAAATACTGAAAAGTCCTAATTCTCCATACCATTTCCCCCAAGGAATAAATGAGTGATAAAAAAAAGGTGGTTTGAGTTTGTTGGTTGGGGGCTGGAGGGTATTGTCAGGGGATTTTTTAAGTTTTAGAGCATGACAAAGCCTGAAGCCAGTAGTGTCATTTATTTATGTGAGTCTTTGTGATGCAAAGGTTTAAAAGAGCTTGCTTTCCTTTTATGAGAAAAAGGGAGAGGAGGGGAACAACATTGCTTTGAGCTTGTTTCTAGTATTTCAACTTTTAACTCTGAGAACAACTTCAAGGCCAAACTGTAGACACCTAAAATGCAGGGCTTCTGAAGAAAACGCTGACAGCCCATGAACTATAAATGTTATGGAGAACCCTGTAATAGTAATAATAATATATTTCATTTATATATAGTGCTCTTTCTCCCAAAACATCTCTTAAAATATAAGTCAAACAACTTCATCTGTGGCAGTAAAGAGGACTAAAATAAGAAGTATTGCAAACTTCTGGATTGGAGAAAGGTTCCACCCTTGGTTCAGTTGCTGGCCAGGACTTCGTTTCCCATAAAATTAAGTTAAACTAAACAAATTAATTTAGGCAGCTCACCTGGTCACTAATGTCTTCCCTGTGAACTGTTCTGAGTGTGAAGAATGAGAGTGGGCACTCAGTAAGATCATATGTCCAGAGATTCACATGGTGAAGAAAAAAGTTTTCCCATAGGGCTTCGAGATCTGAGGAGCCCAAGAGTCCCAGACCACAGCTCACAGCTGATAACTCTGAAACTCCAGAGCTCGAGATTTCCCTCCAGAGGGCTCAGGAAGGAACAAGTCACCACTACAAAAATATACCAGCTCTTTATCTGGGTAAATACCAGTTGGGAAAGAGAAAAAGAAGACACATTTTCCCAGCAGAAACTAGTAGGAGTGCAACGGCTTTGCCAGTTAAACCTTTCTGTTGAGATGGTGATTTCAACAGAAAAATACATTTTCTCCTAAAGTTTATCCAAGAGACCAAAGTTACAATAAATAATAATAATAATAATAAAGTAAAACATGTGTGAATCCTATATGAATCACAGAAACTAAGCACACAGCCACTTGAGGAAAACTGAAGCTGCTTCTTTCATGTATGTTATTTCCTATCACATTACATGGTATACAAGAGATCAAGCTAAAAACATGAAATCATTAGGAAAATAGTTTTAGACAGAACTTTGTGATTTATTTTGCATAACAGTTTCTTCTCCAAGGATATACTAGCAAGCTGAATAATAAATGTCTGATTCAAATTTATGATGAGAAATGGACACAAACCAAATAGTAAAATATTTGTGGCATATGGCAACCAGCAAGGATGTGAGCTGTCCAAGTTGTTTTCAGTTAGCTTTGCTTGCTTTTATTGAAAAAAATGATATCTATACATAAACAGCCAACTCCTGGTCTCTTTGAACTCAGTGGGAACTTCACTATTGATTTAATGGAACCAGAACGTGGCTTCCTTGGATCTTATTTGAAAGGTGTGTGTGGGAAGTTGTTTGCTTTTTGTTAAATATGTGCATTGGAACAGGAAGACTTCTTAAAAATAGTATCATAAATTAACTGCCAATTAATTTCAACCAGTGATGCAGCAGCCATATGTACTAAAATCTCTGTTCCAAGTCTTTATTCACGTTAAGTGCCAATATGCTGAACACTGTGTGCACACATAGTTTCAGCTCTGAAGAGCCAACTATCTAAAAAGAATGGTTAAGGAAAACAAACCTGAACAATCATTGTGTCCGTTTCACAGGTGGGAAATCTGGGGCACTGAATCATCATGGAATATTTCTCTTCTTGAGATAATTCATCACACTTCCTCTTATTTCATCTAAGTGAACCAACTAAATTTAAATAGTTTGCTCAAAGTCACAGAAGAAGATTATGCCAGATCCAGAAATTGACTGTAGATATCAAATGCTTGGTCAGTGTAAAACTATCTTTATACTCTCCTTTTATACTTCCGATTATTCACTTTATACAACTACAGTTGTAATGATCAAGGGTGTCACAGCAGCCCTAATTGAGGGACCATATATAAGGATTTTAAAGGCAGTAAAAGGATGGAGTAAATATATGAAAACAGGCTTCTTATGCAAATAGAGTCATCTTAATATTTATCCTTACAGAAAGCAGATTTACATATTCAGGACTGCAATTATGAACAAAAGCAATTTATACAGCAACACTCTAGAAAGCTGCAGATAAAATGAATAAAACCAAGTGAATACTGAATAGGCTTGATAGAAGATCATCTGTGCTTTTGTTTCAAAGAGCTAGAACAAACCAAAAAGACTGAGAAATTTTATGCTTAGTTGGAAAGATACGAAGCATCTGGATTTGCCCCACAGAATCAGAACATCCAAGTGTCAGGTTTCGTATCACAGGCAGACCATTAACGTCTGCTTAGGATGAAGAGAGATTTTTCTGATCACAAGCCCTATTTAAAATTGGAGCAGGCATATCATAGGAAAAGGATAATAATGAACAGTGGTCCAGTGGCAGAAAGATGAACTCTACCAAAACCAGATCATTTCCAGTCTTTTTTCTTATTTTAACTTTAGAAAGCTCAGAAATCTGGGACACTGCTCCAAAACTGCATGGTTTACTTATAGCATATCTGAAACTTGGCCCACAAACGGCATCTTTTTCAGTTTCATGGGAATGAGTTGCATGAGATTCCCTGTAGTGCCTGGTTAGCCACAAACCAGAAACGCCACATGAAAAGCTATTTTCATAGCATTTACGTCCAGTTCAAACACAAATCAAGACGTGCATAGTCTTACACTGTATTTTTAAGTTAACAATATCTTTTTGAATCTCTTTGAAACTTAGGTGCTGTTTGGTACAGGGTTTGAGCAAAGGTTTATAGAGTTTTCATTTCTATTTATTTTATTCAAATTTCTTATGTTCCTATAGTCAGTCCTTCAGGACTGAAGAAGTTGCTTTATTTCACAAAACCTTTAAGGTTTGGTGGAACAGTGGGTTTAAAGTTTACCCTTGTAATTAAACGTGCTGGCCAAATCTTTTGTTCGCTTTAGGTTTTTTCTCTACATATCTTTATTTGTACCTTTCCTAGCTTTTTAGAAAGCCATTTGTAGGTCAGCGTTCTGGATCACTAGAATAGGATTATTTTCTCAAATTAAATACTTTGATTTAAATAGATACCTACTAAAGAGAGATCTTTTATAGCATTAAGATTTAATAAAAATCAGGATTAAACAGAAGTTTAAAGGGCAGATTTAAAAAAACAGTTGGGATATTTACAGGACTAAAAATGAAGCAAATTTTGCAAAAGCACAAATACCCAGAGCCTTGTCTAGTCATTTTTCTATGTGCAAGGCCAGCCTTAAATGCTACTGAACAGGAATAGAATTGCATCAGTGCTCGCTGTACATGGCTACACAAAGTACAAAGCAATGGAAAATAAGATCCATGTTCTCAACTTTGTATAAGAAAGCCAAGTTCTTCTGAATTCAGCATATTTTATAGCACTTTACACTCATTGAGAACCTGGACCCCAGGGAAATTCATCTTGTAAAATACCGCAAACCCTTCTTGCTTGGGGATTTTCCCCAGATGCTTCTATCAATTACCAGCCATCAGAGTAGGAATAAGGGGATTCTGATAAAAGAATTTATCGCTACCAGAAACTGAAGAAGGCAGCCTGCTGTGGACACTTTGAGCAATTTAACTTGTGGCTAGGTTTCTGGATACAATAATTCAATATAGTTTGAAATATTAAAAGACAAGACAAATCTCATTTTAAATAAGGCTACAGAGACTATGACTACCTTACACATATGTACTTTTAACACCCTCTAGTATAAACGTAAAGCTATGTGCCCAATCCTTTTATTTTTCTCAGAAACTATTTCAGATTATCTGAATGACATTTCATGATCAATTATTTTCAAAAACATGGAATGTGAAATGAACATCTATCATTTTCTAAAATAAAAGGAGCTCCATTTTTTAAATCAATCTAGATCATTCAATCTACCTGAAAGTGCAAATTACAGCTTGATTTTAGGCCAATTATTCTAGTAGAGACCACTTCAATGTCTGTAAAAGTATTCTGTCACAGGCAGTACTTGTTATTTGGACACTGATGTTGTTTAATTAAAGAATAAAAAATATCTCAGGTACTTCAGGTCAAAAACTCATTGAGATGGGTGTAGTTCTACATATATGCTGCTGTACTTTTCCGGAATGGGCCTTTCAGCCTTTGCTGTCTGAAGCCTCAAAAGTAGTTCATGAAGCTACACACAGGGAAAAGCCTAGAGCTAAGCCCATGGCTGATTTTCCTTCCCTGATGTTGGGATGCCAGTGCAGCACCTTGTAACAGCAAGCCCACAGCTACACAGAAAGGTGATATCCTTTGGAAAGGACAATCATGGGGTCTGCGAGTTTAAGCAATTCAGTAGAGCACAAATAATTCCTCGACACACTCATCTGCATGGGCTGTATTTCACTCACACTAAACGGCTCTTAGGAAAGACTCAGTCCCAAACTTTCCGAGTTGTCCCCCACTGCTCAGTGCATCAATCACTCCGCTATTACAGCCTACATTGCAATAAAAAAAAAATACGAGCATAGAGTTTCTATTCTGAACAATAAATTCTCTCTCTCCAGGAATGTTATATCTAAGGAACAGTAATGCAGAACTAATTACCAAGAGCTGATTATGCAGACTGTGAACCATGCTCTGGGTTATTATAATCTGATTAGTATAATAATCTATTTTATCCAGCTCCATGACAGTTCAGTACAGATTATCTTGAATACTTCTGCTGGTTGTGCTCACTCACTGAGAAGTCCTTCCAATTGCACTAGCTAACATTAACTTCAAATGAAAATGTTTACTGTGTTAAAAATAACCCTTTCAGCATTGAGGAATAAAAAAAAAATTCCCTTTATTTGTATTTATCTTCTCATTCTTCACATTTTGAGTCATGTCTCAAGATCAACTGAAGGCAGCCTTATTGTGGTTCCAATGATATAAATCCTTGGAGTTTATGCCAATACTTTTATTTGTCATATTTATTGGAAGTGACATTTTTCTGGACTCTGTTCACACTATGACTTACGAGCTTAATTGGGTTTCATTTGTTTTGCTGTTTAAAATAAATTAAGACCAGGGTGTGGGGGATTTAGTCTCCCTCATGATCTTTATTTTCGAATATTGCACAATGTGAATTATGCCTTCTTCTTCGGAAAGACCCTACCTAGCTATTTAAAAGATCCTCTTCATTTCAGAACTATTATTTCACTTAATCCGTGTAAGATAAACCAGGGATCTCATCTAGTTATGCTAGGGATGATGAGCTGAAGCAGGAAGGCTAAGGCTAAATTCACAGCTGTGTCCGAGATAAGATGGATGCACAAGGGACTTAAGCTCAGTCTCCCTAATGCAGTCTCAGGATAGGTCATACATGTTCTTAAAATAAGCAACAACAGGGGAACAACCAGACAAGCTAAGGCTTAGAGGATCTTGGAAGGTCTTACAGGGAAGAAAAAACACAGTGACAATATATGATAAATTATGCCCTCAAACAGATTTAAGTCACAAGATATCACAATTCAGGAAAACAGTTATTTCCCTCTGATACTGCTGGTGCTAGAAATAGCTGCCCTAGAAATAGCAAAATTTCTACCCTTTCCTGATGGTCCTCTGCAGGCATGAGCTGCCCAAGAGAGGTCAAGGAAGGAAGGTGGCTATGGAGATGGATACTGCATCTGCCTTCCAAAGAGCAAGTACTGAGAAGGTGTACACTATTGAGGGAGCCTCTACCTGAGTATAATCCACTCAATTTGTTCCTTGAAATCAAGATTCAGCCCTCTCAGCTGCACTCCAAACACCTCTGAAGCCAAATCATATATCATAAGATGTGGTATTAAATAATAAAAGGAGATACAAAATCTTTATGATGTTACAGTTAATTCCTGCACTACTTCCTCATATCTTTAAATTGCATAGTTTTAGTTTTGCCTGACTGAACACAGAAGACTTGTTCTACATAAGATTTCATGCAAAACTCATTGATGTCCAATGAGTTCTTGCATCAGAGATAATATTGTCTCTAAGGAGTGAGCCAATGCACCAGAAATGAAAGCACACTTAGAGCACACGTATTTGAGATAGAGAAAAAAGAAAGACTTGTCTAGTCTGAAATGCTGAGAGCAGAAAAGCCTTGCATTCTTGATTCCCAAGGCTCTTCACTGATTGTTGGAGCACTGTTTGGGTTCTTCTTTGAGGTCAGAATGTTTCAGAATCATGTTGTCCAGGGTTTTCAAAACACCCAAACAAGGGCCACTGCCTGGTTCTCCTCAAGCTCATTCAGTGGAGTCAGGAGTCAGCATAACAGTAAAACACATGACCACTCAATTCACTTGCAGTGAAATACAGATCCAAGAATCTCTTGCAGGATATTGTAACACTTCCCCCCAAGAAAACCCCAGCATAACAACGAAAAACTGCAAAAGTCCCTTAAAACCTGAATATCATGGGCATAGGCTAAATACTTTTGTTGTGTTTAGGTCTGAAAATTGTTCACTGATAAACCAGATGTTTGGCATTTTAGGAGACAGGGCTCACTGAAACATTTCTGATGGTCCTTGGAGAACTCAGAGGTTATAAAGCAGAAAGGCAGAAAAGCTGCTTGACAGGCACGGATACATTCTGATTATACAACTGCCCACGCACAATTTGTGCTAAAGTCTTGGACAAGGTGGAAAGGAGTGAAAGAGAATGAGAATTAAAAAGGTTAGTTCAGTTATCTTCCTTATGTGGATAAATAAGGCTGATGACCATCCAGACAGAGAGAACACCACCTCAATTAAATGAACAACTATTAATATCAGAAATTATTAGGGGATAGTAGTGAGAGCTGGTGCTCTGTTAACAACCCCCATGTCCAACACTTACTCCTCCTAGAAATAAATTAAAGTCTCAAAGAGGAAACTGAATCAAAGTTAAAAAGTCTTGATGATTATCTGAAAAATAACAGTTGTCACGACTAATTTCTGATGAAACAAACATTGATGAAAATAAGAAAATGCTGTTTAAAAATAATGTTACGCTATTAACTGAAGTATTCGTAAGAGGAGACATGAAGCAATTCTGCTGGAGGAATAGCAGGGCTTCTCAAGGGCAGATGACGCAGACAGAAAAGGAAAAGGTTGATGGGGCCCAGAATATTGTCAGTAACTGTTCTTTGCTCTTACTTTAAATCATGTTTCAAAGCAGTTCATGAATCCATATCCATTAAGATACAGAGGAACAGACAAAACCAACTCCAGGATAATACTTAAAAAAAACTGGATTTATCCCTAGGAGGAAACAGGCCCACTGTATCTTTTACATGAGATTTCTCACCAGCTTTTCATTTCTAAAATAGCCTTCTAAGGGTTTGCTCCACACACCTTCACCTGATCTAGAGGGTCACCTTCTACAATAGCATGCTGTTCTCTACAGCTTGTATAGTGACTGCTTTCTTCCCAGCTTTCAATTTGCCTGGTTTATCCCATCTCTCAGCTCTGACAGTCAGTTCTTTTCATAAAGTCCTAAATTATTTTACTCCTCAAATAACTATGTAATATTTGTCTTTTTCTTTATGCATTTAGTAAACAGCAAATTCTTTAGCTTTCTTTTTGGTGTCTTAAAACACCTTAGACCTGCTTGGCAATTCTGGGTGACATCTTAAATATCCTATTTGCCTCCAAAGGAAGGCCTACTTACAGGTTTCAGCCTGTTTAAGAGGGTACAGAAAGGTGAATACATTTGAAGTTGCTGACACCTGCAAACTCCTGACAGAAATATGAGAACTGATCAGTAGAAATATATTCAACTGCCGGCCTCCACACACATTTCTCTTTATTATGTATCTTTTCACCAAGTTTTGGCCTTGTACAGTTGCTGCACCTTACTGGGTTTTATTTTCTATTCTATTATTCCTTCGGTCCTATCCATCTTGTAATTTTATACAGATGGCATTGAATAGGCTGATGCATCTCATAGTTAATCAACCTACTCCTTTCTTGACAGCAGGGATTGATTATAATACCCTCTGTTTCTCCTGAATTATCTTGCTTACTTAAACGTTCCCACAGAATTCTCCTCCAACACAATTGCCACTTTATCCTTCTGACCATGTAACAGTCTGCTATGTCCAAAGAGGACTGTAAGACAATAACTGCTTGGTTCATTTAGTTTGCATTCCAAGTGCGGAATTTCTTCTTGCTAGTATGAAATCAGGTGTCAAATGTACATGTCAGAAAACAGAGGGTTAGTGTTGTTCTGGGCAAACATTCTAGTAAGATAAACAACTCAGACTGTAGATTTGTTGTATATCCTACAGAGTTATAAACAGACTTTCAGTATTTATCTTCGCACTATTTACCTATATAGATACTGTTTCTATGTTCTGCCTTCTAATTCAAGAATCAAGTTATGTCATACATTTGCCATTGTTGATACAGACTAGATCCTGGTATGCCGTACAGAAACTGAAGTTTGATTTTCAGATACCTATTAAGAAAATCAGAAAACACTGATTTTATATATAAAGCAGCAAGAAAGAGAATACAAATAGACTAATTTTGTCTTTTCAAACATATATACCAAATTTCATGAACATGCTGTCTCAGGGTTGACAAGAAGAATTGGACAAGAATAAAAATTTTATGGAAACACATTACTAAACTGTTTGTTGTAATATAGCTTGCACTTAAATCGTTCATAATTCCCAGAAAATGGAAGAAAAAAACAGATACCAAGATGTCAGAGACTGACAAAGAACGCTCAAATGTAATCTAAAAAGATACTTCGTGAAATTCATATTTATAAAGCTGGTTATCACAATACAAAACACACCCTGAAAACTGCCCTTCAGAGAGGCTTGTCTGCATTTCGTCTCTAAAGGCAGGAACCACTCTCCAGTTGCTGCTCATGTAACAAGAAACAGAAACGTGGCAGAAACTCCTGAAGACCAGTAGAAGGCAATGAGAAGAGTGTAGCAAAGAGCTGAGAAGTCTGGTTATAGTGACCAAAGTAGTGAACAGGGCAGGGAGTTGTAGTGAGATATTCTGGATTAAAACAGTGCAGCTGCAATTCCCCTACTCCTTTAAAAAAAAAATTTAAAAGGCAACTACTTTCAGTATAATCTTTCTTTTAATCTGAGCAACGCAAGTCAGGGATCAGTTCAGCCTAACCAGAAACACAGAAACATAATTCTAGGAGATTCCTTAAATTGTTCTGTCAACTACTTCACCCCAGGGGCTTCAGGGCACGGAGAACAGCACAGTAAACACAAATTTGGGGATGACAACTTCATTCGCACTGAAAAGTTTTGCCAACAAGCTGACAGCAGAACAACTTCCTAGTAGACAGGGATGTCATTTACACCAGCCAAAACCATTCGTCAGTCAAGCAAAGCCACGGCCCTGAATGACACCGACTGTTTTCGCATTGACACAGGCAGGCTTGCCCCCACAAGCATTAGTGTTTGGGGTTACATGGTGCTGGCCCAAACATTTCTGAGAACCAAGCACAACTTTTCCTGTGCTCTAGAATTTATTGGAAATGGTCTCTGATTCAGCTAATTTCACACTGTAGTCAGAACTGGACTTTGACCAAGATCACTAACATTTTTGGATAATTGTTAAGGAAGCATTTAAGTGCAATCCAATTTCTTCGAAAAGAATGAGTCCATGTGAATTAATGCCACACGTTCATTTTGCTGAGTTGCTGTACAGTTTGTACTATAAATTGTGGACTCAGAAGCAAGTATAAAGGGAACACACCTCTCTCCCCTATAATAAACCTGTGTGCCAACTCTACATTAAGTTTCCTGAGGATAAGGCGGCACAGAGAGAGAAGAACTGGATACCTGGTCCATACCATTCCCCAGTGACCACTCTCAGATATTTCTCCAGCTTACTTTTTCCAGAGAAAAGAACAGAAGAAAAACACTCATATTGTCTGGGGCAGAGACCTTTCACCAAAAAAAGAGATTTTCTATATTTGTCAGCACAGGCCAAATACTGAAAAGTCAAACCAATACAAAACATTTCTGAAAATCCTACTCTACGTGCCATTGGGCACCTGAAAAAAACAGATGGAGCATTTGTGCAAATCAGGGTACTCTGTTTTACATCCCTTCTTTGTAAATATAAATGACTCCTGCAGGTAGCACTGAATTAGGCATTGTGGATTTTTTTGTTCTTGTTTATCACTACATCCGTATATGACAACATGGAAAATACAAGTTACAAATAGCTACGTTGTTAGTACACTGAGGTAAAACTCATGAAAGACAAAATATACTATTAATCTCCCTCAAAATTGTGATGCAAAGGTTTTTATGGAACACTCTCAAGAGAATACATGTATTCTGGACAGAGCAAATTACTTCAGCATGAGCAACCAACCCACTTGTCTAAAGAAGTATTCCTAAGCAATACCCTGAAAATATTTATAATTTGTAATGACAGAAACCATTCCCCCCAAAATGTTTTAGCGCATAGACATGTAAAGAAGCAAATATACTTTGTACATGACAGGCTATTGCCTTTCTGAGTAATTTCTTGTCTTTCTGTTTTAAGTATATTTGCTGTTGAGCTCTAAACAGCAGGTGCAGATGTAATTGAAAGTGGCTGGTTGTGTCAAACGAGAAAGATTTCGTGAGAAACCTGAAAGAGGTAACCTATACCTTACTTGGAAAAGCTGAATTCACTCGTTTGCAAGAGGAAAGTCACAGGCTGACTGCAAAACAAGAGCGCCCACTTGGCCTTCCTCCCCCACTCCTGATGAAATCATGCTATCCAGGGGCCAGTAGAGCTCTGCAGATGTGTTCTGCCTCATAAACAAATGAGTGAGGTGCCTTGGGAACAGGCGCTTTAATGTACGAAACAGATTGCATTCTGTTCTGCCACAAGCAAATAGACGACTGAGTGAACAACTGACATCTTTATTTGCAAATACTTCCAATTCTTTCCTTGCACTGGGCCCCTAACACCTTCATGACAAAATTGGTTTCTCCAGTTCCTGGAGCTTGGTCCCACAGCCTCCATGACAGCACATTTCAGGAGATGCAGACAGGCCCTCCTCGCCTAAATACCTCCTCTTACCTCAGTGGAAACAGGAACTGTCATTTTGTGCATTTCTGCCACAGCTACTTAGATTTAAGGGGTTTGGCCTGAAGTATAAGGAAAGATTGCGGATGTCCTCCCATCTGCAGGTGAAGCAGAGTGGATCTATCTGTATATTACATAAAACTGCCAGTTCTTTGGCACCTGGATAAAAAAAAAAAAAAACAAAACCAACAACAACAAACAAGCAACAAAAGAGCTTGGAGTAGGGCCAATGCCAATTTTACAAAAAGGCAAAGTGATGCCTGAGCGTTAGATGTTTAAGTTACTGCTGGTCAGTGTGCCTTTATGTGACATCCTGGAGTCATACTCCTTAGGATTTCCTTCTCAAAGAAAGTTGAGAAGTCTCTCATTGCAAGGGCTAGAAAAGGCAAAACTTGGCCAAAATGAAAACAGGTTGAGAAAAGTTGCCCTCGTTGCTTTTCTTTCTGACCTGAAGAATAAAGGACAGATAATAAACAAGGAAGCAACAGATGTTTTAGTGCCCATTTATAAGGTCAAGAGATTCATATACCCTAAGAGACTAAATAACAACTGCAGTACTTATGACTTAATGCTTCCACATCATAATCCAGGCTGCACGCTACCTCTTATTTTCCCAGCTTCACATTGAAGTACTTGTCTTCCCTGTCCTTCCTAAACCAATAAAATAAAAAAATCTTACAATTTTTCTTACCATCCCGCTTTCAACCAAGAGCCTCCTGAGACTCAGCATCCTGGAAACATCCTGCAATGTCTGAACCACTGGAAATCTTAAAATCCTTTGTACCTTTGAGATGATCTTGTTACAGTTCAAGCGGGTGGAAAAACAAAGAACAATATGGAAAGGGTAATTATTTAAAATTCAATAATTATCCAGGGGCCTTTTTTTCCAGATGTTTTAGCCCAATCTGACTGCAGTTCCAATACAGCATCTAAGACTATAACTCTGTAATCACAGTGGGTGGTCCGAGAAACCTGTGAAAAGGCAGGATTATGTCACAGTGAAAAGTGCTTTGTTTCATAGCTTCATCCCAAGCAACCTGGGTCTCTTTGCAGAACTAACTGGAAAGACCTAATTCTCATGCAATCCCTCCATCTGCCAAAGTTCATAAGAAAAACTTTCACCAACCTGCTTTAGGTCACACTAAATTTAGGGAAATAAGTATTCACATTAGAATTGTAACATGTCCATGTAAGGTGAGACACAACCATTAATGAGTATCCCTTTAGAAAATAATGTCTGATCTTATCTTTTCTCTAAACTAGAGAAACAATCTAATTTTTAGAGCAGCTAAAAATAGAAAAGAGTTGAAGCTGACCGTGGCCTCCTACTATACCATAGCAAAAGTGGCTAATGACAAACAATAGCTGAGGTATTTCCTAAGTGGCACCAGGGCCCAGCTGCCTGCCTCCACCTCTAGCTGGAGGGAGCAGATTCAGACCATCAGATTCAGGGTTGACTCACCAGTCCATGTTTACACCTCCTGCTCCAAGAGCATATTTTGACAGCACGCAGCGTATGCTACCACCCGCCACAAAGACAGAACATTCCTGGAAGGGAGTTTCTCTCTCTCTTTTGCAACTGATATAACTTTAAAGATATTTTTCTGGTTTAGCATCTGCATTTTTTTTTTTCTAAAACAGATTTTACAAGGCTCTTGTTTCTTCACAAGCAACAGCTGTTTGATGAGAAGAGGCTCTGCATTTTACAGAATGTGCCTACCAAACAAAGACCTTCAGCCAATGTTTTGGCCACACACAACCAGAAAAAAAATCTTCCTCTGCCTTACACAAGAATTTAATATCATTAAGAGCCATTGGGTCTCTTATGCAGGTCTGCTGTTAACATGGAAAATGGTTCACAGTGAAATGATCTCTTTACATGGTTGTTCTAAAGTTGGGCTGATAATACTACCCCATCCAAATTTTCAGCCAATTTCTATTTCTGCTGTATTTTCCCTCTACAAATATTAAATACAGTAACCCCAACTTCAGAAAATTTTTGACATGCTTAAGTATATTTCTATGCTATTGCTTTTGGGATATTCATTGCTTTTACAAAAGCATCTTGTTTCTGTTCATGCTGTATTTTAGGCGAGGCACTTCTTTCAGATCTGGTTTTAATTTGCATTTGAGCGACTGCCGTTGCACAATGGCCATTCATGATGAACATGTCCAATAACCTTAACAGCTTTATGATGTGCTGTTTCCTGAGATTAGTTCCATTCTATAGCATCTGTAGAAAAATACATATTTTTAACTTACTTTTGTTGTCTAAAAGAAATTTAATTCCAGTGGCACTGAAATATGAAGACTGATTAACTACTCAAGTTTTTATCTCCTTTGTCAAGTTCATCATTGCTTAGAGATTCCAACATAAATGCTTGCAAGGAACATTGTATCTATGAAAGACAAAGCCGCTTCAAAGCTGTACTCCTCAATCTATTTCTGTCCTTAACTTTCAGTAAGCACACTAACTGGTGTCTGATAGTAGTTCTGCTATGTAGATATTTCGTCTGAAAAAATCCAACAAGCTACCAACTTAGATTTTGTCCCCATAAAGAATTATGTACATCTACCTTTAAACAGATGATGCTAAAATTATGCTATTTCTATTTCAAACTAAACATCATGCATATCTTACTTATTCATGATTTTTATAAGATAACAGTTACTCAAAGTCTAATTAAAACTGAAGCACAGTATATTACAAGATTACAAGCCATTAACAGAGAGGAACCATTATACTACTAAGGGGATGTGTGTAACCTGTAATTATCTATGAGGAATTGATAGGTGTGGTAACAAAATAGGAACCACATTATCTATGTATTGGTCTACTCAAAAGACACTGCAAAATCCCTTTCTTAATTCCATAATCACTACTCTCTATATATAGTAAATACCTATATATAGATGGCAATTCTCTTTCATGGATCTTATTTCCATTAGTTTCAAAAAACTGTGTATCCATAACAGCCTAAATCAAATCCTCTGAAGTCAACATCTGCCCACCCACCATCTTTGATCAAACCCAGCAGAAGGAATGAAGTTATTGTTTGCATCTTGGAATCAAGACCATAACCTTTCAAGGTATCAGTTAGACTATTAAATATAGGTAGTTGTAGGCTTTCAGTCTAAAATTGCTTCTTATTTTGCAATTTTTAATTGTAGGAATAAGCATATCTGTTACTGTAATAATACTGTAATTGGTTATTTTTCAGGTGGAAAAGATAGGAAATCACTTAGCACCATATTAGAAAAAAGTTTACAAACACCTTAGAAATATCACAAAAATGAGAGCAAATTTCAAAGCACGGACTGACAGTGGAATCTTAAAAGCAGGCAGATTCCTGTGCCTCTATCACCTCCATGCAGTAAACCTAGAGTTTTCACAAATAGCTTTTACTCTGTTAGACTAGGAAAACAAAAAGGATTTCAAAAGAGACTTTCTGTTCATAAACAAAAAAACCCCAGGGTACTAAAGGGTTACCTGTGCCGGTATCTTTTGCTGAAGGTGACCATTACTATGGAATTGGAAGAGTTAAGCAGATGTGTGTCAAATAAACTAAACACAGCTCCAATATCACATCTCCAGTGATAACATTTCCAGGAGAAAAATCATCTCTGTTGCCCGGTGCTCTCCATCAAGCACATTCCTTCCCCAGCCTGGCCTGGCACGGCACCGCCAGGCACAGTGATGTTGGAAGGCACTGCCTCATTGCTAACATTTTCTTAAAGTCTGGAGCTTTTGTAGCTGGCACGAGCAGGACAGAATGAACCCTGGAAAATACTTACACAGATTATACCAAAGGAATGTAGGGCAAGGATTAAATTATAAACCAAAGTGACTTCAAATGAAATAACACAACAGGTTGTGATGATCATTTAATACGGTCATTTAGTACCTGACTTCCAAGATATGACAGAGGAGTAGGTGGTAGATGTGAGAGAGAAGGGGACTTCCTGGCCTGGCTGAAGGCTTCTATGATACCCCAGGTGGGGTCTACCTTCCTCCTCCTTCCATCTCTCCAAACTACCTCTCCTTGACTTGGTGCCTAGAAAATCTGGTCACCTTAATACATAGTTGGCAACATATCAATGTAAGAGTCCACACTGACATCTGAAATTGATCATTTTACTGCCCACACTGGAGGAATGTTTCCCCACAGGAATAAGGAATTTTATGCCTGTTATAAAAAGTTACTGGCACTACAACGTATTATCACTGTGGTATAAATTACTGACCTGCATGACAGCTACAGGCCAGCTAGGATGTCAGCCAGAACCAGCCCTCTGCTCTGAAAGAGCTGCATGGGCAACTGCCTCCCCTTTGCAGCCTTCATCCTCAGTGTCATCTGGGGTGTCCCCCCTCACGAGGGATGGATGTAAACCAGGAGAAAGAGAGGGGCAGAGCAGAAAGTTCTTGCATCACATATTGATCATAATACAACTGCAGTGGCAGACAATGTTTTGATCCCCTTTGTCTTGCTGCCAAATACAGCAAAAACTAACAGTTTTTCACCAATAGATACCAAAGCTGCAGTCAGTTTTGCCTTAGTCTCAAGCTAGGAGTAAATTAAATAGACTATACTTGATTATACTTAACTATTCTTAGTTCTTAAAAATACGAGGTACTTAGATTCTCACTAAGCTGTATATTTCAGCTACAAAGTTTTTATATTTTTTCTCTAAACACTATGAAATTTACTTTTATTTTTAGCCAGTTTCCCTGAAGTTGGCAGACATTCTGTGACAGAAGGAGATATTGTGTACAAAACACAAAATATTAATATCTGTACTGTCCCTCATATTCCTAAACTGAATGTGCTGGAGCCATCTCCCAGGCAGGCTGGTACTCACCAGTGGCAGCAGCGTGGGGAGGTGGCACCTGGTGGGGCAGAGCCTCCCCCCTCTGCAGGGAGCCGAGGGGCACGGGCAGGCACACACTGTGCACCCTTAAGGTAACACAAACACAATCTGTGCCAACCCACGCTCACCCAGTGCAAAAGGGGAAGGCAACTGTGAGCGTAGGCAGAGTCTGGTTCCTACCCGGTCCTTTACTTTGGGGGAAAAAAACCAGCATCCAAGTCCTGATCCATTCATCAGGAGTTACATAGCTGAAGTAATACTGAATTTTGGATCCTGTAACTCAGCACAAACTACAGCTAGATAATGTGTCTTTATTTCCTGTTCAGAAACCCAGTGCTATGAGGCAATGTCATATAAAGAATACTGTCAGACAAATGAGAAAGACTGCAGCTCAGACTGAAACAATTAATTTGTACGCAGGGGTTGTCATCATTACCCATTAGCTTGGAAGCTCCAGCCTTGTCAGTGATCCATCAGGGGTTCCAAGACACATCTTTATTTTCAGGGCTCTATAGCTCTGGGCTGAAATGTCACATTTGTGGTGTCATCAAAACATATAAAAACTGGTTCAGTCATGCAAGAAAGAATATCAGGAAAAATAAAGGACTTTTATAGTCTCAGTACCTTTACCTTTTAAAATTTTTTCTCTATCTTTCCAAATGCATTCATTAGGCTCAAAAATTGCACACTAAAAAAAATTCAAAATGGGGCAAGTTTTTCTCAGCAAGAAATTCAATCTTCAATCCTTACAAATATAAATCTCCATATCTCATCTGTACAGTCTTCACTAAGCACAAAAGGTACCTTTAATTCCTTTATGTGTCTCTGTTGCCCCCCTCACCATATTGCCCACAGCAGGGAACTCCCTGGTGAGTGCTGATCTGATTAACTTTGCACTGGAGTAAGATACATGGGGTGGGTTTTAGCTGAGCAGATCTACATGTTTATCACTCCAGGTTCCTCTCATACCAGCACAGAACAATAAGAGTAATTCAACAAAATACATTTTAAACAAACACACTGGCATAAGATGGATCACATTCTGGAAGAACTAACATCTCGTCTTGACAGCACAGACTGTGCTGGTGAGCAAACATGGAGATGTCAATTATACAGGATGTTAAAATACAAAAGTCTTACTCAAACACACCCTGACCCAGGTCTTCAAATGCAAACGGGGTGCAAGCTTCATTCAAATAGAGGGTAAGTGGATATCCAAGTAGTTTTACAGATCTAGCCCTATGCATTTCCTGAATTTCTAAGAGGACCTGCAGGAATAGCAGTCCGTGAACAGTAATTGGACTGTTCTTCCTATCTCTTGACCCTTGGAAGGTCCAGTAAGAGTTTTGCCTTCTCTTCATCTGGTGTGAAAGGCAGCAAATATACCTCTAACATCTTGGTTTAATATTCTGTAATTCAGAAACTAACTCTTTGCTAGTATTAAAGATGCACGCTGCAAAAGTCAGCCCCATAAAGCTGTGGCGTGAAGGTAAAATTCCCTGGTGATCTGAAAGAAGATAAGACAAGGCATAGAAGCTAAAATATAAAGTAATAAAAATTATGTTCTACAAGACTTGCACACCAGCAAAGATAGGGCTGAAACATGTGCAGTAAGAAAGCGTAAGCAAAAAGCAGCTCTTTTAGAAGTAGCACTGGCAGTCATTGTACTGATTAATTGCCTTTATATAACTGATCACTATATGTAAATCAGTAAATCTCTGGGGGCTGTGACACGTTATTAGTGAAGACAGAGAGTCATGCAAATATGTGCAAACATCAAGACACAGTAGATACCAAGGAAAAAATGTCACCACTTGCAAGAAATGCAAAATTCAGCATTTCTGCTAACTTGTAACTTAAAGATGTTGCATTGAGTTTAGACAAATGTGGCTACCAGAAAAGTTGCCTTTCTGTAACACATTTTACCTCTGCTCAAAAAAAATACTTATGCATTAATTAACATCATAATTATACATAATATCTCTAACACCAGGGAGAAAATCTTGTTAGGTTTTCTCAGATAGGTTGAGCAGTCTCCATGGACCCTGTTCCCACTGTAAGTGCAGATTGCAGACTGGCAGTGTGAGGTCCAAACAACATAAGAGAACTGTGGCTTGGTCAGCCACCACCCCTGATCCTAAGGCATAATAAGAGAACCAAATTGGGATGTTTTATAGACTTTCAGAGAAGCAATGAGCAAGTTACCCAGTAACTCTTTCTTTTTATATTCAGGATTTGGCTGAGTTTTCTGGGGGTTTTTTACTGTATGGGTTTTCAGAATATATAGCTGTTTTGAGAATTTCAGCAGTACCTTTGATGATCCCCAAAGTCATGGATTATTCTTTCTTTCTTTACTGAAGCAGCACAATGTTGTGTCAAGAGCCACAGTTTAAAAAAGTGGCTTTTTGGAGTCTGTCTTCCAGAAACAGTCTTCAGTAACCACTTAAAATTTGCTGTTCTGCTAAATATTCTTGCCAGTACATTTATTTTCTTCTGGCTAGTTGATAGTTGCAGGAAGCAACTTCAATATTTTTTTTTCTTAAGTGGAAGAATATTTATGGATTTATTTTTTTTTTATAATATTTACTGAGCTCTAATTTTTCTCAAAAGAAAGCCAAAGAATGAGTTAAAATATGTAAAACCAGTCCTGGAATATACAAAATATTCAAGTCGAGTGAAGTAAAAAAACAAATCAACAGTCTGCAGACGAAGCCAGAAGAATGGAAATACACAATAAAGAAAAATACCATGTACTGAAGCTGTGCTTTTCTTCCCTTGGGTACAGGCTTTACCACAGTCAAGCACTAAGCCTCTGCAATTCTTTTTATAAATTTTACTGGAAATATTTCTATCATTCCATCAGGTTTGATGTTCACAGGATACACGTGGGTTTGATGTTGGTGTGGTTAGCTGAGAAACACATGATCTAAAGGAGCACCACAATACTCCAAGGCGGTTAGATAAGTGTGAGGTTACACGTTTCTTAAAGCAATCAGGCTCAGTAACGCATTTATAAGGAGCTTGTTCTCTCCATGCTGCCTTCAAGGGATTGTGCAGGGCTTTTATACCAAATGATTTGCACACAGCATCCCACTTCACCCCTCTCAGCTCATCATTCCCATGCTGCTTTCTCATTCTGACACGCTTCACCACTAAAGAGAAATCTACAAAAAATAAAATAAGGCAGAAAATTCCCCGTTGGACAAATTATGTACCTCTAGTTAGGATTTAAGGGTGGGAGTTTCATTGTCAGACCCAGACCTGTGCCTGGTCCTGCAGCTGTGCCCTCTTGCTCCAATGGCTCCAAGCAGAAACACACACATGCCAAGCAGATGGCTGCACGGAGGAGTGTCCCCTCCCAGCGGCGTACGAATGCAGCCTGTGTGGGTACGCGCCTCCACAGCTCCTGCCAGGCTGCCCATGAATTCAGTAATAAATGGGCCTTGAGCATCTAACTGAACCTCACTTAGTAAAAGCTTTGACCCGAAAGATTAAAAGTTAACCTAACCTTATCACATGCCGAGCTCTGAAGTGAATGAGTTGACAGCACTCGGCCGTTTTGCAAGAGAGCTCAGTCCCGCAGAGGATGCTGAATTTATGCCTATTTGTCTTACAGTGGCAACTGCTCCCAAGAGCAAAGTAATGCTTCTCTGAAACAGAAATGGTGTTTGCGCTATATTTTCTTCTGCTATATTAAATTATTCCCTGGATGATTTTATTCATTCACCCACACCTATTTTACCCCCACTAACACTTTGTCTAACTTTTGGCAGATTTTCAATGTAAATATTTCTGCTCCTGGAAGGAATTTACATAAAGCCTAACTGCTTTGCAAAGGAGAAATGCATGAAGCTGTCACAGCTCCTTGGTGACAGTTTAGGTGGACTCAACACTGAATTCACAGGACCAAGAAAGGGAACATTTTTATTTCCTCTCTAAGTGTGCTCTGCCGTTCACCAAACAATGTCAGTTTAAGACTTAGTTTTATGTTTCAAAGCTTTTGTACACCAGTTTGAAATAATAGCCTAAACCACGTTTTTACTAGTAGTATTCAACAGGTTTGTAGTAGTCACATTTTTGCAAATTTTAGCAGTTTCTGGAAGCACAATGGCTGTACAATAATGCTCTGGGGGCCACCGTGGCTGAGTCTGCAAATGTCCTTCATGGAGGAGGCGCCCTCAGTTGGCACAAACTGGCATCATTTATTAATGTCTGTGAACTCCTGCTGATTGACTCCATGTGAGGACCTGGTCCCACTAAATGTTTGGCCATTCTCTATAACCGTGTTTTCTCCCCAGTTTAAGCAAGAACAAACAAGACCATTGGACTGGAAAATAGACCATCACAACAGTTTCATGTATTGAAATCAATGGAAATCAGGACTTTAACAATGACACAAATCTAGAGGAAAAGTTTTGTATGAATCACAACACAACCATTACATAGGAAGTGAAACTGAGAAATCAAAGATTAGAATAATAATTCAATACTATTCTAGCTTTTTAATTAGTTGGAGTGCATAATTAATGGCATTACGCCGCAAGGCTAACTTTCTTGACAAAGAAAAATTGATCCAGTCCTGAGCTGTTAAGTAATACTGCTAAAAGAAGAATTATCATTTGTCTGCCATATGCAAAAATGAAAAAAAATTCTTTTTAGGCTGACAGGAACTCAATCACCACTACCAAAAAATAAAATTTAAAAAAATAATAATAAAAAATAAATCTTTCTCTCAAATCTGAAATTCCACAACTTGTTGAGAGTAGAACTGTCATTCTTAATAACAAGTAGAAACCAGTAAGATTTCATCAGTGTAGCTAAATAATTACAAACATCGCTCAGGAAAACCAAATTCCCTGCTATGTCTGGTGCTTTCTCTGAATTTCTTTTTTGCCGACTATTCAAGCTGTATTTGACATCAATTATCACAGTAGACAGAAACAAGAAATGAAAATACAGACAGCAGTACTCCTGAAATTATCTCTATTGAAATATTTAAAACATCTTTAGGCTAATAAGGCATCTACTGTAAAAACGGTTGCCAAAGAGCAGCATAATTCACATACAGTCTAACATGGACCAATCCATTCCTTAAGTACCACAGGGTATCTTTCTCCTTGTAAATTTATTAATTAGAAATCTCCTTGAGCATCCAGTTCATACATTCTCTACCTGACAGTCACAGACTATCAAAGTGCCCACTGTGCATGAGTGCATTGCAAAAACGTTAGATCTTACAGCAGCTTGTTGTACCACCCTGTAACGCAGGGCATAACAACCTCTCCGATGCTTTACACCAACTCTCCCCTTCCTCTTATTTTACACAGAGTGGGAGTCCTGAGGTAGCTCATAGTAGAATCTCCAATCTTTTGGTAATATCACCAGTTATTACATCATTACACGGAATAAAAAGATTTAGTCATATTCTACAGGATTAATTTATTTTACAGCTCTTTGTTTAGCATGAATGCAAAATAATGAAGCTAATGACTTTTCACTAGATGATAAACTGTGCATCTAGGGATTAATTCCACCCTAAATCCTCACATGATCTGTCAAAGTACATTACATCAGCCTAACCTCGTAAGTTCTTCCTACAGCGCACCAGATATAAAGACAAGGAGAGGTTTAATTCTAGGATGGAAGCATTATGTCTTCCTTCCACCAGAGTACTCTGGTTTCATTAAAGCCCCATTACCTGGCACAGCACTCCACCACTTGCCTATTTTTCAGCAATATGGAGTTTAATATTAATATTAAGCATATATATAATTATATAAATAGCAGGCTATAAAATGACTAAATTAGGATAGATACAGATATATAGATACAGATATGGCAAGCCAAAAATACCCATAAATTACCAATTGACCAGATTAGACTTGTTCTAACTAAACCTTAGAATTTATTTCAACCAATATTGGAAATATTTATCTATTTCTTTCTCTGAAATCAACCACTAGATTTTTTACTAAAAATTTCTGTGCCTCTGAGATGTTACTTACTACACTTATCTTTATAAGGATTTCCAAATTAGTTGTTATATAAAGCATATTCTATAGCCCACTGCATTAGTTATATGCATGAAACATCTCTAGGCTCAACTCTATAAGAACACATGAAAGCAAACCAGCAAAATCCAGTAATTTGAGGAAAATAATTCTCAAAGAAAAAAGATCTTAGAAAATTAAAAACCTGGATAAAATAGAAAGAAATTAAAAAGGAGAATATAAGGAATTATTTTTTCAAAAAGAACAGGTTAATATTCTGAATTAGAACTTTAATTTTATCCCACCTTTGCTTGCTGCAAATTGATTACATTTCTTTCTAATTTTATTTGTTTATGGGATTTATCTATTTATGACTTTGATTTTTTCTCTCTCTCTCTCCTTGTTTAGCACTATTAATACCCAACTCCAACAAAGCACTTCACAATGTGCTTGATTCAAATCACATGAGTAATCCCTGTGAAACATGTTGCTCCATTCTTCGCTCTCTCTCCTAAACTGTGATGCCCTGGTTGTCATACTGAAAGTTATCCTATAAGCCCTGCCTTTGCCTAGAGTGCACTTTCCCCTTCAAAGCATATGTTAGTCATTAAATGATAGCTTGAAGAGATCAAGATTACTGAAATTTATTGTGAGTCTCTGCAGAGGAGGAAGGTATGCAGAGCTAGCTTCAGGGTGAGTCACCGAAATGCAGTTCCTCTTGGCTGGCCCTGTCCGATAGGAATCTTGTTGCTGACTTGTTAGCCGCTGAAATTGGGAAGGACTTGACCTTTTTTTTTTTTAACAAAAAAAAAAAAGGAAAATCCCTCCTTAGCAGCTGCACTTTTTCTGCTAGAAAAACAATTTAAAGTTCCTATTACTAGCTGTTAATATCATTATCTATGAGCTCTGTTGCAAAGCAAAGGGATGGAGTTAAAAAGCCGAGTGTAACAAGCAGTGGGGAGGGAAACAAGCACAACCAGAAATTTACCATCCACAGATACTCTGAAGTATGACTCCTCTGCTATTTGCAAGCTAAAAGTAACACTGTTTTCTAAGCCAAACTTTTTATTTATATTGTGCAAACCGAATGCAAGCATTGTTTTAGAGTGGTGATGTTACTGTAAAAGAGCCTCTACTTAGCCATCCTGCTGCCTTATAATAAGCGCACTCGCAGCCCCAGCGCGCTATCAGGTGACTAAGGGTTTGCTTTAGAGGAAATGTCACTGTGGGAAGGCAAAGGCAGTTCACACTCACCACTGCTGAGCAGGTGCCTTATTTTTCCATTGCTGGTTAAATGCAACAACTCAGGAGCATAATTAAAAGGGCAGACTTCCTTCCAAAATCTGTGCAATTCTTTCTGTACTAATGCCACTAATCACCAACAGTAGAGCAATAATCTCTGCCTCTCTTATGCAACTGGCATCTGTCCCCCAACTTTTCCCACTTTTCTATTACGGTTGTGAGGGCTCCACTCTGCGTGTGAATCATATTCTAGTTTTCCCATTCTGTGGTCCAAGGCAATATTCACAGCATTTTTCTGCAGAAACTGTGAATATTTAAAGGGAAGAAATCCAATTTGCATTCAGTGGACTTGTAGCATCTTGCAATTCCTCTTCTTACTAACTATAAATTCATTCAATTTGGAGACTGTCCAACTATTACTTTATCACCAGAACAGCAAAGTTCAAGACAATTTTTCCACCCTTATTATCACAAATTAAGCTGTTTCAGTTCCACAAAACCATAGTGAACTCCCTTGCATCAGTAATGTCTGCTGTGTCCAACGTGCCAACATGCAGCTTACAAAAATTCCTAGCCAGATCCCTCTTCACTGCAGGCCAACATAGATGAGCTTCATGTTCAAAAGCCTTAGGAGTTCTATGATTTAGAAGTACATTCATATGAATAAGTTACCATCCATATCCCTCAAGAGCTTGTGCTCTTTTGGATACACACCCACTCCAAAAAAAAAAAAAAAAAAAATTAAAAAGCGATTCAAGGGATTGAAAAAAAAAAAAATCTATGGCCTTTCCACAGCAATGTTCTAAACCAGAGTATGTACAGAAGACCTTATTCTTTTCAAAACACGTTCTGTCTTCACAACGGTTAGCCTTCCATCACCTTATCATTTTCAGTACATTTTCACATATGTTTCCAAGGCAGCAGAATATAAATCAGGAAGACAAAAATAGATTCAGTGTATTTACCATTTTCTGGACTATCATTTGTTTATATGCATTTAAATATCGGTCATTCGTGCCATATAAATCATTCCTGCAAGTCTAAGAGGCTTCACAGATACATGGGCAGACATGTCAGAAGTCTAAAGAACCTGAAGCATGTGATAACATCTTGGATTGGCAAGTAAGAAATGTAAACCCACAAGCAAAGAGTTCAGACTACACATAATTAATAAAAGTAACCTAACTTAATACTTAATGCTCATGTTTTGAAGTCACCACCAGTGCAACTGTTACAGCAAAGTATCTCTCTCAAGGAGAACGTAACAACAGGTTATTCAGATCCCCTACTACTGAAAGAAATAAATTAGTTGAAATAAATACAGAGTTGCAGATGGCACTTCAGCTGAAATAACTAGTGAGAAAATTTCTGTTGAACTTTCTACTTGTTATTTACTTAATATAAGTGCTGACAGAACTTTGCATTTTCAGAAATTCCATTGTACAGAGGGCATTTGCTGTACTCCTCATGAATACAGGCCCATTTAACTGCTAGGACTCATCCTGGCAACAAGTGGTATGATGGCAATTCTGCCTCCCACAGATACGCCTAAGAAGATAGAGACAGAAAACTGGCTTAAGAGCAATTCTCAGACCTCAGGCACATGGTCTACTCTGATTTAACTCTCACCATATGTGAGAATATAGCAAAAATAATATGATTACAAGCAGTTTAGGAAAATCTAGATACTAAAAACTTGCCAGTGTAAGGCTTCCAGAAAGAACCCACACAACATACAATGTGACACAGCTGAAATGCAACTTCCCTCCACTACAGTAGCTTATCTGGAACCTAATCACATTGATCTGAGCTGAACCTGCCTAGAGCTAAGTCAATGCGCCCAGAAGATCCAGAAAGTCCTTTCTCTTTTTGTTTTTATATGGATTATTCAAGATGTAATTAGTTGAGAGACAGCAATTCATTAGCATTAGATTTCTACTTGCTAAAAAACACTGGCTGTGAGTACAATCAACAGACAAACTACCTGAAACAAACAGATTCTGTTCTCTCTTCAAATTGTTATGAATAACAAAGAATGCAGTTGTACCAGTCTGAAAGCAACATTAGATCACCATTAGAGAGAGAACTAAAAGCTTGGCCCCATGGGAGTCAGCAGTTCTACTGTGGATTGCAATTAAATCAGAATTACCCTTTATATTTAATATCATAGAATTGTTTGGGTTGGAAGGGACCTTAAAGATCATAGAGTCCCAACCCCCCTGCCATGGGCAGGGACACCTCCCACTAGAGACCAGGTTGCTCAAAGCCCCATCCAGCTTGGACTTCAACACTTCCAGGGATGGGTGTATAAAGATATACTCTTTACGAAACAGTTTTGAAAACGTACTCTCCCGAAGTGCCTGACTCCAGTGAAGTTGAAATTTTCAATCAGCCAAACTATTTCTGACCTTTTAAAAAAAAATTATAGTAATTTGGACACTCTGAATCTAAATCCAGCTTTTTGTGATTTCAAATGCTACAGTTTACTTCTGCTACTTCAAAACAGCTTGACCCCATCAAAAGAGACTTTACAGGATCCATTCTTACACTGGGGATTAGGGACTAGTGGTATGTTATTCTTACTTATTTATAATTTTAAACATCAAGTTATTAACATCTGCATGTTGGCTACTTCCCCTCTGCAGTAACTTTTTTTCATAGGATTTAAATACATATATATCTGTATTAACATTGTGCAAAGAAACAATGTTTTATAGCAGAAACCCTGACAGTTCATTAAATGTAGCACAACCAGCTGGAACTCCTGCAATAAGACATCGCCACATGCAAGGATGTTTTGAGGATGTAGTCACTGATGAGGAACTTAAACAAGAAGAACTGAATTGAATTTAGAAAATGTGCTCACGGCTGGGACAAAACTCTACAGCACTGGACCAGATTTGATCATGTCAAATATAAACGCCGTAATTTACTCTTCTCCTCCTGTGACAAATGTTCAATCAAAGGCAGAGTGTGAAGTAGCACAAGATGCCACAGTTCTGTAAAATAGGATAACTGTGGAATTCAGTTCTGGGTTTATAAGTCAGCAAGATTTTTCAAAGTTTATTGCTTGGTATTGACTGACCTCCAACTGCTGATGCACTGTCACTTGCAAGCAGAAATTTCAAAGAGAAAAAGCAGATGCTTTTTGCTGGAGATTGATAACACTTGGTTCCAGTCACCAGTTGTTATTTTCTTTAGCAAAGAGGTAATTTTATAGATACTAAGTGGAACCTGGCATACGAAATTACCCACATACCCTAAGAATAAAAGTCAGCAACTAAACTTAAAATTGAAAGCAAACTTTAGGCTTCCAAAAACATTCAACCACTTCATGATGCCTTAGGTCCTGTTCCTATATCCACCTCAACGGGAAAGGACTTATTTACAAAGACGACCTTTTTCATGACAAATAAGTGATGGCACATGAAAAGTATTGTACCTCCAAAGGCTTAAGTCTGCTCTGATGTGGAAATGAAACCTTCTATGAATTACAGCTTATTACAATGCAATCCTGATTCTTACAACAGACTATCTTCAATAGCCTTAATAAAAAAAATCTACTTTTTTTGTTGTTGTTGTTACATTGCCTTTCTAGGCTTTTAGAATGGATTCCTATGAGAAAGTAAGTCCTGGGATGTTTCTGTTAACATTAACAATACAGAACTACTGCTGTATTTTTAAGAGATTCTGTATATCATCTCAGTGACTACTGGTATTTTAAGGTTGCCTGGGGCAAAAAAATTAACTGTGACTATGTTCATTTCTCATTTGAACTCAATGGATTTTCTGTATTCTTTATAGCAAGGATTTAACTTCAGTAACAGAATGCCAAACTTTGTATTGATTTTTAAATTACAAGCTTTATTATTATTTTTTCCTTTTGCCTCATTGTAGTGCACTCTGTAAGGGTCACAGTTTTAATTGTATTTTATACAAGTTTTTCTGTCAAAGTCCATCCAACAAAAAATTATACCTTTGTTCTGCAGATGTGAGCGAAAGTCATTGTTTTTCCTCGATCGATATATAAATTAGTCAACACTTAACTTGCCATAAAAATAAATTGGCTCCACATTGATTTGTCTCTCTTATGGTAGCACTAATATTTGTGTACAAATGGGAACTGGTTCTTCTATCATTTTATTTTCCTATCAGTAATGATCTTAAACAAACCTTGGTATATAGCACATTGCTGGCCAGGCAAAAGACAACAGGGAGAAAGATGATATTCAGGTACCTTTTAGAGGCAAAAGTCTCATTGCCTCATTAAAGCTCAATGAAAGTGTTCCTTAACCTCACCTCTATCTCCCTGAACTGTAAGAGGGACTTCTAGCACGTTTTGATACTGGAAGCACAGTTAAGAGAAGAGGAGGTCGATCTTTTCCCTGCACTTTACCATCTCCAAAGGAGAATGCCAAGAGAGCACTTCCCAGACACGCAGGCTGGACTTACAGTAATGAATGCTCTCATATGACTCCTGGTTCTGGAGATTTAAGAAAGTCACATAACAGAATACAAGATGGGATTAACAGGAAAAGCTGATAAAGCTTCATTGACGAAGTGTTCTATTGAGGAGCTTAGAGGAAGCAGGTCACTGTGGGGTTCTGATGGGAAGCATTCCTTGCAGAAAGTAAAAAAGCAGAAGCAGAGAACTGATCAAGAGAGGAGTCGGTCAAAAAATGAGGAGAGAAGCAGCTGTTTGAATGATTCAGTGTAATAATATGGCAGGAAAGATTAACGTTTCATGGTGAGGCAGACAAATCCCCAAGCACTACGTTTGTTAAAATGAACCACATGGACCAAAGGAATGAGATGGGACAAAGCTAAATTAGTGCTAACTTGGTAGTATCTCAGTAAAGCACATTTTTTTCCCCAGAATCAAACATATCTTTAAAATGGCATTTGCATTAAATGTATTTGGGAGAGAACAAGCTACATGAAGAATTCCCAATTTGCATCTAATCTTCTTGTGAGGCCTTCTCACAGGGGGTGTAACAGTCAGTTTATAAGTCTCCAAAACTGCAGCTGCATGTGTTCCCTTTCCACAAAAAGGAAAAATAAAGCCCTGGAGAAAACTACAGAAGCCTCAAAGTGGTTGAAACTAGTGTGCAAAAAGTTTTCTTCTAGCTCTAAGGCAGTTTTCTCTATGGTGCCAGTCAACAGAAAGGGATCGACAGAGCACTGAGCAGTGTGCTCTGATGCATCATCCACAGTATGAATGTTCCCCTTTTGCCTCATCACCTTAGTCAGTCCTTTACCTTCTCTGCACCAAGTATGCCTGGATTTACACCAAGCTGGTATTTCTATGTGCTGAAATGTGTCTTGTCAGGAGAGACAAGAATTTATAGCTACTTTGTCCCCAAGACAGCAATAAAAAGTGTCTTCTATGTGGTCAAATATCAAGGTCTACGCTACATAGCCATATGGATTTTACAAAATACTGGTGCAGTTTTACACCATTTCTCCCCCGTTGCCTCTTCTGACACTGGTCAGAGCATGTGGGGCATCCATTTCAGCTGTGACATTCAGCTCTTCCAAATTTCTACCATGTGCTGCAATTTCTTGGATCATAAAAGTAAAATGTTAGTTCTTCTCTAGTTGCTCCTGCTATGAAAAACACCTTGCCAGAAACAGATTATATGGTTTTTGAGGATAATAATTTTACAAAACGTACTGTTGCTTCATTACAGATCTGGACAGGTCAAGATTAAGCCGCCATCAGCTGCAATCCTACCATCTGTCTTCACATCATCACACACACACTTAAGGTTGATTTTTGTTACCTTTTTTGCTGAGGACAGTAGTTCATCCAAGTTGCTGATCATCATCTTTAAAATCAGTCAAAAAATTTCTGTCTTTCACTGAAATGTTCCTGAGTAACAACTGTCTATTGTAACTTAGTATATCAACTTTTGTCTCAAGAGGGCTTAGTTTAGAAAAAATTTTGCTGATAAAAAAATATTTATATTAGAATAAATACTGCAACCTACTGTAAAGAAAAAAACTACAAAAAAGCATCTTTAATGCAACTTGACGTCTTTACATTTATGGAGAATGATATTTGCCTGAAGACATTGTATGTCCAACATTTGAAGTTTTGTCAGTCATCTTTGACCAAGATATTGGGAATGCAATCTAAAGCTTTTCCAAAGAAATCCTTGACGTTTTTCTAAGTTTAACACCTTAATACAAGCCCATATTCAAACTCTTTACGGCCATTCAATCCTAAAGCCAAAATGATATGCCTCAGGGTAGTTCCACTAAGGACTATGGACCTAGCTTAACTGTATCTTTATGGTTTTGGTCTTTACCAATTACCAATGCATGCACCAAGCTGTAACAGTGAGTTTGATGTGAGTAGCTATCCAGTAGGAACACAGACTCTTCTTTTGGTCCAAGTTCATCAAGGGCTCCCGTAAGTACCATGCAGTCAGATTTTCAGCCATAACACACATTGGCTAGAGATGAGCAATGGTTACCATTCTTGATCCTCTTCCCATTTCCCTTATTCTCACTTCAATCCTCCTTGATGGGCTGGAAGTGTTCCGGTCTCCAGAACAACAGAGACTACCACATACTACAGCCTGATGCAAGCAGCAGGCATATCAAGGAAGCCGGTAAATTTAGAGGAAAACATGTGTTCACACTGAATATGCTGCAATTACAGGCAATACTAGCTCTCAATTAACATAGTTTACTTGAATTACAGCCTCTGATAGATTTCAGAAGAGCTATAGAAATAAAAGAATACATAAAGAGCAAGCTCTTCTTGTTCTTTGCGCAGGTGTATGTTGACTGGCAAAACTGTATTAGTACAAATATTCAATCAACAGTATAAAATATTTAATTATCTTAATGGCAAAAAGGCCCTCTATGATCCTCAAACATCACAGGAAAAGCTATTTTATATCTACAAAGAAGAAAAATGAGAGTTGCTTTTCACCCCCAGCTATGTCATTGTGGATAGAAAGAGTAGTGCCAGAAAGAGCAGAGCCTCAGAATGCCATAAAGAATAACACACTTAATCACTTTATGTTCTTATGCAAAGAAGTTAATTTTAAGTCCTTCATGAAGTCTTCTTGTGAAACAATCTTTCTAAAGCTGATATTTTCATAAGATAAAAAGAAAGAGTAATGGAAAAAACAGTTTCAGGGATTGTACGACAAAAACTGTTAGAACAGTGACAAAACAAAAGTAATACTATAAGAAGTAAAAGATACATGTCTATTCAATCCACGGGGAGTATTTACTACTTACAAAGAATTAAGCAAGCCATATTTTTATCCTGTGAAAAATTGAGATGACTTATTCATCCTGATACATGAGAATTCCTATTTTAAGTCAGAAAACCATTTTCCACTAATGGAAGCTTGACCAGAAAATCTTCTGCCTGCTCTGTTGGTAGAAAGAATGTCAACCAGCAATACTGGTCCCATAAGAATCCAGCCGTGAGCCTGAACTTCAAGGCCTAATGGCTGTAATTACTGATGTCCTCCTCTTATATCCTCTCTGACAGAGGTGAGCCTGTTCTCTAGTGTCCCTAGTCCTTGCACCCATGAAGTTCACAGTGTATTTAACAACCACGAGGGGACTTCAGAGCTCCTGTGCTCCACAGCACCAGCTTAGCCACCAGCCCACCCCCCAGGCTGGGCACCCATCTCTTCTGTGCCCTCGGTGCCCATTGCCCCATAGTGCTCTCTAGAAAAGAAAGCATTAACACGTTGTTTATAAATATTCCCTGCGTGCTTACCTAATTGATGAAATATTAGCATCAGTTTGTAATGCCTCATGTTTCAAAAAGAGAGAGAAATTTAATCACCTCACAAGCTCCTAAAAGCTACATTAAAAATGCAGACAATTCCAGAGAAACCCAGAGAATCCTTGCCCAAGAGAAGATTTAACTAACAGGGAGTTAGGCTGTGGAATGAATCAAAACTTCACAGAGCATTTATCAAGAGGTGATATTCAGTTCACAGACATTCTCTTTGTAACTATTTCCTAAAATAGACATGTTTTATTTTACTCCCTTTTGTTTTCTATTGCTCAATGATTGGCATTTTTCCTATATACACAAGAAGAAAAAGAACTAAAGTTTTACTATGCTGTGTGAAGCATCACTACAACCAGTACAAGAAACCATATTCTCCTTTCACTCTTCTCATTTTTCTATTTGTGCAATCCAGTAGACTCCACCAGAGTAGCTATAACTAAAACAGAACAACTGAAAAAAGTCAGACTCAAATTTTTATAGAGAAAAACTACTTGTTCGGACTTATTATTCTTTTACTTTTTTCCACATAATGCTCTCAGTTTAACAGAGAGGGAAGTAATAAGAAAAACAAACAGGCAACTATAAGAACGAGATTGGTATCCACTTCAAATGTTTCTCTCATTATTATCAGCAAGCAGTACTTTAATGGATGAAACATGTTTCTAAGCCAGATTTTATGCTCTTGGTTTAATCATTATATTCAATCATAAACTTAAATAAATAGCTGGATTGCTACTCTTTATTTTAAATTACATATTTTAACACAGTGGTCTTGCAGCCAGAATTTCCTTCTTATTTCCTTCTTATTTCATGAGTGATCATACTCAACTGAACGACAGAGACAAGTAATATGTAATTCAATAGAAAGGAGCTGTGCTGTTATCCTGTGAAAGGTTTCAAACATGTAGTCATTTCCAGATTTGCTTAAGTAACTTCACTTAAATTTACTTGTGTAAATTTGCTTAAGTAATTTACCTAAGTAAATTCACAAGTGAATTGTCTAAACTTCTATTGTTTAAAATTATTCCATGGAATTCATTGGAGCTTTTTAAAATCTACACGGATTCTGCATATAAGATACCCAGAGGCATTTGGCTTGGTTCTGTTGCTCACTGATTAATATCTTTTCTTAGCAAATTAACACCACCAACAAAAAAATCCAAGAAAGGCAGCATAGATAACTAGATGTTTTCCCATTGCCCAGATTTCAAGGTATTGCTTTATTAATTCTCTTTACAAACTTTTACACCTAGTTCTCCTTTTAAACACCTCTTCTGACTCCAGATTACACTCTTCTACTGGGGAACCAATATAAATGAAATATGGCAAACAAAAACTTAAGTAAAATATTTTATGATGTCAAAACAGATTTTCTACTTGAACACACTTGATGATTCCAGAATGTTTTGGTATGTTAAAGTTTTTAGCATTTGGATTTTTCACATGTGATTTGCAATTTTAACAGGAATTTTAGAAACCAAGGTAGGAAATATACAAAGTGCTTCACTATCAGATAATACTGAAATTAGGTTCTGGAAGAAAGACAGAAAATCTCAGTTGCATGTAATTTTGATTTGAAAAACATTGGAAAAATGGATATTTAGTCCAGCATGGGGACCAGTTTCTAATTCAAGTCCACAAATTATTCAGGGGTTGAAAATGCAATGAGGTTATGAATTTTCTAAATGTACTTATGGAGCAAAACTTGGATTACACCTCAAACTTCTCATCAAAGTAACAGGATGGTACCAGTTAATAAGATGTGAAAACCAGACAGATAATTACTGGAGGGAGTACACAAGCAGGTGAAGATTTCCTTCCACAAGGTGTGCCTTTTGTGCTTTATCCATCTACTTTCAGAGCTGTATGTGTAACAGCAAGATCTAGCACATTTATTATCCCAGTACAACTTATTGAATAGAGTTTAAGATCACGCTTAATATACATCTAGAAATATTTGCAATATTTTCCCCCTTAAATTATAAGAACTTCAAATACAAATGCATTAATGGGTATTTATGGACTGATTCCAGGCAGCACTGAGCTGTTTTTTCAATGCTGTTAAAACAATGGGATAAGTTTCCTCATTTCTGTGAGGATTTGAAAAAATAACATCAATTAAAAAAAACAACCAACACAAAAACCCAAACAGACACACAAAGAACTCCACCAAACACCAAAATCAAGTCACACCTAAACAGGGCTTAGGCAGATTAAGACCTGAACATTCCCCAGAATGGAAGTAACTGTAGAAATATTATGGTAGGTAATAGATGGCTGTCTCTGAATGCATTGCCCATTAGCAATAAGAGCTGGAAAACAGCGGCTCCCCTAATGCACAATATAAAGCACACACTGCTCTAGGTAGAGTCTGAAACTCCCAATCAACCTGGACCTGTCATACACAGAGTACAAGAGACAGACGTATTCATACCATGTTCTCATGGATTCTGCTGACTGACAGATGATAAAAGTAAAATTTCTATCTGTATACCAAGACCGCAGTGATCTTCATAGTGAAAGTCAACAGGCATAAAGAAAAAGACACAGGTTTGTTTAACAGCCTGCTAGTAAATCATACTGAAGCAGGAGGAGGTACCTGAACAAAGAAAGCAAAGTACATTTTATAATTGATCTACACAAAATACAGTCTTCACTTTGCAAGTGCCTGCCTCTAAACTGCCACTAGAGACATTCAGGAGAGTCCTTAGTTTGGAAAACTGTCAGCAAAACAACACTTTTCATTTCTATGCCTTAGGGTTTTTTCATATATTTGTTTTCTGTAGCCTACTCCATCTTTATCAGAAGCCCAACAGGAAGAAGATAAACCGGTTTGAAAACAGCCATTGAAAGAAAAATATGATAAAATATTCAGAAGATTATTTAAGACATGTTTTCTAGGAAACCCAACTATTCTCCATTCCACTGACAAGACAAAAAGAGATGCCTTTTTCTTCAAGAGCGAACAAAACCGGCTGTTTTTCCAGGTTCTTGCTGGAATACGCTGATTTGGTGAAATTGAAATGTCTTACCAAAATTAATCAGTTTGAAAAAAACTTATCTCCAAGTTCTCAGATTCTCATATTTCTTGTCTCTTGTTTCTCAGATTCAGAATGCCCTGCTTTCTAGAAAGGGCAGTTCACACTACAACAGGGATTTGAGCCTGCTCCACTCCTATTCCCAGGAGACGTTCTGTCCATTGCACTTGTATTTGCCCTTGGAGGAGTTCCTTCTCTGGGTTTATTCATGAGAACATTCAAAATACCTCAGTTATCTCAGTGTGGATTAAGACCAAAAGCAAAAACTGGAAGTGAATTCTTGTTTTTGACAGCTCTAATGAGAAAGCGGTAATTCATACCATCCTATTGCAGATTGCACAAACACATCCATAGAACAATACATACAGAAGGGCCTAAAGCTGTACTTGTCATTTCACCTCCTTTTTCAACATGTGCACTAATCAGCCTTTTGCAGTGATGGAAACAGAATTCATTGAAGCGTAATGGTTGGAAAAACATAATATCGTAGTCACAAATGCCGTTTGAATTGCTACTAAAAACGCCCACAAAAATTACAAGACAAGCACAAAGAAGTCTTCACAGATGCCGAAGATCTGAAGAGCCCTGACAACAGCCTAAATTAGTAATTTCCATTTCACTTACCAATTTGTGGGTGAGCTGGATGGTAATAAGAGGTGATCCTGACAGATTGTGGGACAACTTGGGCAGAGGTTCCACTTTGATAGAGATAAGATAACTGGTTGCTGAGATCATATAACCTTTGTAGGCAGCAGCTTCAGCAATCCTTGGAAAGAAAGAAATATATTAAGGAAGTAGGACAACATTTTTTTATTTCATCCACCGCACCCACAACAACAGGAACAGAGACCTCCTTTTTCCATTCAAGTCAATGAATTTCTATTCCAGGACTGGAAACAACAGCTACAAGTTATAGGGAATATAGACGTTAGGAGACTTGATATCATAAATATTCCT